>JABTXL010017945.1:10209-27206 GCA_025134845.1 Neodon shergylaensis
ATTAACCAATGAAAGCAACAGATAAGATACAAGACCCACCTCCATCAATTGGTGTTTTTTATTTTAGTTATTCTGACAGGTGTAAAATGGTATCTCAAAGTTGTTTTGATTTGCATTTCTCTGATCGCTAAGGAGGTTGAGCATGACCTTAAGTGTCTTTTGGCCATTTGAACTTCTTCTGTTGAGAATTCTCTGTTCAGTTCAGTGCCCCATCTTTTAATTGGGTTAATTAGCATTTTAAGGTCCAATTTCTTGCGTTCTTTATATATTTTGGAGATCAGACCTTTGTTAGTTGTGGGGTTGGTGAAGATCTTCTCCCATTCAGTAGGTTGCCTTTTTGTCTTAATGCCAGTGTCCTTTCCTTTACAAAAGCTTCTCAGTTTTAGGAGGTCCCGTTTATTCAATGTTGTCCTTATTGTCTGTGCTACTGGGGTTATACGTAGGAAGTGGTCTCCTGTGCCCAGGTGTTATAAAGTACTTCCCACTTTCTCTTCTATCAGGTTCAGTGTTTTCAGATTGATTTTGCAGTCTTTGATCCATTTGGTCTTAAGTTTTGTGGATGGTGATAGATATGGGTCTATTTTCATTCTTCTACAGGTTGACATCCAGTTATGCCATGACCATTTGTTGAAGATGCTTTCTTTCTTCCATTGTATACTTTTAGTTCCTTTGTCAAAAATCAGGTGTTCATAGGTTTGTGGGTTAAAATCCTGGTCTTCTATTCGATTCCATTCGTCGACTTCTCTGTTTTTGTGCCAATTCCAAGCTGTTTTCATTACTGTAGCTCTGTAATAGAGTTTGAAGTCAGGGATGGTAATGCCTCCAGAAGTACCTTTATTGTATAAGATTGTTTTGGCTATCCTGTTTTTTTTGTTTTTCCATATAAAGTTGATTATTGTCCTCTCAAGGTCTGTGAAGAATCTTGTTGGGAATTTGATGGGGATTGCATTGAATCTATAGATTGCTTTTGGTAGAATTGCCATTTTTACTATATTGATCCTCCCAATCCAAGAGCAAGGGAGATCCTTCCATTTTCTGGTATCCTCTTCAATTTCTTTCTTCAAAGATTTAAAGTTCTTGTCAAATAGATCTTTCACTTCCTTGGTTAGAGTTATGCCAAGATATTTTATGCTATTTGTGGCTATCGTAAAAGGTGATGCTTCTTTGATTTCCCTCTCTGCTTTTTTATCCTTTGCGTATAGGAGGGCAACTGATTTTTTGGAGTTGATCTTGTATCCTGCCACATTACTAAAGGTGTTTATCAGCTGTTGGAGTTCTTTGGTAGAGTTTTTGGGGTCTATTATGTACACTATCATATCATCTGCAAATAACAAAAGTTTAACTTCTTCCTTTCCAATTCGAATCCCCTTGATCTCCTTATGCTGTCTTATTGCTATTGCTAGAACTTCAAGCACTATGTTTAAGAGGTATGGAGAGAGTGGACAGCAGTTTTTAATAGATTCTCATTAATGTAGCCGAGTTTCTACAAGACTCAGACCCTCAACATAGGCTCCACTTCCCTATCTTGAGGCTGTCCCCCTAAGCTCAGTCCTTGGCCAAAGGTATCCCCAAATGTGTTTTTATCAGAATTATTTACCTCGCTGCTGTTTCTCAGAGATCATCCTAGTCCCCTCAGTCTTACTTTTCATAGTACCCTATTTGGAGACAGGGGAAGCATCAACCTGGTATCATATCACAAGAGTGTATGAGAAATATAAACTTGACCTAATTGAACAGTCTGAGGGTTTGTATTGCTGAGTTATAGATGTATGACTGATGACCTATATTCAGAAGATTTTTATTACTCCCTTGTGAGCCTTGCACACTCAAGTTTGGACAGCTAAAAACTATGTATTTGATGAAAAAGAAGGTCCCCAATTTGGTCAAAATCTGAGAAAACATGATCCCAAATTATACCAGAGGCTTCTACATGGTCTAAAAACACCAGGCTCAATATATTGTCAGGCAAATACCCAGGATTAAGTGGTCAGGATCACTGGGGTGTATCAGAGAAGCTTCAACCCACACTAGTCTCACATCCTTCTCATGGTTTCAGTGTGTCTCTAAAGAGCACTCATGTTTGGAACACAATCCCATCTTCCTATGCTGGTGTTATTTTAGCCAAGACGTTTGGAAAGTGAGTAGGTTAGAGGATACAGCAACAGCACTGTGGTGTCAAAAGTTAAATTGAGCCGGGCGGTGGTGGTGCACGCCTTTAATCCCAGCACTCGGGAGGCAGAGGTAGGTGAATCTCTGTGAGTTCGAGGCCAGCCTGGTCTACAAGAGCTAGTTCCAGGACAACCTCTAAAGCTACAGAGAAACCCTGTCTCAAAAAACCAAAAAAAAAAAAGTTAAATTGCCTTAACATAAAATATTTTTTCTGCCTCTCAATGTAGGTAGTGGCCAGGTTGAGACCCCAGAAGAATCCGACACAATTTAAATTATTTTATTGTTTTATTGATCTATATATTCCCCCCCCTCACCTCCCTATTCAGTCCTCTCCCTCCCGTGATCCACATGCTCCCAATTAACTCAGGAGATCTTGTCGTTTTCTACTTACCATGTACATTAGATCAATGTATGTGCCTCTTTTTTTTCCTGGCTATTTTTATTTTATTTTTTTTCCTTTTTTTATTGAAAAAAATAATCCCTGCTTCCTCCCAGCCTCCCATTTCCCTCTCCCTCCTCCCGCCCCTCTCCCCTCCCCCCACTCCCCTCCCCCTCCCTCTCCAGCCTGAAGAGCAGTCAGCATTCCCTGCCCTGTGGAAAGTCCCAAATCCTCCCCCCTCCATCCTGGTCTAGGAAGGTGAACATCCAAACTGGCTAGGCTCCCACAAAGCCAGAACATGAAGTAGGAACAAAACCCCATGCCATTGTCCTTGGCTTCTCATCAGCCCTCATTGTCTGCCATGTTCAGAGAGTCCGGTTTTATCCCATGCTTTTTCAGTCACAGTCCAGCTGGCCTGCTATGGGAAATAGACAAGATTGCTGGGCAAAAAATTGGGACCTTGGGGGTGGGTTGGGATGGGGGTAAGGGGAGATGGGGAGAGAAAAGTGAGAAGGGGAGGATGGGGGGAACTTGGGGAAACGGGATGATTGGGGATCAAACAAGGTTGGATAGAGGAGCAGGGAATCACATAACTTAATTAAGGGAGCCACCTTAGGGTTGGTAAGAGACATGAACCTAGAGTGGCGCCCAGGTGCCCAGGGCAATGTCCCCAGTTAGTTCCTTGGGCAGCTGAGGATAGGGAAGCTGAAATGACCCTATCCTATAGCCATACTGATGAATATCTTGCATATCACCATAGAACCTTCATCTAGCAAGGGATGGAGATAGAGACAGAGACCCACACTGGAGCACTGGACTGAGCTCCCAAAGTCCCAATGAGGAGCAGAAGGTGGGAGAACATGAGCATGGAAGTCAGGACCACGAGAGGTGCGCCTATCCACCGAGACAGTGGGGCTGATATATTGTATGTGCCTCTTAGAGTCCTCATTGTTTTCTAGGTTCTCTGGGGTTTGATTTGTAGGCTGGTTTTCTTTGCTTTATGACTAAAAGCCACTTATGAGTGAGTAATATGATATTTGTCTTATTCAATGTGTTATTTTCTAGATCCACCCATTTGCCTGCAAATTTCAAGATGTCATTATTTTTATTCTGTTTTATTTGTTCCATTGTGTAAATGTACCACATTTTCCTTATCCATTCTTTGGTCAAGGGGCATTTAGGTTGTTTCCAGGTTAAGACTATGACAAACAATGCTGCTATGAACATAGTTGAGCACAAGTCCTTGTGATATGATTGAGCATCTTTTGGCTATACCCAAATGTTGTATTGCTGGATCTTGAGATGGGTGGTTTCATAATTTTCTGAGAATCACCATACTGATATCCAAAGTGGCTGTACCAGTTTGCACTTCCACCAACAATGAAGGATTGTCCCCTTTATCCCATATCCTCTCCAGCATAAGTTGTCATCAGTGTTTTTTATCTTGACCAATCTTTCAGCTTTAATATGGAATCTAAGAGTTGTTTTGATTTGCATTTCTCTGATGGCTAAGGAGGTTGAGCATTTCCTTAAGTATCTTTCAGGCATTTTAGATTCCTTTGTTGAGGGTTCTTTGTTTAAGCCCATTTTTATTGGATTATTTGCTCTTTTGATGAGCATTTTCTTGAGTTCTTTGTTTATTTTGGAGATAAGACATCTCTCTGATGTTGGGTTGGTGAAGATCTTTTCCCATTCTGTAGGCTGCCATTTTTTCTTGTTGACTGTGTCCTTTGCTTTACAGATGCCTTCCATTTTAGGAGGTTCTATTTATTAATTGTTTCTCTCAGTGTCTGTGACACTGGGGTTATATTTAGGAAGTGGTCTCCTGTGACAATGCATTCAAGTGTACTTCTTTCTTTCTCTCATGAGGTTCAGTGTGGTTGACTTTATGTTGAGGTTTTTGATCCATTTTTATTTGAGTTTCGTGCATCATGACAGATATGGATCTATTTTCATTCTTTTAGATCTTGATAACCAGTTATGCCAGCACCATTTGTTAAATATGCTTTCTTTTTTCCATTTTATGTTTTTGATTCTTTGTCAAAACTCAGGTGTACGTAGATGTGTGGATGGCTATCCGGGTCTTTGATTTGGTTCCATTTGTCCTCCTGTCTGTTTTTATGCCAGTACCAGGCTGTTTTCAGTACTGTATCTCTGGAGTAGAGTTTGAATTGAGGTATTGTAATGGTTCCTGAAGATCCTTTATTGTACAGGATTGATTTGGTTATCCTAAGGTTTTTGCTTTTCCATATGAAGTTGAATACCATTCTTTCAAGTTCTGTGAAGATTTTCCTCCACAATTTTTTTAAATATTTATTTATTTATTATGTATACATTATTCTGTCTATGTATGCCTGCAGGCCAGAAGAGGGCACCAGACCCCATTACAGATGGTTGTGAGCCACCATGTGGTTGCTGGGAATTGAACTCAGGACCTTTGGAAGAGCAGGCAATGCTCTTAACCGCTGAGCCATCTCTCCAGCCCCTTTCCTCCACAGTTTTAATGCTGTACTTACTATCTTCCAAAGTTGAGAGCCATTAACAACAGGAACAAAAATTATTCTTTTAATATTCCGCAGTCTCATGCTCTGTGTTGAAGCAAGGGGATATTGTGTATGATGCTCGTGTTCTGCACTCCTCTTTGTGAGGTTGGGAATTGGAAGAACTCACAGCATCATGTTGGTTCAGACTTTCTTGTTAGCTCTACCAGGACATCTCGAGTTATTCAAGGCACACTGACAATAAGCTGCTCTCCTTGGGAAGCATAGTCTTGGCTTGACTTCAAAACACACCCTGAGAATTACTTACTTTCATAACAGATGAGAACCTCATCTCCTAAAACAAGAAAGAGGAACAAATCAGAAGTCCCCATGGAAATTGGTCTATAAGGCAGTTTAATGAGAATCCCGAGCATCCCCAAATCCCAGTGCCCCAGATAGCCTCAGTCCAATTAAAAGTTCCCTCAATTCAGGGATTGCATTACCTTCAAAGCCCACCTTTCACTACGTACAAGTCACCCAGAAAACACATGATTAGCACTAACTTATATTTATAATCTCTTAATGGAAAGGAGTTATTCCCTGATGATACCTTGCATGGACATGGATAATGACTGAAATTAAGAAATGCAACAGGATGGAGTTTGGATAGATCAGTGACAAAGGAAAACAGCAAGAAATAAGGAAGTTGAGGGATGCAGGAATGGCTCAGAAGTTAAGAGCACTGGCTGCATTTTCAGAGGACCCTGGTTTGATTCCAGGCACCTACATGGTGGCTCATACTCATTTGTACATATGGATCCAGATGATCTGGAACCTTCTTCTCACCTCTGAGGGCACCAGGCAAACACAAAGTATACAGAAGACTTACATGCAGGCAGACACTCATAAACATAAAAATAATCTAAAAAATGTTTTAAATAACTTTTGAAAATACTGAGAAAATTGTCCAGAACCAGATGGGGCAGAAATTTTTCCTCCTTCACCCCAAATGTCTCAAATTTATTGAAGATTTGCCATTGGCACACAATCCATCTTATGAAGCCATTCATCTTTGATTTCTAGGGGAACAGTTTTGCTGACCCTGACCTCTCCCATGTCTCTCCGGCCCTTCCAGTTTTCTATGCAGCCTGTCTTCTCACTGTGTCATTGTGGAGCTGGTTCATTTGCCCCGTCTACACAGCTTGGAATTCATCTGGAGTCATCTGAATAGCAACTCTTTGAGTGTTGTTAGCTTCAGTTAGGCTTTCTTAATGAATAGCTAATTTTAAATACACCGGAAATATTTGGGTACATTTTATGAAATACAAAGAGCATAGCATATAACATTAAAAATAAAAACCTGGGACTGGAGAGATGGCTCAGTGGTTAAGAGTACTGACTGCTCTTCCAGAGGACCCGGGTTCAATTCCCAGCACCCACATGGCAGCTCACAACTGTCTGAAGATCCAGTTTCAGGGGATCTGACACTTTCACACCAATAAACAATAAAAAAATAAAAAAATAATAAAAAATAATAAAAATAAAAACCTTATGAAGTTCATCTACTTCGATGTGCTGACTCAGCATCAACATGAAAGGGCCAGAGCTGTCTTTGGTCAATCAAGTTATATGGACTGACTTCTCTCAGAATAGAGCCTGGAGCAAAGGAATGTGCACTGTCATGAAGTCCACAGGGTATAGATCTAGAATCACCTAGCACACAAGTCTCTAAGCACACATGTGGTGGATTGCTTAGCCTATGACAGACATACCTGAGGAAGATTATTAATTTTATTTGGTGTACGAGTATACCATAACAGGAAGCATAATCACCTTTGGGTCCTCTATTGTGTGAAAGAGGAAAAGGCTAGTTCACCACAAGCTTTCATCTTTTTTTTTCTTTATGATTATGGGTGGTATGACACAAACCAATCCAAATCCCTACTGTCTGGACTTTCCTGTCATGATGGGCTGTGCCCAGGAGTGAGACAAAATAAATCTTTCCCCATTGAGAAAATAAATCTTCCCCCATGTTTTGTCAGGACATTTTGTCACAACAGGAATAGAAACAAAGACAAGTGTCATCTAAGACCTCTTGAAGCACAGTGGTAGACACCATCTACTAGTTTACTCATCACAACTAACAGGGAAGAGTTGGCCATGATGGCAAGGTTCTGTGGTGACAGCCACAACAACAGCAGTATCCTCCCCTATTTCCCTTCCCCAGTTGCAGTTTGAGGACCTCACACTACTGAGGTCAAAGTTCTCAGTGTACCAGTGGGACACAAAGAGTCATAATCAGTCTCCATCTGAATTTGGACCCTGATTATGTTTTCAAACTTACACTGAGTAAATTTTTCCATGTAAGTTCTTTCCAGCACTAGTGACCATATCAAGGTCATGGTTCCTCAGGTGGCACAATCTTCTAGCATGCAAGTAGGGATCACACAGTACACCAAAGAATGCTCTTGGCTTGTAACACATCAAGAAGGGTTAGAAATATGAGTAGTCCTTGGGACCGGCTTCAGCAAGCATTGATAGTATTTTATGACTTTAGAAGATGGTACAGGGCCATTAGCACTTCATTCTGAGGATTCACCCGAGAGCTGCAGGAGTCTATTTTAAGACTGGGAAGTGCTCACACACCCTCTCTATCACTGGCAATGACTGAATTCTCCATGACAAACATCACTTCTTGCTGAAGCCAAGTTCACCATGTCTCCAGAATGAACACATTGCATGAAGATGAAGGATTCCTAAGCCTCTGAAGAAAGTCCAATCCTCCAAATCACAGCTGCATTTCAGTGACACTTTCAAGACTCAAGTCTCCCTGTTGCTGAACTTTGTGATGGTAAAGTTAAGGACATGTAGACATGTAGAAGATTGTTTTTGGGAGCTCAGAAATAAAGCCCCCATCTACTGAAGCATCTCAAAGGAATATACCATCAGATCTGTAAGTGTCAGTCTCTGGCCTCCATCTTTGGAAGCCCCAGCCCTGTGTCCTCCAAAACTTGACCCCTCCTGTGAGGAGGGGCAAGGCATCCCACAAAACCTTGAAAGTCTCTTTGTGGCCTTTTCTCCCCCCCACCCAGGTTCCCCTCAGGGCCACCCGAGAGCACAGGAATACCATTAAACCTGGATCTTCTTTAATTCAGCTTGTTTCTGATTCGGCTTGATTGGGGTTTTTGCGTAGGCAGAGGACTCACATTAGGAAAAATTCTTAACAACATCCATCCTAGATCTGTAACTATCAACTGCATCAACAGAGTCAGCACTGCTTTGCTTATAAAAAAATTCCCAACAATCTACGCCTGGCCCACGCTCAGGAACAGTCTTGTGTTCTCTATGGATAATCCTGTGACACAGCTGAAGATGTGTGTAATCAATCACATCATTGATGCTTTTTAGCTGCCACCATGTAGACCATTAAGGATGTGGAGTTACAGGGCAGGTCCAGGGACAGGGAAAAGCCTAGACAGAGGTGTCTACTTTGCAGACCCCAAAGAAGAGAGTCACATCATACACAGAGAGGAATGTGGAAGGAATGTGCTTCAAAGTTTCACCTGCATGCTGAGAGATGACATGGCATACAACTGTTCCCATCACAGAGCCTTTGAAATTGTCTTCCCTGGACTGTACCTGGCTATAAGTCCCTCCCTTAGCTTGAATACAGTTCTACAAAATTCAGCCTGGAAGATCCAATATGATACCAGTGAGCACTAAACACCTGAGCAGAGACCTGGTTATTCAATTCAGTAAAAGCAGTATTGGCCATTCCATTAAACCGTTATCAGAACATCATGAAAATATGATACCCGAGAATGAGAACACAGGTGAACACATACTTTTAGGGTGTGATTAGGTTCTAGGTACATAAATCAATGATAATCTCAGAAGTTATGAGCAACATTGGATAACTTTAATTCTGTATGTGTGGGACTGATTGAGCAGGGGTCAGGGAAGGGAGAAGGGGCTTGAGGAAATTTGTGTGTGGGCATAGGAATAAGACCTCAGCCTTGATCACATCCGGCATCCATTTTCTATGTATGCTGTGACCTAAACAGCCTAGATAGAGTTTGAAGTCGATCTCCTTTTGATTTCTTTCTTTTTTTATTAGTTTCAAATAATATTTTTGTTAATTCTTTAAGAATTTCTTTCAGTGTTATCTTCGTCAGTGTTCTATTATTGTGAAAAGACACCATGATCACGGCAACTCTTTAAAAAGAAAGCATTTAATTGGGGATTGTTTATGGTTTCAGAGGTTTAGTCCATTAACACCATGGCTGTTGTGCCAGGCTTGAGCTTTGAAACCTCAAAACTCACCAGAAGAAGCACATTTCTTCCCACAAGGCCACACCTACTCCAACAAGGTCATGCCTCCTAATCATTTTCAAGTAGTACAACTCCCTGATAACTAAGAATTCAAATATATTAGCCTATTTATTCAAATCTCCACAAATATATTTTGATCATATTCACACACAGATACACACACACATGTACACGTGCACACTCATACACAAGGCACACTAAGCACTCATACTCACATCCACATACACAAAAGCACACAAGCACACTCACACACAAATACATAAGCTGCAGTCCCAGAAATCTTTTGTGGAGAAAAATGGTCTTCTGTTACTTCTTCCATGGTACTGAGGGATGCTGTCCCTGCCTGAGAATGAAGACAAAACCTTCTCCATTGGTTTGTATCCACTATCATAAGGATTAGCTGGAATCCTTGCATCAAAACGAGTTAGTTTGAAACTCTGACATCAAAAAATGACAATATGGCCAAATAGCATAAATTAAATAATTTTTGTATGCTTACCATACTAAAAATATCCTCTTTTAATAGCCCAGTATATTGTCACATCCTCTTCTCATAGACAAGTTACATATTGGTAGTTGTAGGTAAAGAGTAGCCACAGAGATTTGAGTGATTGATGTTCTGGGGCCTACTGTGTGAGAAATCCTGTGTCAGGCTGTCACATGTACAGAAGGAATGGTAATGAGAGAAGGTGCAGATGTAGGACAAGGACAGAGTGAACACATGTGCTTTACTTATTTGTTTAATCTAAGTAGTCGTTGGCTTAGGGATGTCAAGATCAAGTTTGACAAACATTTTCTGTAACAGACCTAATTCCTGCTTCAAGGTCACTTTGGCTCCAAAACCTTATTAAACTCATCAGTTTGGCATCATAGCAATCAGGTCCCTAACATGTAATTCATCTATATTTACACATATACAAGATCAATCCATGTATATGTTCTGTAATAGTCTGAAAGTTTCAAGAGGCACATAGCAACATTGCCTATTTGTAGGATATTACACGACACTTATAAGATGAATATAAATATGAGAAAATCAACCTAATGAATGAGCATGTTAGTTGTGCCATAACTCATGTTTTCATAATGAGAATTTAAAAAATCCTGTTTTAAAATTTGAAGTTTGATCACTCTCCTATGAACTGTGGTCACTGTGTAGTGCACAGGATTCTAACCCATATCACTCTGATGAAGACACAACTTCACCCTCCTGAGTCATTATTTTCCCCAAACCACACTTACCACAGCTATGGTGACAGCCCTTCCACTTAGAATACACACTGTCAACTCTCTGAGATTTTGAATGTGAGAGACCACACAGCTCCTATTCTGAGATTCTTGAATTATTTTTCTAAGTATACTGTCTTCCAGTTCTATTCTAGAGATTATGAACTACAAGTTTTAATTCTTCTTAAGATTCTATAGTTCACTGAACTGTATCTATTCATTTGTGGATTGACATTAATGCTGAGAACTGAGGACAATGCTGAAATTTTATAATGGAAATGCAAAAATCTCCCTTAAATAAAAAGTTTTAGTTCAGTAGAATATGCTCCAGGGAGTAAGATTGCTGCATTGCATAGCTCTTTTGTCTTTAGATAATGAGAAACTAGCAATTTATGTTCCAGTGTGGCTGCAATAACTTTCCTTACCATGAACATAGTGCAATTTCCTTGTCTTCCACATTCTGACAGAAGCTTGTTTTTGTCTTTATTAAGGTGAATGAGTGACAGTCCATCAGGTGTGTGCTGACATATCATTTTCTTTTCATTTCCATTTCTCTGGTGGTGGTCAGTGTGGATATTTGTGTTGTTGATGGTAATTCTTGTCTTCTTCTAAGAAATATCTATTATCTTTTATCCACTTTTGAGTCAAGTGATTAATATTATTAATATTCAGTTATTTGAATATCATATAAGTTAAAATCCATAACTTATCAGATAAAGAAATTATTCAGACCTGATATTAAGAGAAATTGTCCAGGAACTTAGCAAATCATAGACTCCCATAATAATAATTAAACATAAATTAGGAATGCGAAAGTTTTGACACAGCAGTCACAAATACTTGCCCTGCTTACAGAATACCAAGGGTCAGCTCCCAACACCCACATGGTGATTCAAAATTATCATTCCAGATTCAGAGACTCCAACTCCACCTTTTAGCCTTTATGGAAATTACACAGACATGATATTCAGATATAAATGCATACAAAACCCACATACACTAAAGATAAATAAATATTTGAATATAGCATTAGTAGGTTGGTGGGATGACTCAGCAAGTAAAGGCACCTACCACAACCCTGATGACTTTAGTTCAGTCCCCAGCATGCTCAAGGTCAAGCATTCAGTGTTGTGCCATCCAGAGTAAGAGTGACAGGTCGAGGTCAGAGAACATGTAGATTAAACCTGCTACCATACCGTCTCAAACTAAATAACTACCATCAATGCCCCTAAAACCTCCAGCATATACACTGAGGATCAGCTTGATTATGGAGTCTAACAGTAAGTAAGATATGCAAATAGCATCTCCTTCTATTGATGAAAACCAGACCAGCTCTGACTCTGCAGTTCTGGCAATGGAGCCCGCCCTGGATTCCCATATCCTTCCATTCAGTAATCAGCACCAAACATAGAACACTCACCGTGGAGATGAGACTGATATGGGTTTGTTGTTGTTGTTGCTGCTATTTTAAAAGGTAATGTATGAAGAACAATAGATACTGGGTGCGTGGACTCGAATGAGAGGGACAGTAAATATGTGTGGCAGTTTTCTGACCTTGATTGCTTGTGTGTCAAGGTGTCCAGTGTGAGGTGCACCTGGTAGAGTCAGGTGGAGGCTTGGTGCAGCCTGTGGGTTCACTAATTCTTCTGTGTGGCATCTGGATTCACTTTCAGGGATTACCACATGCACTTGGTCCATCAGGCTCCATGGATGAGCCTAGAATGGGTCTCATGTATTAGACAATGCAAAGAGCGCTCTGTACCTGCAAATGAGCAATCTGAACTGACACAGCCACCTGTACAAGACACACAGTGAATGAATGCTAATTGTATGCTTATACACAAATCTCCTTGCAAGGCTGCTTGTGACCAGCAGAGGGTGAGGAGTAGACGTTGAATTTAGAAAAACAACCCTCTCAAACTCCTAAAAGCAAGGACTCAGCGTGATGACAGTCTTGAATGCATCTCCACAAACAGAACAGCTTCCCAAGGATTCTCTGTGAACTTATACAGTGATTTTCAAGAGTCTGAATATCAAAATGTCTTGTCATCTGCTGAGATACATTTAAATACAAAATGCCCTCGTAACTAAGCGAACAGCAGAGCATCGCTCAGACAGAAGAGACTCTGCTGTGTGTACCAGGATCAGGATCAGATCCAGCAGACACTTTGGGAACCTCGAGAGTACGCAGCCCTTACACAGAGGAAGAGAACAAGCTAGGTGTCAGAAAATATCAAGGTCTCATGAACCCTGATGATCTCACACAAAGCATGAACACCAGACCCAAGGCTGATGCAGCTATCAAACCGTTAGTCAGACATGTGGGGTATCGTTGACAGGAACTGAGCACTGATCCACAGTCACGGCTACTGAACCCCAGTTTGCTGCAGGTAGCATGTAACCAACCCACTGACTGAGGTGTCTCCGTGAAAGTAGCAGGATAAATGGGTCGTCTCCAGCATCCTTTCTAAGGCTCGGGGAAAACGGAGGCTGTAGAGGTCTGTTGCAACATTTCAGCAATGAAGGGAGGATTCTTGAGGCCCCACCCCTTCCTGAAGGAATAATGTCAGTTAACTCTGGCTAGAGGGAGGTATCACTTTCTTCAGCAGCATAACCACTTGAAAGTTCCTGTGCTGAAGGATGGAACCTCCCACCCACCCTCATCCAGGTAGCCATAATAATCTCATATACAAGAAAGACAAGGACACAGGAGGGAACAAAGGGTTTCAGTGGTAGAGGGGAACTGAGATACAAATGGCCAAATATCACTATATACCTGTATGAAATTGTCAAAAACATTTTAAACAGATAAATATTTTAACAAAACTATGTCCCTGCCCCTCACCCCCTTCTGGGAAAGCTTCAGATCACTTGGTTCTCGTTCTCAGTGATTGCTCAGGTCCTGACAGATGCCCAGTGTGTAAAGGAGTTTTATTATTTTCCCTCCTTTTCTTGCTTTATTTGTATTTTTATTCTTGCAATCTACACTGGATTTCATTGCTCTAGGTAATTCTTTTCTCACTGTGCCTATGCCTGTCTTCCCCCCAAGCTTTCCTCACATAGATTCTTCTTACCTGGTTCTCCTGCAGACCTCGCCTCGTAGGCCTTCTGGTGAAATCGCAGACTCAGAGCCTTGCTTAGACCTTTCTTCTGGTTATTTCATGCCTGCCAATAGAACATGGTTCTCATTTTCTGTATCTTTACTAAGATACTTGTTTGTAAGATCTTCTGAATGACTAACATATAAATTAATAAATGTGTATCTTCTGTAAGGAAAGTACGCATCCTTGGAGGTAGATGAAAGAGAAGAAGCTATTGGGTCGCGGAAGACTGGCTGATTTAGGGGATGTCAGGGTGAACTGAATGTTTCTATGCTTCTGAATTTATTTCTAAGGATGTTCTTTATATATTTTGGAGATCAGACCTCTATCTGATGTGGGGTTGGTGAAGATCTTTTCCCATTCTGTAGGCTGTTGTTTTGTCTTGTTGACCATGTCCTTTGCTTTACAGAATCTTTTCAGTTTCAGGAGGTCCCACTTATTAATTGTTTCTCTCAGTGTCTGTGATGCTGGTGTTATATTTAGATAGTGGTCTTCTATGCTAATGTGTTCAAGTATACTTCCCATTTTCTCTTCTATAAGGTTCAGTGTGGTTGGCTTTATGTTGAGGTCTTTGATCCATTTGGGCTTGAGTTTTGTGCATGGTGATAGATATGGGTCTATTTGTATTCTTCTACATGAGATATCCAGTTATGCCAGCATCACTTGTTAAATATTTTTTTTCATTTTGATATTTTTTTTTTGTTGAAAACCAGGTGTTCGAAGGTGTGTTGATTAATATCTGGGTCTTCTTATTTGGTTCCATTGGTCCTTCTGTCTGTTTCTATCCGAATACCAGGCTGTTTACAGTGCTGTAGCTCTGTAGTAGAGTTTGAAGTCAGGGATTGTGATGCCTCCAGAAGTTCTTTTATTGTACAGGATTGTTTACTGGATTTTTTACTTTTCCATATGAATTTGAGTACTATTCTTTTGAGGTCTGTGAAGAATTGTCTGTGAAGAATTCATGGGCATTGCATTGAATCTGTAGATTGCTTTTGGTAAGACTGCCATTTTTACTATGTTAATCCTACCTACCCAAGGGCATGGGATATTTTTCTACTTTCTGGTGTCTTCTTCAATTTCTTTCTTCAAAGATTTAAAGGCTTTTTTGTATACAGCAGAAGGATGGATCCTGCTTTCATGTCCATTTCTCTTAGCCTGTGTCTTTTTATAGTTGAATTGAGTCTATTGATATTAAGAGATATTAATGATCAGTGATTGTTAATTCCAGTTATTTTATTTTTGTGGTAGTGTTTGTGTGTTTCCCTTCTTTGGAGTTTGCTGGTGTGAGGTTCAATGACCCAAGTCTTCTATCTCTCCACCAATTCCTCCATTGTAACGGAGAACCAGCTTCCAGTGCTGCTGTAGCCAAATTATCACAGTCTTGTTGAATAATTCTGTTACTTGTTTCCATGAATTTAACATTTTCTGCACAAAAGGTCAATCAATGCATATCATATGAAACTAATACTTCCTTAAATCTCCTCAAATCTATCATTTTAACAGGATTCCAGTGAACTCTTCCATAGCCTTGGGGATATTTGCAATTTGGTGGTTGTTTCTGTATGGTAGCTGGATAAATTAAGGTTGCTTTTGTTTATAATATTGGACTGCTCATGTTTAATTTTATAATGTAATAGTGAGATAGTTTCTATTCTAAATTCTGCTGTCTGTGTCTGAATATTTTTATTATATGTATTAGTATGTTTTTTCAAAGATATTAATTTTAATATCTTTTTATTTGCAAGGCTTTTATATTATCAGTAGTAACCTTTTCTAAGGCTTGTGTCTTATGAATAGTAAGTTTTCTAAGGTGTGTATCTTTTTTTTCTTTTCTTTTTTCTTATTGAGAAAAAGAAAAAAGTTTCCACCTCCCCCCAGCCTTCCATTTCCCTCCCCCTCCTCCAACCCTTCTCCCCCTCCCCCGACTCCTCTAACCCTCCTTCTCCAGTCCAAAGAGTAGTCAGGGTTCCCTTCCCTGTGGAAAGTCCAAGGTCCTCCCCCCTCCGTCCATGTCTAGGAAGGTGAACATCCAAACTGGCTAGGCTCCCACAAAGCCAGAACTTGAAGGAGGATCAAAACCCAGGGCCATTGTCCTTGGCTTCTCATCAGCCCCCATTGTTCGCCATGTTCAGAGAGTCCTGTTTTATCCCATGCTTCTTCTGTCACAGTCCAGCTGGCCTTGGTGAGCTCCCAATAGATCAGCCACACTGTCTCAGTGGTTGGGTGCACCCCTCGTGGTCCTGACTTCGTTGCTCATGTTCTCCCTCCTTCCGCTCCTCATTGGGAACTTGGGAGCTCAGTCCGGAGCTCCTGTGTGGGTCTCTGTGACTATCTCCATCCATCACCTGATGAAGGTTCTATGGTGATATGCAAGATAATCATCAGTATGGCTATAGGATAGAGTCATTTCAGGTTCCCTATCCTCAGCTGCCCAAGGAACTAACTGGGGACCTTGCCTTGGGCTCCGGGGAGCCACTCTAGGTTCAAGTCTCTTGCCAACCCTAAGGTGACTCCCTTAACTAAAAATTGTGCTTCCGTGCTCTCCTATCCAACCTTCCTTTATCCCAATCCTCCTGTTTCCCCATGTTTCCCTCATCCTCCCCTTCTCACTTTGCTCTCCCCTTCCCCCGATACACCCATCCTCCCCCCAAGATCCCAAAATTTCTCCCCGGCAATTTTGTCTACTTCCCTTAGTCAAGAGAATAATTATATGTTTTTCCTTGGGTTCACCTTCTAATTTAGCTTCTTTAGGTTCACCAATTATATACTCCATGACCATTATTTATGGCTAGAAACCAATTATGAGTGAGTACATCCCATGTTCATCTTTTTGGGTCTGGGATACCTCACTCAGGATAGTGTTTTCTATTTCCATCCATTTGCATGCAAAGTTCGAGAAGTCATTGTTTTTGACTGCAGCGTAGTACTCTAATGTGTATATATTCCACACTTTCTTCATCCATTCTTCCATTGAAGGGCATCTAGGTTGTTTCCAGGTTCTGGCTATTACAAATAATGCTGCTATGAACATAGTTGAACAAATGCTTTTGTCATGTGATAGGGCATCTCTTGGGTATATTCCCAAGAGTGGTATTGCTGGATCCAGGGGTAGGTTGATCCCGAATTTCCTGAGAAACCGAAACACTGATTTCCAAAGTGGTTGCACAAGATTGCATTCCCACCAGCAATGTATGAGGGTACCCCTTCCTCCACAGCCTCTCCAGCAAAGGCTATCATTGGTGTTTTTTTTTTTATTAATTTTTTATTGAGAAAAAAAAAACAACGTTTCCCCCGCCTCCCCGCCTCCCA
>JABTXL010017945.1:43560-81822 GCA_025134845.1 Neodon shergylaensis
GCAGGCAGGGCGGGGTCCAGGAGAGCACACGGGAGCCAGGAGCACCCCTAAGGTGTGTATCTTATCAGTGAATTTTTCATATTTGGCACAGTTATCAAACCATTTTAAGGTTAAAATAATTTATCAAACATATAATTATGACTGACGTTATATCTACCCCAGATAAGTTGTTTATCTCCTCGTTTATCTTTTCTATTTGTGTACCATCCATTGCAGTATTAAATAGCATACTAATTACCTACATTTCCTATTTTTAACCTGAGAAGGATTTTAAGATTATACTTCTCCCCTTTAAAATTTTAGTTACTTATTTTTTTAGTTAATTTATTTACTTAATAGTCTAGTGGCTTTTTGAAATTTCCCAGTGTCTTACCAGCTCTAATGCTGATGCTTCAAGGCCTGACTGGGTTGTGCAGAGGTAATAAGATGTAGTGATAATGTTTGACCAGCAGGTGGAGCAGGCATGGCACCTAGGCAGGAGGGGGAGATCCAGGTGAAAGAGAAGCCTGCACTCTGATTTGGCTTGGTAGCAGTGAGTGGGCTCCACAGTGAGTCTTATATAACCATAGGCATTTGGGCTGAAATCAGGCCCAGAGGGCTGCATGGACCTGGCTGGAGGCAACCTGTGGCTGCTTTGGTATGTGATTTTCTGGCCTGCCACTATCAGCTTGGTGACAGCGGCCTTAATGTTCTGAGCCTCATTTGGGCCTCAAGGTGGCTGAGCACTCTTCTGCACTGCCATGGTGAAGCAGTGGTTGGCATGGTGAATTTATGTCACCTTTGCATAGTGAATAATACCACACATTGAGTAACAGATGTTGCAATTTCTTTTACCATTTATTAAAAAATAAAACTCATAGGCAAATTTTAA
Organism: Neodon shergylaensis; assembly: GCA_025134845.1. Taxonomy (NCBI): domain Eukaryota; kingdom Metazoa; phylum Chordata; class Mammalia; order Rodentia; family Cricetidae; genus Neodon; species Neodon shergylaensis. Next base: position 44,432 of record JABTXL010017945.1, read on the forward strand.
AGATAAAATCCTGAGACCCACACACTTCCTGACGAGGAAGGGCTGTGCAACCTTCCAACCACACCTTTTCTTCTCCAGGGTCTCTTTCTCCCATCCTGTGTCTGCCGAAGACTCTCTGATCCATTCTGGCAAGCTGAATGTGAAAGCTGCCTCCTGACACAAATGATCTATTCAAATGGACAAAGTACCACAAAACAAACAAACAAATAAACAAACCAAACTGTTGGAATCTGGTCTTGATGGTTTCGTACATTCCAGTGTAGGGGCGTGTAGATTAGAAATGTTAGGCAGAAAGAACAGAGATACAAAATAAAAGCACAGAGACATGGGGGTTGGCGAGATGGCTCAGAGGTTAAGAGCATTGCCTGCTCTTCCAAAAGTCCTGAGTTCAATTCCCAGCAACCACATGGTGGCTCTCAACCATCTGTACTGGGGTCTGGCACCCTCTTCTGGCCTGCAGGCATACGCACAGACACAATATTGTATACATAATAAATAAATAAATAATAAAAATAAAAAGGACAGATACACAAAATAGAGACAGTAGAGCAACCCAGTGCACACTTAATTCACCCATGTTTATTTCCCATATGCTTTATATACCCCAATCAAAAAGGTGGGGGTGGAAGGCAAGACTGCTTTACCATGATACGAACAAGGAACAAACAAAATTATTACCCCTTCAATACCCACAATATTAAAAGTAACTATATCCTGACTTAAGTATTCTGTTGTTTAGGCAGGACATGCAGCAACCACACCTTAGGCCAAGTATCCGGTAGGCATCTACACACTGGGTCAAACGTCTTGTCATAACCTTGAAGGAGCAAAATTAGGCCTGAACTTTCTGACATCTGGTCAAGGTGGGATGAATTCACTTCTGTGGGCTCTGGAATGTTTCCCCTTTTAATTAATTTGTTAAAGCCTGTGCTTCTGCTACAGGACAGATGGTTGTGCCTGGTTTATATTGTCTTCTTCCACCTTCCAGACTTACCAGTCATCCGTATATACATTCTGTCATGCACAACCCGTCTTAGATAGCCTAGGTAAAACATCTTACATGGCATTGATTATAAGCCTCTGTTCATAAAGGCATAAGGGAGAGCATGTAACAAGACCCCATACACCTCTGAGCCAACATTCAATCGAGAGAGTTTACAAATAACTAGATAATCACAAGCAAGCAGATAATACTTGAAATACACATGTTCCAATAGCCACAACACCTCCTCATAAAGGAGTAGAGGATGTCTAAGATGGAATGGCCTATTTAAATTGGTCCAGGATGTCTTTAACAGTTTTTAGCTGTATCACCATCCAAATTTGTTTTTATTAAATGTACCAAATCTAAGTAATAACATTTTATAGTTCCCTTATTTCTCTTAATAAGTTTCTGTCTATCAGATCTTTCCAGTGGTGAGAGTTGTGTATAAGTTTCCCACTATTAGTGTGTGGGGATTAATGTGTGATTTAAACTTTAGTAATATTTCTGTTACATATGCATGTGCCCTTGTATTTGGGGCATAGTTGTTCAATACTGAAATTTCCTCTTGATGGATTTTTCCTGTGATAAGTATGAAATGCCTTTCTTTGTCTCTTTTGATTGCTTTTTGTTTGAAGTCTACATTGTTAGATGTTAGAATAGCTACAACAGCCTGTTTCTTAGGTCTATTTGATTGGGAAAATTTTCTAACCCTTTATGCTAAGGTGGTGTCTGTCTTTGAGGTCCAGGTATGTTATATGTATGCAGCAGAAGGATGGATTCTGTTTTCATATCCAATCTGTTAGCTTGCGTTTTTTATAAGTACGTTGAGTCCATTTATATTAAGGTATATTAATGACCATTTATTGCTAGTTCCTGTTATTTTAGTTCTTGTTGTTGATGATGTTATTGTGTGTGATTTTTCTTTCTTTGAGATTTGCTGTTGTGAGATAATCTACTGTCTGTATTTTTGTGAGTATAACTGACTTCCTTGGGTTGGAGTTTTCCTTTTAGTACTTTGTGTAGGGATGGATTTGTGGCTAGGTGTTGTTTACATCTGGTTCTGTCATGGAATATCTTGTTTCTTTCCATCTATGATGATGGAAAGTTTTCCTGGGTATAGTGGTCTGGGCTGGCATCCATGGTCTCTTATTGCCTTCGTAATGCTTGACCAGGACCTTCCGGCTTTCATTGTTTCCATTGAATTAAGGTGTAAATCTGATAGGTCTATCTATATATGTTGCTTAATCATTTTCTTTTCCAGCTCTTAATATTCTTTCCTTATTCTATATGTTTAGTGCTTTGTTTATCATGTGGTGAGAGGAGCTCTTTTTTTTCTGAGGTCCAGTATATTTGATGTTCTGTAAACTTCTTGTTCCCTCTTAGGCATATCCTTCTTTAGGTTGGGAAAGTTTTCTTCTACAATTTTGTCGAATATATTTTCTTTGCCTTTGAGTTGAACTTCTTCTCCTTCTTCTATCCCTGTTATTCTCAACCTTAGTCTTTTCATGATGTCCTATATTTTCTGGATATTTTATGTTAAGATTTTGTTAGATTTAACATTTTCATTGAGCAATGAATCTATTTCCTGTAATGTATCTTCAATGCCTGAGATTCTCTCTTCCATTTCTTGTATTTTGCTGTTTATGCTTGCACTTGTGGTTTCTGGTTGTTTTTCCATATTTTCCATTTCCAGAACTCCCTTGGTTTGTGTTTTCTTTATTGTCACCCTTTCGTTTTTCAAGTCTTGAATCATTTTTTTTCACCTGTTTGATGGACTTTTCTTGGTTTTCTTTAAGGGATTTGTTGATATCTCCCAATTTTATGTTTTTCTTTTCCTCCACTTCTTTGAGGGAATTTTTCATTTTCTCTTTAAGGGTCTCAAATATTTTCCTAAAGTTATTTTTATGTCATTTCTTCTGCTTCATTTGTTTAAGGGTGTTCAAGTCTTACTGTTGTAGACACACTATCTTTCAAAGGTGCTGTGTTTTCCTTTGTGCTGTTGAGTGCTTTTACCTTGTTGTCTATTCATCTTTCCCTCAGTTGGTGTAAATGGGACTGTGTCTCAATTGGCCACTCCTCCTGGTTTCAGTGGATTCAAGGCTCTGATGGTCCTTATGGTGGAGTTGAAGCCATTTTTCGAGTCACCAGGAGATTGCATGGCGCTCCCAGGGAGTTCAGGCCTGCCAGCTGCTCCTGCAGAATTTGGGCCTGCTGGTTGCTCCTGTGAAGGTCTGGCCTCCTTGGAAAAGTGGATAGATTTGAGATTCCAGCTTCACACTTGCTTTAGTATCTAGGGAGCTTCCCTACTGAAGGCTACTAGATGCTGAACTGAGTGAGACTCCTATATCAAATTTGTTCTTCTATAAGGTCCCTCACCTACAAGCATATCATAGAAAATAGGAACTTGTTAGGCCCTATTTCTCTCAGCTGTGATCTGACATTGTTATTCAAACTCAGTCTTCCACAGCAGATAGTCTACTCCTGACAGGCAACCTTTGGCCAATTGTTTTCAATCCTCAGGGGTGGGGTTGGGATGGGGCATGAGGGACAGGACTTCTGGCCTATTCTCCAGCATCATTTGTTTAAAAGGAGCTGTTGGACTATATTGTGCACAAGCTGCTTTTAATTCTTTGAGAATTAAATGAGATTGAAACATGTACCCTGAATAGATTTCCCTGAGTGTCTCTTTGCTCTGTTTAAGGAAACATTTTAAACTCTTGCACATCCTCTCCCCTGTGAGCAGCCTCTTTGAGGATAACTTGAAAGGGAGGATGCACAATTAATGTTACGTATCTGCCCTGCTTCTGGACGACACCATAGGTTGATGTAAACCAGCTCTTACAGTAGGAAGAGGAATACTCTTCTGATAAGAGGAGCGTTGCAGAGTCTCTAGTTTCAGTGAAAGCAATGCTACCAACTCTTTCAAGCCCTTTAGTTCCTGTTGAATCTCACAAGCAGGTCTCAGTCTGTCAGTATTCCTGGTCAGAAGTGAGTGAGATGAAAACTCTTCATTATGGTACTTAATGGCTGCTTTCTCTAAGTCATGAGACTCAGATCATAACCACACAGTCCTGCTAATGCTTCTTCTTCTAGCAGCTCTTCCAGCATTATGGAGAGTTCTGTTTCACTTCTAACAAGTTCAGGGGAGGTACCTCCTGCTGTTTGGGGCATAAATCCAAACTCTCCTGTATAAGCATCGAGAAACTGATGTGAGATTCCCATCGGTTTGCTTTGAATATATTTTATTACCAATGGTTAATAAAGAAGCTGATTTGGCCAATGGAAGGACAGAAGATAGGCATTTAAACTAAACTGAATTCAGGGAGAAAGAAGGCAGAGTGAGGGAAATGCCGTGTAGCCATCTTAGAAACAAGATGTTAGGTAACAAACCATGAGCCTCATGGTAAAATATAAAATAATAGAAATGGGTTAATTTAAGATCCAAGAGTTAGTTCATTAGAAGCCTGAGCTAATAGGCCAAAGAATATAAAATTAATATCAAGTCTCAGAGTGGTTATTTTAAAAATGGCTTTGGAAACAGGTGGGCAGAGATAATTTGGTCTGGGGGACCAGTGGGATGGAGAATATTTGTAACAATAAGAAAGGAAAAGTATCCATAGATATGCTTTCATACCTATGTTTGTAATAATGCTGTTGGATTATTTTTATCCCAACTTTTTCCATGTTCCCACTTCGAGGTCCCATGCTTGGAAAATCAAGGCACAGCTGCTCTAAATTATAAATATTTCTGTGTGTATTGCTATTGCACTCAAGCTCCTCTGCCCTTTAAAGTATCTCTAAGCAATTGTACAGTTAACTAATTTTCCCTGTCCCATATCTATAATTTTTATTTTTAACTTTTTTTACTCTCAATATTTTTTCGCCATTTTTATTCTTTTATTACCTATTTGAGCACTCTCTTACCACCTGTACACCTGTGGCGTGATATTCATATGTGGCATTCATCACATTCTCCACTTGTACTATTGGCCACACATCTGGGTGCAATCTGTGTGGTTTCAGCCTCAACAGATTCATATGTTCCAGGGTAGGGGAATGTGGATTGGAAATGTTAGACAGAAAGAACAGAGATACAAAACAAAAGGACAGAGACACAGAATAGAGTCAGGAGGGAAACCCAGTGAATACTGAATTTGCCTGTATTTATTTTTCATATCCTTTTCATATCACAGTTAAAAAGTGGGGAGAAGGCAAGACTGCTTTACCATGATAGGAACAAGGAACTAACAAAGTAATTACCCCTTCAACACCCAAAACATCAAGTAACTATATCCTGACTTAAGTATTCTGTTGTTAAGACAGGACATGCAGCAACCACATCTTAGGCAAAGCATCCTGTAAGCAATCACACCCTGGGTCAAACTTCTTATCATCTATAACCTTGAAGGAGCAACAATAGGCCTGAAATCTCTGACCTTGGTCAAGGTGAAACAAATTCACTTCTGTGGGCTTTGACAAGAAACAAATTTCATTTCTGCAACAGTGGCCCTTTGCTTTTTCAACCCCCATTTAGATGGTCCTCAATCCCAAACCAAAGAACCAGCCTGCATCCATTATACTCTTAAAAGCCATCTTATAATAAAGACAAACTAGGTTCATTTCAGTTTATGATTAAACCTCTGTTTCTTAAGGATTGTACTATGCCATATCTGTAACCTTAATTACAAATGGCTTTGTACTGCCTGTTCTGAAAAATGGCAACTATGCTCAAAAAGTTACTATGGTACCTGTTTTTATGACTGCCTTTTGTAATTACTGTCTTAGGAACACCTCACAATCATGTCTTTGTTTCAGTAATTTACTTAGACCATCTTGCAACTCTACCTTTGTGTCAAAAGGTTATTATGACTACTTTTGGTGAACATTTTGTTTTGTTCAACTTGCTATATTCTATTCCTGTAGTCCCACCTATTTTGCCCACCAAATACGCCATTTGGAACCCTTCCGACCTAGCAATAGAATCCTTGTCTTTCTCACATCCAATGCTGAACTGGTGAACTTGCTTTCAGTTAGAGACGGCCAATGCACATGGACAAAAAGATTGCTTTCATTAATTGCTTGCTTTAATTAATTTTGCTGTGATAATTTAATTCAATGTCTTTCTTCTCCTATTTTTGGAATTAACAAAATCCAACCACCAGTAACAACTTAAAATAAAAATTTGACTAATCAAAACTCAATAGATCTTTATATTATTTCTTTATTCTGTATGTGTTGAGTTTTGATAATTATGTGACAAGGGGACTTTTTTGTTCTAGTAAAATTGGTGTTTGGTAAACTTCTTGTATCTTTATTGGCATATCCTTCTTTGGGTTGGGAAAATTTTCTTCTATGATTTTGTTGAATATATTTTCTGTGTCTTTGAGCTGAAACAATTCCTCTTCTTCTTTCTCCTCCTCCTCCTCCTCCTCCTCCTCCTCCTCCTCCTCCTCTTCTTCTTCTTCTTCTTCTTCTTCTTCTTCTTCTTCTTCTTCTTCTTCTTCTTCGTCTTCTTCTTCTTCTCCTATCCCTATTATTCTTATGTTTGGTCTTTTCATGGTGTCCCAGATTTCCTGGATGTTTTATGTTAAGAATTTGTTGGATTTGACATTTATTTGACTGATGAATCTATTTCCTCTATCGAATCACCAATGCCTGAGATTTTCTCTTCTCTTGAATTCTGTTGGTGATGCTTGCATCTGTAGTTCCTATTCACTTACCCAGGTTTTCTATTTCTAGAATTCTTTCAGTTTCTGTTTTCTTTATTGCCTCTATTTCAATTTTTAAATCATGTACTCCTTTCTTTACATGTTTGTTTGGTTCTTTTCTTGGCTTTTTTGAAGGGATTTATTGATTTCTACCAACTTTGTCTTTTCATAGATTTCTTTAAGGGAATTTCTCCTGTCCTCTTTAAAGGCTTCTATCATATTCATAAAGTTATTATAAAGATCATTTTCTTCTGCTTTATCTGTTGGGATGTTCAGATCTTGCTGTTGTAGGACCACTGGGTTCTAGTGGTGCTATATTGCCCTTTATGATATTATCTATCTATCTATCATCTATCTATCTATCTATCTATCTATCTATCTATCTATCTATCTATCTATCTAGGTTTGGGATAATTATAGGTACAGGTGTTGATTATTGTGATGTCTTTGTTGGATGTTTTCTTCGGTTGCTTGTTTGTCTGTTTCCTTTATTGCCTTTTGGCCAGAATGGCAAAGGCTTATGGAGGCTGCCTTGTAATCAGGTACAGTAGTTTGTCTCAGCTGATGGTTCTAGGGGTTTTGGTGTTTAGATGAATCATAAGCCCTAGTTTTCAGGCTTGTGTAGACTTTACTTGTGCCTATAGTGTCCATTTTTCCTATTGATGTGAATTATGCCTGTGCCAATGAAGACAGGTCTTCCAAGTGTTGTAGGTGGTGCTGGTGCCTATAGGAATTAGTATTCTTCCAACTGGAGTGAGTGGTGCTTATATAGGGGCTGCTGATGTGTAATCAGTGGTTGGCCAAGGGGAAGATGATGGGGTTGGTGGGTTTGGGTGGCAAAGTGGGTTGTAGAAACAGAAGGAATATGGCCAAATTCTTTTTAATAGGCTACAGTTACCCTTATGCACACACCAAACAGAAATGCAACAAAGTAAGAGAATTACAGACCAAACTTACTGATGAAAAATGATGTACAAATACTCCTAAAGATAATAAACGCCTTCAGTAATATGGTAGGATATGAGATTAACTAAAAAAAAACCAGTAGTTCTCCTATATACAAAAGGGTAGAGAAAGAAATCAGAAAACTTACATTTTTAATAATTGCCACAAATAACAAAATATCTTGGGGGTAATTCTGACCAAACAAGTGAAAGACCTGTATGGCAAGAACTTAAAGAAGTAAATTGAAGACGATATCAGAAAACAGAAATATCACCCTAGCATGTGGATAGGTAGAATTAACATAGTAAAAATGGCAATCATACCAAATGCAATCTACACATTCAATGCAATCCCCATAAAAATCAAAACACAATTCTTCACAGATCTTTAAAGAATAATACTCAACTTCATATGGAAAAACAAAAAATCCAAGATACCCAAAACATTGTTGTACAATAAAGGGACTTTCAGGTACATCACCATCCCTGATTCCAAGCCCTACTATAGATCTACATTAATAAAACAGCTTGGTATTGGCATAAAAAGAAACATTGATCAATGGAATCAAATTGAACACATTGACATAAATCTACACACCTATGAATACCTAGTTTTGATAGAGAATCCAAAACTGTACAATGGAAAAAGAAAGCATATTCAACAAATGGTGCTTGCATAATTGTATGTTGACATGTAGAAGAATGCCAATAGATCCATATCAATCACATGCAAAAACTCAAGTCCAAGTAGATCAAAGACTAACATAAATCAAGTTACACTGAAACTGATAGAAGAGAAAGTAGGAAGTAGCCTTGACTGCATTGACATAGGAGAGTACTTTCTGAATATAAAACCAGTGTCACAGACACAGAGATTAATAAATTAATAAAAGGAAGTCCTGAAACTGAAAAGCTTGTGTAAGGCAAAGGACACTCTAATTAGACAAAACATCAGCCTACCAAATGGGAAAAAGTCTTGACTAACCCCACATCTGACAGTGGATTGATCTCAAAATATATAAATAACTCAAGAAACTAGATATCAAAATACCAAATGATGCAATAAAAATAAAGCTCTTGGAGAGATAAGGAATACAACAAACATATCTAAAGATAATAAAAACAATATACAGCAAGTCAACAGCCAACATCAAATTAAATGGAGAGAAACTCAAAGCAATACCTCTAAAGTTAGGAATAGGACAAGGCTGTCCACTCTTTATATCTATTCAACATAGTTCTTTTTTAGTTTTCTGTTTTTTAATTGAGCTCTACATTTTTCTTTGCTCCCTTCCCCGCCTCTCCCCTTCCCTTCAACCCTCACCCATGGTCTCCATGCTCCCAATTTACTCAGGAGATCTTGTCTTTTTCTACTTCCTATGTAGATAAGATTCATGTATGTCTCTCTTAGGGTCCTTGTTGTTGTCTAGGTTCTCTGGAACTGTAATTTGTAGGCTTGTTTGCTTTATGTTTAAAAACACTTATGAATGACTACATATGATAATTGCCTTTCTGGGTCTGGGTTACCTCACTCAAAATGATGTTTTATAGATGCATCCTTTTTGCCTGCAATTTTCAAGATGTCATTATTTTTTTCTGTTGTGTAGTACTCCATTGTGTAAATGTGCCACATTTTTCTTATCCATTCTTCGGTCTAGGGGCATTTTGGTTGTTTTCAGGTTCTGCATATGACAAACAATGCTGCTATGACCATAGTTGAACACATTTCCTTGTGGTATGATTGAGCATCCTTTGAATATATACTCAAAAGTGATATTTTCTAATTTTCTGAGAAATTACCATACTGATCTCCCAAGGGGCTGTCCCAGCTTACATTCCCACCAGTAATGCACATGTGTTCCCTTTATTCCACAACCCCTTCAGCATAAGTTGTCATCAGTGATTTTGTTCTTAACCATTCTTACAGGTGTAAGATGGAATCTCAGAGTTCTTTTGATTTGCATTTTTCTGATGACTAAGGATGTTGAAAATTTCCTTAAGTGTCTTTCAGCCATTTTAGATTCCTCTGTTGAGAGTTCTCTGTTTAGGTCTGTACTCTATTTTTTATTAGATTATTTGTTCTTTTGATGACCAATTTTTTGAGTTCTTTGTATATTTTGGAAATTAGACCTCTGTCTGATGTGGGGTTAGTAAAGATCTTTTCTCATTCTGTAGGCTGTCATTTTGTCTTGTTGATGATGTCCTTTGCTTTACAGAAGCTTTTCAGCTTCAGGAGGTTCCATTTATTAATTATTTTTCTTATTGTCTGTGCTAGTGGAATTATATTTAGGGAGGGGTCTCCTGTGCCAATGTGTTCAAGTGTATTTCCCATTTTCTCTTCTATGAGGTTCAGTGTGGTTGGCTTTATGTTGAGGTCTTTGATCCATTTTTATTTGAGTTTTGTGCATGGCGATAGATATGGGCCTATTTTCATTATTCTACATTTGATATCCCATTATGTCAGCACCATTTATTAAATATGCTTTTTTTCCATTTGATATTTTGCGTCTTTGTCAAAAATCAGGTGTTCAAAGAGTGTTGATTAATATCTGCTTCTTCGATTCAGTTCCATTGGTCCTCCTGTCTATTCTTATGCCAGTACCAGGCTGTTTTCAGTACTATATCTCTGTAGTAGAGTTTGAAGTCAGAAATTGTGATGCTTCCAGAAGTTCTTTTATTATACAGGATTGTTTTGGCTATCCTGGTTTTTTTGCTTTCCATATGAATTTGAGTATCATTCTTTTAAGGTCTGTGAAAAATTTTGCTGGGATTTTTATGGGCATTATATTGAATCTGTAATTTGCTTTTGGTAAGATTGCCATTTTTATTATATTAATTTTACTTACCCATGAGCATAGGAGATATTTCTACTTTTTGGTGTCTTTTTCAATTTCTTTCTTCAAAGATTTAAAGTTCTTGTCATGCAAATCTTCCACTTGTTTGGTTAGACAACTTTCCTCTTAACACTGCTTTCATTGTTTCCCATAAATTTGGGTATGTTGTGTGGTCATTTTCATTGAATTTTGGAAAGTCTTTAATTTCTCGCTTTATTTCTTCCTTGACCCATTGATGCTTCAGATGAGCATTGTTTTATTTCCATGTGTTTGTGGGATTTTTGAAATTAGTGTTGCTGTTGAATTCTAATTTTAAGCCATGGTGATCAGATAAGATATATGGGGTTATTCCATTTTTTTTGTATTTTTTTTGAGATTTGTTTTGTTACCAAGTATGTTGTCAATTTTTGAGAAGGTTCTATGAGGTCCTGAGAAGAAGGTATATTCTTTTATGTTTGGATGGAATGTTTTAAAGATGTCTGTTAAGTCCATTTGAGTCATAATATCTGTTAGTTCTCTTATTTCTCTGTTAATTTTTTGTCTTGTCTGACCTGTCCAGTTGTAAAAATGGAGTGTTGGAGGCTCTCACTATTAGTGTGTGGTTTTTAATGTATGATTTAAGCTTTAGAAGTGTTTCTTTTACATATGAGAGTGCCCTTGTATTCAGGGTATAGATGTTTAGTATTGAGATTTCCCCTTGATGGATTTTTCCTGTGACTAATATGAAATGTCTTTCCTTGTCTCTTTTGGTTAATTTTAGTTTGAAGTCTCAGGCCTACTCCAGCCTAGGTTGCTGGTTCAGCCTGGATGTTATTATATTTTAATTTGTCTTGTATAGTTGTTATCTTTTAGAAGCCCGTTCTTTTCTAAAGAGAAACAGAAAATGAATGAATCTGGATATGACAGTGTGTTAGGAAGACCAAGGGGGAGTAAATGGAGAGGAAACAGTAAACAGGCAATGTTGTGTAAGAAAAAAATCTGTTTTCAACAAAAAAATAAAGTAAAATTGAGTATATGGCTTGGTTATTACCACTAAACCTTATGCAGCCCTACAATGAAAAAGATCAAGCTGGATAAAAAAAAACCCACGAAATTATATGTTTGGGAAGAACAGAGCATGAGAAAGTTAATTGTTACTCTCATCACATATGCTGAAAGAGAGGATGTAGTGGTTCAGAAGGTAGGGGCCATGAAGGGGAGGCCTGCTCTGCACTGGAACAAAAGGAAGGACCAGAACCCACTCAGCTAGGCTTCCAGCTTGGGAAAAGAGAAAACCAAATGTGTTGTTTTCTATGAAAAAGGTATTATTCAACACACAAAAGTTGATTCCATTACGGTAAAAACAGCAAGGGCCCATTCCACACTTTCAGCGGAACCATCTGCCCTTTTCTCACCATAGTTATGGACTCTTCCTCTGGGTCCATCCACAAAAAAAAGTTGCTTTGGATCACTGTGTTCTATCACAGCAGCAGAAATGAAACTAATACATCATGTAAGACCTGACTTGGCTCTGTAATGCAGCAGGTTTGAGCTACCCCAGAGGGAACTGAACTCAATTCACCACGTTTCCTGGACTCACACCATAGCCTACCTATCAGAGCTCTTACCAGAAGGCTCAGGATTTCTGAAAACCATTGAAGCCTTTCAGGGAGTGAAAACTCATCACTCAAGGAAGTGAGTTTGACACTGCTGCTTCTTCTCTGGGGTGGAACACAGACCAGCAAAAGCTCCCCCTTTCCACTTCCAGTTGTCTGCATAAACCCTGCCTGAATATCACAGCAAGGCTTTTTCCACTAGTCCTCTCAAGAAGGAGGTGACATTCTAGGGATCACAGGCACCAAGTTTCCGGGAGGCGCCTTAGCAGTTCACAGAAGACTGCTATTTATCCCCCACACATAAAATGCCACATCTCTGTGATTTGTGCAACAGACGGTAGGGTGAAGCAGGCAAGGAGGGCAGGTCCCTTCATTGTCACAAATCCACTGAGTGTCCAACCTCTCCTAGAAACTGTAAATGGGGACTGTGTCAACATCTGAGGTGCTCTCACAGCTGTAAAGGAAACCTCTACACATTCCAGGACAGATGTTTCCCCAGTAAAGAACTGTGGTTATCAGTCTTAAGGACAAAGTATGGATAGTCTGTGAGGCACTTGTGATTTCCTGTGTTTCCTTTGGGTAACACGTTTTAACTTTCCAATGAATTTGTCTCTTTCTATAATAGGTTTCTGCTGATTCATTTTTACCATGAAAGTTCTTTATAAGATGCTGTGCTTCTTAAAAAAACTTCCTTGGTTTAAACCATCAGATTATGCTATACCTTCTAGTCCAAACTCACCTGTTTTTTTTATTTTATCATACCTAGGCCCACCCCTGGGGATCCTTTTCCTGAAAAAAGTGAACTTGAGTACAAAATACGTAAATCATAAATATGAATATAAGGAAAGTCAGACTTGCAAGACCTGAGCAGGGAGCTTGTAGGCAATCTAACAGGACAACCAGAAAACTGACTGCTCCAGGGCAAGGGGCTCCACCCAACACTCAGTCTCTCCTCCCCCACCTTCGCTGCTGGCATCTTGAAGGAGCCAAAGGGGTTGGTTAGTCAAAAGTGCCTCTGGGGTGGGTGAGCACTAACTCAGACATCATCATAAGTCAAAATGGCAAAAGATCTATTTCCCACATTCAAGTAGGAAAGGATAGTAAGTGCCCCAGAGAGTCACAGGGAGTGGCCATATTAGGAGTTGTGGCCTTGTTGGAGTAGCTGTGGTGTTGTTGGAGGAAGTGCATCATTAGGGGATGGGCAATGAGATCTTAAGTGCCGAACCAGGCCTAGTGTGACATCCACTTTCTGCTGCCTGTGGATCCAGATGTACAACTCTCAGCTACCTCTCCAGCACGATGTCTGCCTGCTTGCTCCTGTGATTCCTGCCATGATGATAATGACCTAAACCTCTGACCTGGAAGTCAGTCCCAATTAAATGTTTTCCTTTAACAGAGTTGCTGTGTTCATGGAGTCTCTTCACATAAATAAGACCCCAAAGAAGATAGAAGTTTCTTTTCTATTTTCATGCTTATCTTCACTTCATTTCTGCATATAAAATTTTACTGTCTCAAATTTCTAACCTTAATTCCTTAATCTCTCTCTCTCTCTCTCTCAGAAGCTAATTGGGCTAATGCTCTCTTCCCCATCAAAATATCTGCCATTGCCAGATTGTCCCGTGCTGTGTGAGCAGAGAAGCTGACCCTGCACAGGGAATTTGGCCCTCCTACTTCACACTCAGTGTGTTTACCTCAGAAGATCCTCAACTGGGTCTTAATACCTAGGGAGATGATTGCTCCTTCTCAGATCACATTTTTCCCATTGGACAATTACCCTCCCTTTAAATAAAATAACGTGTCTGAGCCTTTAAGTATTACACACACACACACACACACACCCTTTTCCTGTCTTCTTTATTTTCTCATCTCAGTCCTCCCAGTCAGGACCCCTGTCACTGAAGAATGGCCTGCTGGTCCAGACCCAGGGAGACCTTATGAGGAGGGAGTGCATGTTATTTATGCCTCCCTCAGTGAAGAATTCTCACAAAGGCAGGGTCCCCTGTGGTCAGTTCTTGCACATCTGTCACAGCTTTTGTGGCTCTGGTTAGTGGTTACTATGCTGGCATGATTCACTCACCTAGCTACTAAGCCAGATTCATTTTGCACAACTTGATATGCTGGGAAGGAAAAGTCCTAAGGTGAACTTTCTATGGTCTGGTTTTGATGTGGGAGTGTCATATATCAATCTGTTGATTTCATTGGTTAAGTAATAAAGGAACTGCTTGGCCCTCATAGGTTAAAACATAGGTGGGAGGAGTAAACAGAACAGAATGCTGGGAGGAAGAGGAAGTGAGCTCAGACTCGACAGCTCTGCTCTCTGGAGCAGAGACGCCATGCTCCCCTCTCCTGGGCTGACGTGCGATAGCTCTGCTCTCTGAGGCAGACACACGCTATGAAGCAAGCTGCCAGGTCAGACATGCTGAATCTTTCCTGGTAAAACTGATGCTACAGATTATTAGAGATGGGTTGATCAGGATATGAGAATTAACCCATAAGGGCTAGAGTTAATGGGCCAAGCAGTATTTAAAAGAATACAATTTGTGTGTTGTTATTTCGGAGCATAAGCTAGCAGGCGGCCGGGGTGCTGGGGACGCAGCCCCGCCGCTCCTATTACTACATGGTTTAAACCAATTAGTGGGCTTCATGGCCTCTAGAGGGATGGACTTCAGACTCTACCTGCATATGGTGTTCCACATTCACACTAAAAGTCAATCTCATTATCCTCCTTGTTTGGTGATCCAGTGGTAACTTTATGTTGCTAGAACTACCTTTGCTGGGGTTGAGAATCATTAGGAAGAGCAGGAGCATGGTCAGAGCAGCAATCACTATGGCATGTCCCTCATTCCTACAGTAGTGGGGTGTGACACATCTCCTGTCATTCCAGGAGGGAACCTGGGATGAACAGAGCCAAAGGGAATGAGGTAGACTCCAGTCTAATGCTGCACACAACGTTGCTTCATTTTTCAGTGTACTTTGTATGTGTATGCAACAAAGAAGGCAGTAACTCTAGGAAGGTTATTTGACTTCAGAAAAACATGTGAATTAGAGTTACTTGAGCACATACTAAATACTAACAGAGTGGCCCTTTCCCTGAACAGAATTATCAGGCATGTACTACAGATTATCTCTGAGGGAGCACAAAAGCACGAGAGAAGGCCATATCAAGATTTAGGGTACACTGAATATTTTCTTTGTCTATGTCAGCCTTAAGCAGCACCGGGCTCAAAGAGAAACAAAGGAGTCAACACATTTTTTGATTTTTTTAAATCTGAGGCAGTTAATGTAAAAGACAGTCACTTTCTCTTTATGATTTCTGTTTTTATTCTCTATTATTCTCCCATACATTTCTTTCCCTAATTAATACATGCCAACAAAATCTTTCAAGCATTATAGCAATTAAAATGTGGTTACATTCAATTTTCCAACTGAATGATTATAATGAACACAAGTGAAAAATAACATGTTTTTCATATCACTTACATGATTAAACTGCTGTCATGTTGTGATGACTCATGGTTCTGAAATATTTTCAGTGGCTCTCTACACTTCCTGTAATGGCCTGATGTCCATAGTTGCCCCGTGGATCTAGGACAGATGGGATATAAGGAAGGAGGATATTCTATGGTCAAAACTTGGCCAAATTTAGAGGAATAATGGGTGCTTCATGTGCATTGAGGGTCAGTTCAGTAAAAACAGAGGATCTTCTGGTACTAGTGTCCTAGTGATAAACACACTATAGCTTCACAGTGACACAACCTACCTTCTCTGTGCTTCTATGACTGGAGAGACAAAGGGAAAGGAGAGGGACAACGAGTGAGTGCTGGAGTTCCACAAGGGGCTTCATGTTATTGGTTCCTGGAGAGAAGTAGTAGGCTTTCAAGGAACCAAAATGTCTAATCCTGTCCCTACCAGCCAGAGGGCTCGATTTTGACATGGTCTCCTACGCCTTTCCTGGTTTTAGTTAGGCAACAATTTTAGAGTGGGAACGCCTACCTCAGAATAGTGTAAGGCAAAGCCTCTGGGTGTGGAGCCTCAGGGTTGTAACCATTGGCATTCTGTCCCTTGACAGATCCATGATGGTCCAAGAATGGGGAACCTTTCTTGGGAGAGCAACAGCCTGTGAGATCCTTTTGCCATCTGCAGGGTTATCAGATCCTATGTAGATGAAGTCAGCCCCAGCTTCAGGAACCTTCTCTTGTTAGTTTTTCATTGATCCAGGTTGAAACAAGCACAGGCTCCTTGTGGTCCAGTGCCTGGTGACCCCCTGCTGAGTATATGATGGGAACACCTTTTTCTTGGGGGTGCTAGGTTAGGACAGCCAAATCAAGGGTTTCTGGCTGGTTGTTTAAGGCTGCCTGAGTCTAGCTTGGAGTGTTTCCAGGTATGACAAAAAGACCTCTAGGGCTCTTCCTATAGGAAGCGGACATTAGTCCAGGTGGAGAGCTGAGTGGTTTCTGGTGGAATCCCTGGCCTCTGAGAGAGAGGCTGTTGGGAGCAGATAGATCTTAGGGTACTATGAGGACTCTGGTCTGTGGGAAATGTATGTGAGCTAGCGCCAATCAGTAGGTCAACAGTCAAGATTCAGAAATAGACACTTAGGACTCCATTCCTCTAGATCCACTGTTATTTGGAGCTGGATCCCAACGGTTCCAGGTGGGTTTTTGCTGCTGGCTATACCACTGCTGTAGCTACCATAGTAACACAGTAGAAGATCCCCTCACAAAAAGCCCTGTATGTGGAAGAACCTTGGTATCTGCAGGACTAGGATCCAGTGGCAGCACAGGCAGCAGTGCAGACTTATGGGCCATCCTGAGCAGAAGTCTAGCCTGCTGTCCTGTGATTGTATCTCTGCAGGAAGGCTCGGGAAGCAGGGCCTGGTGCTGCCACAGATGTATCTTCCTACATCACTTAGTTTCTCAATGCGATCCTTCCTGGATGGTGCTGGGGAGGCTGCTGATGGAGAGATGACAGGGACTTCTGGAAAAACGTGTCTCTGAGAGGCTTCATGACTGACATGCTGCCTTTGTCCTCTGGAGGAGATGGTGATGATGTCTTGAGACCCTGCAAATGGGCAAAGAAAGGGAAGAAGCTGCAAGCAATGTCAAGAGAGTCCAGACTTTGTGCTTTGAGGCATGCCTGCCCCTTCCTCTTTGAACACCACGAGGACTATGTAGACCTGTCCTATAAAGACCCGTTGTCTCCCTGTCTGTCTGTGTGGAGCATCTGCTGCCCTTTGGCCCCTGTCTGCTCTTACAAGTTCTTATTCTTCCCTTCATAGCACTTTGGCAAAGAGATTGTAGATCAGAGACATTTTTGTTGATGGATCTCTTAGGCATAGTGATCAAAACTTAAAATGTGACTTTGGCTCTCACACTCTCCTTACTCCTTCATTGCCCTGTTCATTATGGACCCTTCCAGAGGCCTCTGGCTGTACTCTCCTCATATCTACAGTAAAATTTAATCCTTGATCATATTTTGGAGCAGTCACGTCCTCATTACATTCACTGACAAAACTTACAATATGTTGAATGAAATGTCGTTAGTCAACTAAGAACCACCTGCATTCCAGGTTATCCCCTGTCTTCAATGACTCGGTGCCAATGGGCCCATCATCACTGCAGGTCAGTGTGACACATTTCCTCCATCACTACCATCCCCACATTTTCCCTATCACATGCTCCGTACCATCTATAAAACACACCATCAGGACCTGGATAGCCTCCCTATCTTACTGAAAATGGCTTGCCCTCACTATAGCTCAAAGGCCAGCAACAGCACACTGGGGTTCTAAGTTCTTGCAGATTGGACCAACAACTGCCACTGCACAGCAAATGATCCCGAAGACTTTTATCTCTAATATTTTACAATTTTCCACTCTTAAATCTTTAGCCTCTATGATTTCTCTGTGCTCTACTCTTAAGAAATGATTTAAGACTTTTGTGTAAGCAGTCTTTATCTAGGGATTGTACATTCATTAGGTGTGGGTAAAGAAGCTATAATTTTTTAAACAAAATTTGTCTTATTTTTTAAACAAAAGGATTATAGTTAAAACCTATATGTGGGTAAGTTTAATTTGCTACAACATACTATACATGTAATTCAACCCTTGTTTAGAATATACTATATATGTTATTTGGATTTAACCCTTGTTTAAAAAAATAGATCTTTTAGGAAAACATTTGAAACAACCATATGACTGTCCTCCATTTTGACTGATGACCTCATCAAGATAAAAACAAACATAATTGGCAGCCATTTTTACTAACATTAAAGAGTATATGCCATGTGATTATGCCACATGGTCATCTTAAGTTGGTAATATCAAGTGACAATTACAAAACTTCTCAGCCGTACTGAGGCCCCAGTTTATCATTGGATTTGTACTTAAACTAAGGAAGCAACAGCAAGTCTCCAACTATTTTGTATCAGGGTAGGTTTTGTATAATAAAAAAAATCCCTAAATTTATAAAAGCATACTTATATTAACAAAAGCTGACTTAGAAATTTATACCTAGCTACTTATATCTTTGTTAATTGTTTAACACCAGGCTTCTAGAAAATTTAGATAAGTAACAACACACGTATGACAAGTAAGTTATGTTGGATAAATAAGATTTCTAAATCCCTAGGTTCTACGTTCACAATAATATTTGTCTAACTTCTTTGTCTTTGCTATCTTTGTTAAGTTTTAGCTCTTTGGATAAACTAAGACATATCAAAGCAAAAACAAAAACAAGAATATATACAAAAGAAACCCGGGATAGCCTATAGTGATACATTATCAAGAGATCAGGAGAGTTCTTATGGTGTAAAGTTTTATTTTGATGCTAGAAGTAATTCAGTTAAATGTTCAAATCTTTTTTTTTCCTGAAAAAGGTTTTTCCTGTTAATGGACCTAGCTGTCCTGGAACTTGCTCTTGTAGAGAAGGCTGACCTCGAACCCACAGAGATCCGCCTTCTGCCTTCTCATGCTGGGATTAAACACATGTACCACCACTGCCCAGCTTCAGCTCAAATTTTTAAAGTTCAAACTTAACAAGGATAAAGCTGTAAGATTCTAGTCTTATAAAAGCTACCAACTTAAACTGTTAAAGATAATTCAAATATACAATTTAATGTGTTTTGCCATTAAGCCTAAAGTAAGTAACTAAATTAGTTATACTTAATAGATAATGGTCCTCGAATTCTTCAGAGATCTGAGAAATATGACATTTAAACTGTTTTATGAAAAATCTTCCCATAATAGACATGCCCATACCTAGTGGGAACCCTATAGTCTCCAAAGAAGACAGATGGAGCACAACAACTTTACCTGAAATTGTAACACTAACCACTGGGAAAGACTGTTCCATGCCTTGCCTTGCCACCAGGGCTCTGCACAAACTGTGGACAGCTATGTGTCGATTGCTTACTCTGTCTGCTCAAAGTAAGGCCAGTTTTCCAAAGTTCCTCCTCCACAGGAAAATCCTGTAGTCAAAGACCCAGGCCACTCTGTGGTAGTTGAGACCTACAACTACTGTCCCCACAAAAGTCATAGTTACCATGGAGCCTAGGAAAACTGTCTGGGTAGTAGGTACATCTCTGTCATTTTAATTACTACATAGGCCATTTGGATTTTACTTCCTGTTATAAGTTATCCTTCTCAGATCTCTGATGATGTTGACAGACTAACTGTAGCTTTGGCAGCTTAACATCAGCAAGCATTAGTGCTTCCTCCCCAAAGGGTTCACTTAAATCAGGCTTCAGGGATTCACTTTCCTGGACTCCAGCTGAGAAAGTCTGTTGACCTTGCTCCCAGCCTCCAAGAGGAGATACACTCAAAAACAGATTTCAATGGAACTTTTTACTATTCTTTTAATTAAAGAAATTTGTCAGGACCACAAGGGGTCCGTCCACCCACTGAGACAATGGGACTGATCTAATGGGAGCTCACCAAGGCCAGCTGGACTGGGACTGATGGAGAATGTGATCAAACTGGACTCTCTGAATGTGGCTGACAATGAGGGCTAACTGAGAAGCCAAGGACAATGGCACTGAGTTTTGATTCTACTGCATGGACTGGCCTTGTGGGAGCCTAGTCTGTTTGGATGCTCCCCTTCCTAGACCTGGATAGAGGGCGAGGACCTTGGACTTCCCACAGGGCAGGGAACCCTGACTGCTCTTAGGACTTTAGAGGGAGTGGGAGGGGAGTGGAAGGGAAGCGGGAGGAGGGGAGGAGGTGGAAATTTTTAATAAATAAATTAATTAATTAAAAAAGGATTAGGAAAAGGAAAAAAAAGAATTTAGGAAAGGTTTTACTATTCTCCATAGTCACTATCATACCTTTCATTGAATATATGTCTTTATAAATAATGTTTAAGTTTTCAAAAAAAATAAAATAAAAATGAAGAAAATGTTAAAAAAAAAGGCATTTGCTTTGCAATGACTGCTCTCAGAATCAACCGCTTGTGTCTCATGGTAAATTTGAATAGGAAAAGTTTAAAGTTTATGCAAATTTGGAGGGTCTCAGAGAGTTCTCTAAAGTTTATAAATAAAAGTTGTAATGGTCTGAGGCTATGAAAACTTAAGGAAGTGGAGAGAGTCTCGAGAAGTATTTTAATGTGCGTAGCAAGTTGTAAAGGTCTACGTAAATGGTTTAAGGCATATGAAAAATAAAAAGTTTCGTATTCCTTTCCTCCTTGCTATGCTATTGTTATACTAAAACTTTCAATCTTTTTTTATTTACAAAAAGAGATAAATGGTTGAGATATAAAAGCATTACCACTGATTTAATCTGTACTGAGATTCAAGTAGATTTATGCTGTTGAATCAGAGTAAAAACTTGGAACCCATGACATCAGAGCAAGGTGTGGCCACCAGGTAGATAAGCAGCATCAGGACAGCCATGCTCTGATAGAGGCTTCTGAGCTGCTCCTCAGCCAGGGGCTGGGCTTTCACACTGAGTAGGCAGAGGCAGAGTCTTCATTGTTCCCACCAAGCTGAGTGATTTGGAGACACATCTCAGGGACATTCTCTTGCTTTCTGCCTTGTTTCTTTAGTTTCAGGCAGATAGAGATTGGCACAAGTCACACTGTGAAGGTGCTGGGGAAAATCTGTGTTTTATAATCAACATGTTTTGTTTCATAATATTTGGTGCTAGGAAATCCATGACAAAGATTGCTGGAAATCCAGCATTTCCACTGCACTCTTTGTTACATCAAGGGCATTTTTGTGTTGGCTAATCAACTCTTTGGGGATTCAGACAAGTGCACTGATCCCAGCCATATGGACTTAGCACTTGTGAGCAGACAGGAATAGCCAGAGCATGAAAACACTCCTACAGTTTATTCCCTAAATCCAGGCTCTTGATGCAAACACCAGCAAGAATTTTCACACATCACTGCCATGGTGACATCTTTATAGGCAACAGGTAATGAAGTTGAAGTTGTGGTACAACAAGATACTATAGTTTTGTTGGGAATGAACATGGCATAAGCTATCAATTCTATTAAACCTTATTATTTCTGCTAAAATATTCTGCTTAAGAAACATTCTCATTTGAGTATTACACAGCAGGAAAAAAATAATGACATCTTGAATTTTGCAGGTAAATGGATGGAGCTAGAAAACATCATTTTTAGTGACGTAACCCGGACCCAGAAAGATAATTATCACAAGTACTCACTAATAAGTGGTTTTTAAACATAAAAGCAAAGAAAACTAGCCTACAAATCACAATCCCAGAGAACCTAGACAGCAATGAGTACCCTAAGAGAGACATATAAAGATCTAATCTACATGGGTAGTAGAAAAAGACAACATCTCCTGAGTAAACTGGGAGCATGGGCACCTTGGGAGAGGGTTTAAAGGGAGGGGAGAGGCAGAGAGGGGAGCACAGAAAAATGTAGAACTCAATAAAAATCAATTAAAAAATAAAAAAGAAATGTACTAATTTGAAACAGAAAGCATGTCTATCAAAGATCATTCTCCATGCAGAAAAACCAACCGTATAGATGTGTTCATGCACCAATACAACACTCTCAACTTAGCCTGGAAAATTCCTTACTGTGAGCATTGACCTGTTATTGTAGGCATTTGAAAGCACCAGTGGTGTCTACTGACAAGAGGCCAACAAAATTCCTCCATAACTGACACTACCCAGATCATGTGCAGACACAGACGAATAACCTCTAGTGGAGAGCAGCACAGCTACAGTAATGTGTGGCCACCCATAGAACAGTTGGTCACATTCCCAAGCCATTCTCTACAAAGGTTTTGTGTTAATAAAGCAAGGACATGCTCATCAGGATAAGTAGATCCACAGACGCATCTGAAGCTGAAGTGTGTGTGCAGTGAAGAGAGACATCATTCTTGTCCTTGTTAGTTTTCAATGTGACCACTAATGACAGGGTGAGGACTTCTGAGTATCTAGCCAAACTTTTATTAAGATGTATTGCTGTGGGGCTGGAGAGATGCTTCAGAGGTTAAGAGCAATGGCTGCTCTCCCAGAGGTCCTGAGTTCAATTCCAAGCAACCACATGGTGACTCACAACCATCTGTAATGAGTTCTGGTGTCTTTTTCTGGTGTGCAGGCATACATGCAGACAGAACACTGTGTACATAATAAATAAATATTTTTATTAATTAAAAAATTTTATTTGTTTACATCCTGATCACAGTTTCCCCTCAGTCCTTTTCTCCTATTACTTCCCTCCACCTCCCACTTCCGCCCCTATCTACTTCTCCATCTCCATTCAGAAATGAAGACCTCCCGTGGGTGTCACCAAAGTTTCTTTCCCATATCCCATATGCATCGAGACTAGGCAAGGAACCCAGCCTGGGAAATAGATGCCCAAAAGCAGTTTAATCACCAAGTATAGGTCCTGATCACACAGCTAAGAGTCCCACAAACAGACATGCAGAGGGCCTAGACTGGTCGCATACAGGCCCTAGCTGTCAGTCCAGAGTCCTTGAACTCCCAAGAGCTCAGGTAAGCTGTCTCTGTCAATTTCCTTGTCAAGACCTTGACATTCCTGACTAACACAATTCCTTTTCATCTGTTCAACAGCACTCCTGAAGCTTAGCCCAGTGGTTGCCTGTGTATTTCTGCATCGTCTTCCATCAGTTACTGGATGAAGGTTCTATGATGACAATTAGAGTGGTCACCTACCTGATTACAGGAGATGGTCAGTTTAGGCACTCTCCTCATTATTCCTAGGAGTCTTAGCTAGGGTCATCTGTGTGGATTCCTGGGAGTTTCCCTGGCAGCAGGTTTTTCCTTAACCCTGAGATGGCAGCCCCTAGCAAGACATCTCTACCATTACTCTTCTCCTCTGTCCCACCTTCAACTTACCCAACCCAATCACTCATGTTCCCATACCCCTGTACACCACAATACCCACCCCTCAGTTTACCCGTGGGATCTCTTCTATTTCCTCTTCCTAGGAAAATCCATATGTCATTCTTTGGGCTCTCTTTGTTACCTCACCTCTCTGGGGCTCTGGATTGTAGCCTTGTTACCATTTACTTTAGACTTAATATTCACTTATGAGTAAGTAAATACTGTGTTTATCTTCCTAAATCAAGGTTATCTCACTCAGGATGATTTTTTTTCTGGTTCTATCAATTTGCTGGCAAATTTCATGATGTCATTTTTTTTATAACTGAGCAACACTCCATTGTACATATGTACCACATTTCCTTTACCTTGCTCTTTTTATTGTTCAGTTGAGGGTCATCTAGGTTGTTTCCAGGTTCTAGATATTTATTACAAATAAATCTTCTATGAACATAGTTGAGCAAGTATCCTTGTGGTACAACTGAGCATCCCTTGGGTATATGCCCAAGATTGGTATAACTGGGTTTTGAGGTAGACTGATTCCCAAATTTCTGAGAAAATACCATATTGTACAGCCATTTGAAAAATCAAAATTTTCACTCCCACCAGCAATGGAGGAGTGTTCTCCTTACTCCATATTATCTCCAACAAAAGTTGTCATCAGTATTTTTCATCTTAGCCATTCTAACAGGTATAAAATGGTATCTCAGACTCATTTTGATTTACATTTCCGTGATGACTATGGATGTTGAGCATTCCTTAAACTTTTTTCAGCAATATAAGATTTTTCTGTTGAAAATTCTCTGTTTAGATCTATGCCCCGTTTTTTAAATTATTTATTTGTTTTTTTTTTCATGTCTAATTTATTGAGTTCATTATATATTTTAGAGATTGGCCCTCTGTTGGATGTGGAGCTGGTGAAGATATTTTCTTATTCTGTAGGCTGCCATCTTGTCTTATTGACAGTATGTTTGTTTTATAAAAGCTTTTCTGTTTTAGGAGGTACCATTTATTAATTGTCAGTCTCGGTGCCTATACTACTGATGTAGTCATATAGGAAGTAGTCTCCTGTGCCAATGCATTCAAGTCTACTTTCCTCTCTTTTATGAGGTTTACTGTAACTAGTTTATGTTGAGGTCTTTAATCCACTTGGACTTGAGTTTTGCAGTGTGATTGATATGGGTTTATTTGTATTGTTGAACATGCCAACATCCAGTTATGCCAGCAGCTGCCTTTTTATATGAAGAGCCAAGGTTTCTGGTGGTTGACTGATTCTCAGGTCAAGTAGTGTTTTCTCAGCTTAGGTTTGTGGGGACTTGGATGCCTAAATGCATTGTATCCTCCAGTTCTTCTGGCTTGTGTGGGCTTTACTTGTGCCTATGGAGTCTGTTCTTCTTATTGATGTGGGTTGCCAATGGCAATGGAAACTGTTCTTCCAAGTAGTATAGTGGTGCTAATGCCTATAAGGATTGTTTATCTGATGTGGGATACTCTTCTGCATATGCGTTGCTTTTATTGGTTGATGAATAAAGCTGTTTGGGACAATGACTTACCAGAGTAAAGCCAGGTGGGAAATCAGAACAGAAATAGATAGATGGATAGATACATACATACATACACACATACATAGAGTAGGAGAACTCAAAGAGAAGACATGTAGCTGCTGAAGAAGAATGGAAGATCCTAACTAGGAACTTACAGCCTTGTGGCAATACACTGATTAATAGAAATGGGTGAATTTAAGATGTAAGAGCTAACTAGGATACACCTAAACTATTGATAGGATAGTGTTGTAATTATTATAATATTACTGTTGTTCTTCAGATTTGGGTGTCCAGGAAATGGACAAGCTGTCTCTTTTTCAGTATTTTTTCAGCTGGAGTAGATAGTGTTTGTATAGGAGCTGCCATTCTTATGGTGGATGGTTAGCAAAGGGAAGGACAATGGGATTGGTGGGTTTGGGTAGCAGATTGAGTCATAGAAACCGACAAAACATGGCCAAATAATTTTTTAAGGCTACAGTTACTCTCAAAGACAAACCAAACAAAGATGCAACAAAGGAAGAAAATTACAGACCAGTCCCACTCATGAACATTAATTCAAAAACACTCAATAAAATACTGGCAAACCGAATCCAAGAACACAACAAAAAGTTTTCTACTATGCCCAGGTAGGCTTAACCCTAGAGATGCAGGGATGGTTTAACATATGAAAATCTGTCAATGTAATCCACCATATAAGTAAACTGAAAGAAAAAACACATGATCATTTCATTAGATTCTGAAAAAGCCTTTGACAAAACCCAAAATCTATTCATGGTAAACGTATTAGAGAGATCAGAGATACAAGAGACATACCTAAACATAATAAAAGCAATATACAGCAAGACTACAGCCAACATCAAATTAAAGTGAGAGAACCAAAGTGATTGCACTAAAATTAGAAGCAAGACAAGGCTGTTCATTCTTTACATATATATTCAACTTAGCACTCAATAGTCTAGCTACATCAGCAAGACAACAAAAGGAGATTAAGGGGATACAAATTTGAAAGGAAGAAGTCAAGCTTTGGCCCTTTGAAGATGATATGACAGTATACATAGTTTGTAGGAGGCTGCTTGTTTATTCCCAGCTGCTCAGTCCCAAAATAACCACATAGAAGCTGTGTTAATTAAATCACTGCTTGGCTTATTAGCTCTAGCTTCTTATTGGATAACTCTTACATCTTAATTTAACCCATTTCTGTTCATCTGTGTATCACCACATGGCTGTGGCTTACCAGGTCTCTCTCTGGTGTGGCTATATGGCTTCTCCCTGACTCTGCTTCCTTTCTCCCAGCATTCAGCCTAGCTTTTCCTACCTAGTTCTGTTTAGCAATGCCATAGGCTCAAACAGTTCTTTATTGATCAATGATTACTCACAGCATAGAGAAGGGAATCCCACAACACATAAGTGACCCTATAAATTCTACCTGGGAACTCCTACAGCTGATAAACATCTTCAGTAATGTGGCAGGCTACAAGATTAACAATAGCAATGACAAATCAGTAGTCCTCCTATATATAAGTAATACATAGGTGGGGAAAGAAATCAGAGAAACAGCACCTTTAACATTAGCAAGAAATAATATAAAATATCTTGGGGTGACTCTAACCAAACAAGTTAAAGGCATATATGAGAAGAACTTTAAGTCTACAAAGAAAGAAATTGAAGAAGTTATTGGAAAATGGAAAGATTTCTCCTCATCATGGATAGGTAGGGTTAGCATAGTAAAAAATGGCATTCTTACCAAACTCAATCTATAAATTCAATTCCATCCTCATCAAAATAACAACACAATTCTTAATAGACCTTGAAAGAACAATACTCAACTTGAAAATCCAGGATAGTTAAAAGAAGCCTGTACAATAATGAAACTTTCAGAGGCATCACCATCCCTGATATCAAACTTCATTACAGAGCTACAGTAATTCAAACAACTTGGTATTGGTATAAAAACAGACACATTGATCAATGGAATAATATTATACATCCTGAAGTAAAAACCACACATCTATGAACACTGAATTTTGATCAAGAAACCAAAACTGTAGAATGGAAAAAAGGAAAGCATCTTCAACTAATGATGCTGGCACAAGTGAATATTGACATGTAGAAGAATGCAAATAGAACCATACTGATCCCCTTGTAAAAACCCAAGTTCAAGTGTATCTAAGATCTCAACATAAAGCTAGTTATACTGAATCTGATAGAAGACAAAGTGGGACGTAGCCTTGAATACATTGGCACAGGAGACCACTTCCTGAATACAACATCAGTAGCACAGACACCGAGATTGAGAATTAATAAATGGGACCTACTGAAACTGAAAAGCTTCTGTAAGGCAAAGGCCACTATCAAACAGACAAAACATTAGCCTGCAAACAGAAAAAGATCTTCACCAACTTTACATCTGACAGAGGGTTGAACTACAAAATATATAAAGAACTCAAGAAACTAGATATCAAAATACCAGATAAAACAATTTAAAAATGGGGTACAAGTCTTTCTCAACAGAAGAATCTTAAATGACTAAAAGATGTTTAAGGAATTGTTCTACATGATTATTCATCAGGAAAATGCAAATCAAAATGAGTCTGAGATACTATCTTACACCTGTCACAATGGATAACATCAAAAACACTGATAACCACTTATGTTAGAGATAATGTGGAGCAAGGGGAACACTCTTCCATGGCTAGTGGAAGTGCGAACTTGTACAGCCACCTTGGAAATCAAATATGGTGTCTTCTCAGAAAATTAGGATCAATCTATCTTAAGAACAAGCTACAGCAATCTTGTACATATACTCAAAGGATGCTCAATCATACCACAAGGACACTTGCTAACTATGTTCATAGCAGGTTTATTTGTAATATCTAGAACCTGAAAACAACCTAGATGCCCCTCAACCAAACAATAGATAAAGGAAATGTGGTACATTTACATAATGGAGTATTATATAAAAGACAATGACATCATGAAATTTCCAAGCAAAAGGATAGAACCAGGAAAAATAATTTTCAATGAGGTTACCCAGACCCAGAAAGAAAAACAAGGTATGCACTCACTCATAGATTGACATTAGAAGTATAGGATAACTAACCTATAATTGAAAGCGCCTCAGAGGCTAGATGACAAGGAAGGCCCAAAAAGGGATGCATGGACTTCCCTGGAAAGAGAAACTAGAAGGGATCTCTTGGGTAAATTGGGGACAAGAGAAGGGGAATAGAGAGATGGGATCTTGTAATAGTAAGAGTTTGACTTCTCTTTACTAATTTGTAACCCCTTCATCTACTTTTGTTGTCTTATTGCTCTAGCTAGGACCTCAAGAACTATATTGAATAGATATGGAAAGAGTGGAGAACTCTGTCTTGCTCCTAATTTGAGTGGGGTCACTTTGAGTTTCTCTCTCTTTATTTTGATGTTGGCTCTTGGCTTGCTGTATTTTGCCTTCATTATGTTTAGGCATGTTTCTTGTAGCCCTGCTCTCTCCTAGACCTTTATCATGAAGAAATGTTGTAATTTATCAAATGCTTTTCCTGCATCTAATGAGATGATCATGTGGTCTTTATTTTTTAGTTTGTTTATATGGTGGATTACATTGACAGATTTTTGTATGTTGAACCATCCTTTCATCTCTGGGTTGAAGCTGACTTGATCATGGTGGATAATTTTCCTGGTATGTTCTGGATTTGATTGATTTTTCTGTGACTAATTTTTTTTATTGAAAAAAAATTCCTGCCTCCTTCCAGCCTCCCATTTCCCTCCCCCTCCTCCTGCCCCTCTCCCCCTCCCCCCACTCCTCTCCCTCTCCCTCTCCAGTCCGAAGAGCAGTCAGGGTTCCCTGCCCTGTGGAAAGTCCAGAGTCTTCTCCCCTCCATCCAGGTCTAGGAAGGTGAACATCCAAACTGGCTAGGCTCCCGCAAAGCCAGAACATGAAGTAGGAACAAAACCCCATGCCATTGTCCTTGGCTTCTCATCAGCCCTCATTGTCCGCCATGTTCAGTAGAGTCCGGTTTTATCCCATGCTTTTTCAGTCACAGTCCAGCTGGCCTTGGTTAGCTCCCAATAGATCAGCCCCACTGTCTCGGTGGATGGGCGCACCTCTCGTGGTCCTGACTTCCATGCTCATGTTCTCCCTCTTTTCTGCTCCTCATTGGGACTTTGGGAGCTTAGTCCAATGCTCCAGTGTGGGTCTCTGTCTCTATCTCCATCCATCGCTAGATGAAGGTTCTATGGTGATATGCAAGATATTCATCAGTATTGCTATAGGATAGGGTCATTTCAGGTTCCCTATCCTCAGCTGCCCAAGGATCTAACTGGGGACATTGCCCTGGGCACCTGGGAGCCACTCTAGGTTCATGTCTCTTACCAACCCTAAGGTGGTTCCCTTAATTAAGTTATGTGATTCCCTGCTCCTCTATCCAACCTTGTTTTATCCCCAATCATCCCGTTTCCCCAAGTTCCCCCCATCCTCCCCTTCTCCTTATGTTTTTTATTCGACACTCAATATCAAGGTGAAGATCAACAGGATCATCTTTGTATTTGCCTTCAGCCTTATAGCCAGATTCCCAGGGACTTTTCATTTCCTCGCGAGTCAAACCATGTTTTCTGAATGTACTGGGGGAAATGTCTATCCTCCTTTGTATCTCTGGGCTTTTCTTATTTTTAGCTGCTTCTTGTTCACTTCCTCTTTTATGGTATTTAGTAAAGCGTTCATGTAATAATGTCATTCCAGAGGATCCAAAGTGATGTTCTTTAACATGATGAATAGTCGTCACTATGTGCTGAGCAAACAATTCTGAGGGGCTACTTTGAGGCTGAGCTGACTGTATGTGCTGGAAGATGGAACGAAATTCCTGTTCCTTTTTATTGCTATGGACTAGATCCCAACAAAGCTTTCTTTCCTGAGCCAATAAGCCACTGGGTCGTGCAAGGTCCTCATCAATGGCGTCTGTCCAGACATTGACCTGAACCTCCTGTAATGGAAAAGGAAGACTTCCCTGAGGAAAAGTCTCCTTTGTTTCCCAGCTTGTCTCGGCTCTCAGAAGTCTTCTGAGGGGGAGGTGACGAATTTTTCTCCTGGACCACCTTGTATGCAGTCACTCGGAAAATCTTTTCTAGCACAAAGCGCCTGTGTCCACTTTCGCTTCTCTTGGCCCCTCCACGCTCCTCCTTTCTGGATCTCTCTGTGAAAGGCTCCTCCTCCAGCTCCTTTGCTTTCCTCGGCTTTTCCTTCCCTGTATGCACCAAGCTCTCCCACTTGCCTGACTTCTCTTCCTCATGGTGTTTGCTTGCATCGGCTATAACTTTAGCCATAGATTCTGGCTCATCATCAAACTCGGGTTCCTTCCTCCCCTTACTTTAGCCATAGATTCGGGCTCATCATCAAATTCGGGTTCCTTCCTCCCCTTACGTTAGCCATAGATTCTGGCTCATCATCAAACTCGGGTTCCTTCCTCCCCTTACTTTAGCCATAGATTCTGGCTCATCATCAAACTCAGGTTCCTTCCTCCCCTTACTTTTGTCCTTACCTTGTTCATCCATCTCCTCCTTGTGGAAGTCAGCCATCTTTTTTCTCAAAGTCATCACGAAGCTTACCTTTTGGGTGACTGGCTGTTTCGGAAGGGCTTCTTAGTGTCAGTCTTGGAAGCAAATGGATCAGATTTCATTTTTTTAAATTATTTTTATTTATTATTATTTTTTAAAAATTTCCGCCTCCTCCCAGCCTCCCATTTCCCTCCCTTTCCTCCCACATCACTCAACCTCCCTCCACACCTCTCCCCCACCCTCTCCAGTCCGAAGAGCAGTCAGGGTTCCCTGTCCTGTGGAAAGTCCAAGGTCCTCCCCCCTCCATCTAGGTCTAGGAAGGTGAGCATCCAAACTGGCTAGGCTCCCACAAAGCCAGAACATGAAGTCGGATCAAACCCCAGTGCCATTGTCTTTGGCTTCTCATCAGTCCTCATTGTTCAGAGAGTCCGGTTTTATCCCATGCTTTTTCAGTTCCAGTCCAGCTGGCCTTGGTGAGCTCCCAATAGATCAGTCCCTCTCTCTCAGTGGGTGGGTGCACCCCTCACGGTCCAGACTTCCTTGCTCATGTTCCCCCTCCTTCTGCTCCTCATTGGGACCTTGGGAGCTTATTCTGGTGCTCCAATGTGGATCTGTGTCTCTATATCCATCCATCACCCAATGAAGGTTCTATGGTGTTATGCAAGATATTCATCAGTGTGGTTATAGGATAGGGCCATTTCAGGTTCCTTATCATCAGCTGCCCAAGGCACTAACTGGGGACATTGCCCTGGGCACCTGGGAACCCCTCTAGGTTCAGGTCTCTTGCCTACCCTAAGCTGGATCCCTTAATTAAGATATATGCTTCCCTGTTCCCATATCCATCCTTCCTTTATCCCAACCATCCTAATTCCTCAAGTTCCCCCATCCTCCCCTTCTCACATTTCTCTCCCCATCTCCCTTTACCCCTATCCCACCCCTCCCCCAAGATCCCAATTTTTGCTTGGCAATCTTGTCTACTTCCCATATCCAAGAGGATAACTATATGTTTTTCTTTGGGTTCACCTTCTTATTTAGCTTCTTTAGGATCACAAATTATAGACTCAATGTCGTTTATTTATGGCTAAAAACCAATTATGAGTGAGTACATCCCATGTTTATCTTTTTGGGTCTGGGACACCTCACTCAGGATAGTGTTTTCTATTTCCACCCATTTGCATGCAAAATTCGAGATGTCATTGTTTTTTACCGCTGAGTAGTACTCTAATGTGTATATATTCCACACTTTCTTCATCCATTCTTCCATTGAAGGACATCTAGGTTGTTTCCAGGTTCTGGCTATTACAAATAATGCTGCTATGAACATATTTGAACAAATGCTTTTGTAATATGACAGGGCATCTCTTGGGTATATTCCCAAGAGTGGTATTGCTGGGTCCTGGGGTAGGTTGATCCCGAATTTCCTGAGAAAGCGCCACACTGATTTCCAAAGTGGTTGCACAAGTTTGCATTCCCACCAGCAATGAATGAGGGTACCCCTTCCTCCACAACCTCTCTAGCAAAGGCTATCATTGGTGTTTTTGATTTTAGCCATTCTGACAGGTGTAAGATAATATCTCAAAGTTGTTTTGATTTGCATTTCCCTGATCGCTAAGGAGGTTGAGCATGACCTTAAGTGTCTTTTGGCCATTTGAACTTCTTCTGTTGAGAATTCTCTGTTCAGATCAGTGCCCCATTTTTTAATTGGGGTAATTATCATTTTAAAGTCTAGTTTCTTGAGTTCTTTATATATTTTGGAGATCAGACTTTTGTCTGTTGCAGGGTTGGTTAAGATCTTCTCCCAGTCAGTAGGTTGCCTTTTTGTCTTAGTGACAGTGTCCTTTGCTTTACAGAAGCTTCTCAGTTTCAATAGGTCCCAATTATTCAATGTTGCCCTTAATGTCTGTGCTGCTGGGGTTATACATAGGAAGCGATCTCCTGTGCCTATATGTTGTAGGGTACTTCCCACTTTCTCTTCTATCAGGTTCAGTGTGTTCGGACTGATATTGAGGTCTTTGATCCATTTGGATTTGAGTTTTTTGCATGGTGATAGATATGGGTCTATTTTCATTCTTCTACAGGTTGACATCCAGTTGTGCAAGCACCA
This sequence comes from Neodon shergylaensis, assembly GCA_025134845.1. Lineage (NCBI taxonomy): Eukaryota > Metazoa > Chordata > Mammalia > Rodentia > Cricetidae > Neodon > Neodon shergylaensis. Next base: position 77,010 of record JABTXL010017945.1, read on the forward strand.
TTTATTGAAGATGGTTTCTTTCTTCCATTGTATACTTTTAGCTCCTTTATCGAAAATGAGGTGTTCATAGGTTTGTGGGTTGAAATCCGGGTCTTCTATTTGATTCCATTGGTCGACTTCTCTGTTTTTATGCCAATACCAAGCTGTTTTCAGTACTGTAGCTCTGTAGTAGAGTTTGAAGTCCGGGATGTTAATGCCTCCAGAAGTTCCCTTATTGTATAAGATTGTTTTGGCTACCCTGGGTTTTTTGTTTTTCCATATAAAGTTGATTATTATCCTCTCAAGGTCTGTGAAGAATTTTGATGGGACCTTGATGGGGATTGCATTAAATCTATAAATTGCCCTTGGTAGAATTGCCATTTTCACTATGTTGATCCTCCCAACCCAAGAGCAAGGGAGATCCTTCCATTTTCTGGTATCCTCTTCAATTTATTTCTTCCATGCCTTAAATTTCTTGTCAAAGAGGTCCTTCACTTCCTTGATTAGAGTTACCCCAAGATATTTTATGCTGTTTGTGGCTATCGTGAAAGGGAATGCTTCTCTGATTTCCATCTCTGCTTTTATATCCTTTGTGTATAGGAGGGCAACTGATCTTTTGGGGTTGATTTTGTATCCTGCCACATTACTAAAGGTGTTTATCAGCTGTAGGAGTTCTTTGGTGGAGTTTTGGGGGTCGCTTATGTACACTATCATATCATCTGCAAATAACGAAAGTTTAACTTTTTCCTTTCCAATTCGAATCCTCTTGATCCACTTATGTTGTCTCATTGCTATTGCTAGAACTTCAAGCACTATATTGAAGAGATATGGAGAGAGTGGACAGCCTTGTCGTGTTCCTGATTTTAGTGGGATGGCTTTGAGTTTTGCTCCGTTTAATTTGATGTTAGCTGTCGGCTTGCTGTAAATAGCTTTTGTTATATTTAGGAATGTCCCTTGTATCTCTAATATCTCTAAGACTTTTATCATAAAGGGATGTTGAATTCTGTCAAATGCTTTTTCAGCATCTAATGAAATGATCATATGTTTTTTTTCTTTCAGCTTATTTATATGATGGATTACATTGATAGATTTTCATATGTTGAACCAGCCTTGCATCTCTGGGATGAAGCCTACTTGATCATAATGGATAATTTTTCTAATGTGTTCTTGGATTCAGTTTGCCAGTATTTTGTTGAGGATTTTTGCGTTGATGTTCATGAGTGAAATTGGCCTATAATTCTCTTTCTTGGTTTAGTCTTTGTGTGGTTTTGGTATCAGAGTAACTGTAGCTTCATAAAAGGAATTTGGCAATGAATCTTCTGTTTCTATGTTGTGAAATACATTAAGGAGTATAGGTATTAGGTCTTCTTGGAAGTTCTGGTAGAATTCCACATTGAACCCATCTGGTCCTGGGCTTTTTTTTGGTAGGAAGGCTTTTGATAACAGCTTCTAATTCTTCGCGACTAACAGGTCTATTTAGATTGTTCACCTGGTTCTGGTTTAACTTTGGTATATGGTATTTATCTAAAAAAGTGTCAATTTCTTTTACATTTTCCGGTTTTGTGGCATACAAGCTTTTGTAGTAGGATCTAATGATTCTCTGAATTTCCTCTGTGTCTGTGGTTATGTCCCCCTTTTCATTTCTGATCTTATTAATTTGCATATCCTCTCTCTGCCATTTGATTAGTTTGGATAGGGGTTTATCAGTCTTGTTTATTTTCTCCAGGAACCAGCTTTTTGTTTCATTGATTCTTTGGATTGTTTTCTGTGTTTCTATTTTGTTGATATCGGCCCTCAGTTTGATTATTTTCAGTCTTCTACTCCTCCTAGGTGAGTCTGCTTCTTTTTTTCTAGAGCTTTCAGTTGGGCTGTTAAGTCTCCAACGTCTGCTTTCTCTGTTTTCTTTAAGTGGGCACTTAGTGCTATGAACTTTCCTCTTAGGACTGCTTTCATAGTGTCCCATAAATTTGAGTATGTTGTTTCTTTATTTACATTGAATTCAAGAAAGACTTTAATTTCTCTCTTTATTTCTTCCTTGATCCAGGTGTGGTTCAGCAGTTGACTGTTCAGTTTCCATGAGTTTGTAGGCTTTCTGAGGGTAGCATTATTGTTGAATTCTAACTTTAATCCATGGTGATCCGATAAGACACAGGTGGTTACGAATATTTTTTTGTAACTGTGTAAGTTTGCTTTGTTACCGAGTATGTGGTCAATTTTCGAGAAGGTTCCATGCGCTGCAGAGAAGAAGGTATATTCTTTCTTTTTTGGGTGAAATGTTCTATAGATGTCTGTTAAGTCCATTTGATTCCTTACCTCCATTAATTCTCTTATTTTTCTGTTAGGTTTCTGTCTGATTGACCTGTCCATTGGTGAGAGAGGAGTGTTGAAGTCTCCTACTATTAGTGTGTGCGTTTTGATGACTGGCTTGAGTTTTAGCAATGTTTCTTTTACGTAAGTGGGTGCTTTTATATTAGGGGAATAGATATTCAGGATTGAGACTTCATCCTGATGAATTGTTCATGATATGAGTATAAAATGTCCCTCTCCATCTCTTCTGATTGAATTAAGTTTGAAGTCAACTTTGTTAGAAATTAGTATGGCCACACCTGCTTGTTTCTTAGGTCCATTTGCTTGATTAGCCTTTTCCCAGCCCTTTACTCTGAGTAGGTGCCTGTCTTTGTGGTTGAGGTGTGTTTCTTGTAAACAGCAGAATGTTGGATCCTGTTTTCTTATCCAATCTCTTAGCCTGTGCCTTTTTATAGGTGAGTTGAATCCATTGACATTAAGTGATATTAATGCCCAGCATCTCTGCTCTCTGATGACTGTGGCTACCGCCTCAGTCTTGACAACATAATTTTTACAGGTAAATGGATGTAACTAGAAAAAATTATTCTGAGTGATGTAACCCAAACCCAGAAAGGTAAATGTAGTGTGTATTCACTTACACATGGATATTATTTATTAAGTAAATGATAACTAAGATATGATCTGTAGACCAAGAGAGGTCAGGTTTTGAGGAAGGAACTAGGTGAGACATATTGATATCCCAGGGAGGGGGAAATAGATTTTAAGGGTAGATTGGGGATGAGGAGAGGGGACTGGAAAGGGGAGATAAGGTGGGGAAGGAAAGGCGTGATAGTGTTGAGGGAGGGATTGCAGGGAGAGACAGCAGAAATGGATGGATGGGTATTTGAGAGATGGTATCAAAATTTAGTGCAGTGGAAACTTCTTAAAATATGTGAACACTTTAAGTGGGCACTTAGTGCTACGAAGTTTCCTCTTAGGACTGCTTTCATAGTTCCCATAAGTTTGATTATGTTGGTTCTTTATTTTCATTGCATTTAAGGAAGACTCTAATTTTTCTTTATTTCTTCCTTAATCCAGGTATGGTTCAGTAGTTGACTGTTCAGTTTCCATGAGTTTGTAATCTTTCTGGGGGTAGCATTGTTGTTGAATTTTAACTTTAATCCATGGTGATCTGATGAGACGCAGGTGGTTACAAATATTTTCTTGTAACTGTGGAAGTTTGCTTTGTTACTGAGTATGTGGTCAATTTTCGAGAAGGTTCCATGAGCTGCAGAGAAGAAGGTATATTCTTTCCTTTTTGGGTGGAATATTCTATAGATGTCTGTTAAGTCCATTTGATTCATTACCTCCATTAATTCTCTAATTTCTCTCTGAACATGGCGAACAATGAGGGCTGATGAGAAGCCAAGGACAATGGCACGGGGTTTTGATCCTACTTCATGTTTTGGCTTTGTGGGAGCCTAGCCAGTTTGGATGTTCACCTTCCTAGACATGGACGGAGGGGGGAAGACCTTAGACTTTCCACAGGGCAGGGAACCCTGACTGCTCTTTGGACAGGAGAGGGAGGGGGAGAAGGGCGGGAGGAGGGGGAGGGAAATGGGAAGTAGAGAGGAGGGGGAACCTTTTTCCTCTCAATAAAAAATTAATAAAAAAATATATAAAAAATATGTGAACACTTCCTTGTTTCATCTTTTATCATTAAACTCTATTTAAACTAACATTATTATCAACTAGACAATACAGCATATTAAGAGATAATAATCTTCATAAAAACCCACTGGTAAGCCGGGCGATGGTGGCGCACGCCTTTAATCCCAGCACTCGGGAGGCAGAGGCAGGCGGATCTCTGTGAGTTCGAGACCAGCCTGGTCTACAGAGCTAGTTCCAGGACAGGCTCCAAAGCCACAGAGAAACCCTGTCTCGAAAAACAAAACAAAAAAAATCCACTGGTAAAAATGCCCGGTAGGATGGGATGTTCCCGTTAGATAAACACACTATATTGCAGGCAGTGGAGATCTCCTCACAGCCATTCACACCTTGCCAGATACCAAAGAAAGATTGCAGCGGCAAACTCGTACAGGCACAGCAGAGGAAAAAGACATTCTGGAGACTGTAGTATCCAGGCCTTGCCTAACTAAGTTTTACCCATCAGGGATTCTCCTCATGATGGGCTGACACCTGAACTTCAATTGCCACCTGCTGCTTCTCTGGCATGGCTACCAGCATCTGCCCTGTGCTCTCAGAACCTTCCTCCCCGAGACTCAGCATTACCCTTCCACCAGACTGGGTTCTAGGCAATGTTCTGACAGTGGGGCCCTGGAAAGTCTGTGTCCATAAGGTGTGGGTAGTACACTTAGTGAGTCATGGATCTGTGTTAATGGTGATGTTTTAAACATCAGTTCCCTGGCTTTGTATGACACAATGCTTCTGGGCTCCTATACAACTTCCTCACATGGATCCCAAGTCTGCCTTGCTCCCTCCATTCCTCTAAGCTCAGCCACTGAAAATCCTATCCACAAGCTGGAGG
>JABTXL010017951.1:0-30750 GCA_025134845.1 Neodon shergylaensis
AAAAAAAAAAAAAAAAAAAGTCATTCAGCTGATAGCATTTCCCATTATGCTTTTTTATTTTAGACAGAAAGAGAAAATGTAGTGACATTTCATTTATATTTTAATAAATAAAGCTTACTTGAACATCAGAAAAGTAAAACAACAACACTGACCAGTCCTACAGACCAGACAGCAATGACACATACCTTTAATCCCAGTAGCCACACTAGCTTGCCATAGAAACCAGGCAGTAGTGGTCCATCCCCTTAATCCTAAAACTAGAAAGGACTATAAAATAGGACAAGGCAGCTCTCAGCCTCAGTCTTATTCTGAGATTCCTGGAGGCAGGATCACCATTTTCAGACTGAGGTTGAGATAAGAGCCAGTGGCTGGCTGCTTTGCTTTTTTTGGTCTTCAGAATATGTATCTGTGAGTTTTTATTAATTGTGTTTCAGTCAGGCCCTTCCTCCATAATATTCAACTTTATTTTTGTCTACAGAAATGATGTCAACACACCTTGTTCTGAAACAGGAACTGTGTGCTGAAAAAGTCATTGCTCTTTAAGTTGTCTTCCTCTGACACTTTGTCACAGTAAAGAAAAACCCTAAATTTAACAAAGCCCATGTCACTTCGAGATTTCCCTGAGGAAACAACTGCCATAGCTATTTTGAGGCACAGCAACATCATGCAAGTTTAGACACAGTGATTCCTAAGCAAACAGCTTTAAGGTATTTGGAAATCTCCAAAAATTTTATGAAATCTGTAACACACTTGTTCCCGCTATATCACCAAGAAGAAAATTAATTTTTACTTTGCAAGTGGTTGCCACTTGGCAATAATTTTTTACTTAGAGGTGGGAGCTCATGTCCATTTTTCCCTTCTCAACACTGCATATCATCTAACTTAGAACTATGTTGGACCTGTGCATGCTGCCAAAACTCTATTAGTTCCTATGTGCATCAGTCCTGTTCTGTCTGGAAGATACTATTTCCTTGATGTCAGCCATCCCTTTGGCTTTTACCCCCTCTGTTTCCAGAGAGTTCCTGAATCCTCAAGGAAAAGTTTGATGAAGACATTCCATTTACAACTGAATGTTCCAAGGTCTATAACCCTCTGCACCTTGTCCACTTCTGAGTCTCTGTATTTGTTGTTATCTATGGCAGGAAGAAACTTCCTGATGATAGCTGAGCAGGACACTGACCTGTGGGTATAAGAGAATGTTGTTAGGAGTCATTTCTTTGCTTTGTTCATTTAGCAGAACAATAGTATCTGGGTTCCCCTAAGTTAATGGCCAATCTAGATAGTCTCAGGTTCTTGGCCACCAGTGTCAGGCATAAGTGTCTTTTCATAAAGTGGGTCTTAAATAAAATTAGATAGTAGATGGTTATTCCCATAATCATTCTAAATCATAAAATTTATGGCTGGGTTTGTGGTCACCTTTCTCCTCTGGTAGAATGCAGATAATATTTCAGTACCTTGAACACTATTTAGTAGGGGTGAAGTCTCTAGTTAGGTACCAGTTCAAATTCTCCATGTTCAATGAGATATATAAGGGAGGAGAAGAATAATGGAGAAAATACAGGAAGGGACAGCTAACACTAAAAACCATTTGAGGGATCATGTGAAAACCTACTTCACTGGTCACTTCCTGACATATATACATATATGAAAGAAATGTAAATGGAATTAGCAAATAACAAGGGATACAAAACCTAAACTAGACATCTTTCACCACGAAGTGAAACCTGCAGTGTCAGAAATGGATTGCATCCAAATGAGTTGTTGTCCAGAGAGTTCTCAAGGAAACCCGAAATAACTCTGGTTATTAGTTTTAGTCCACAAACTGATGATAAAGATCTATTCCTGAAAAGACTTCCTTCTTTTTATTACAGGCTGAGGGAGAGCAAAGCAGAGTGACTTATGCAAATTGTGCAAACATGCACACACACACACACACACACATGTATTCTTGGGTTTTCTGGTGCTATCATAAGGTGGTAGGGCTGTATGTACTCTATTCCCCAAAGATCTCAGACATTCACCATGGGATTCTATAGGCTGCTTCAGGAAACATAGATTTTAAGTCTGCTGGATTTCTTTCAAATATAAAAGATATTTATATAACTTGCTTCACATCAGGGGTCTCTTACCTTTTTCTGGCTCTTTACACCTTTCCAACCAGGAGATCTGCATATTGATCTCTGAGTTTTCCTTGCAAGTGTGAGACAAAAGTCCAGCTGCAACCTTGCTTCAACTAGTCTGGAATCCTTAGTACAGCTTCTCAAATGAGGTTCCGTCTTCAGATCCTGGGGTTGTTGATACTCTGGATCCTTGGCAAGAACAGAAGAGAGAAATGAGGTGAATACAGATGCATGGTGATCTGTGAGACACTGCTGCCACCCATGCATGTTCAGTTCACATACAACATACGTAATTGCAGGACCTATGAGATTTAGACCTGTGATCTTGAGAGAGATTTGACAGAAGGACCTGTGCTCTGATGAAAATCTTCAAATAAAAGGAGCAAGGTGTTATGAGCAAATCCTAGAACATGGTTTACAAAACTTGGTCCCTTTTAAAAAATTGATTAATTTTTAAAATTACTTTTAAATAATAAATTTTAAATAATAAATAATTGAAGTAGATGACCATATTTCATATGACCTTGAATTTCTTTCTCAGATGAACTTTTTTCCTAATTATTTAAGAGCCATGGAAATTTTAAGATGATGAATCTATACTCTCTCAGTCTTTGGAGAGGCAGTCTCCATCTCCTCAACTATAGTCAGAACTTCTTAAACAGTGATGGAAACAGCTATTTTACTTGACTTCTACATAAACCAGTACTGTTTCCACAGCTCCTTATCTATGAGGTATCCAGCTGGGGTCCCTGACTGGTTCAGTGGCAGGGAACCAGGAACAAATATCAACAGGGTGGTTCCTGAGTATGTGTGAGTTTATTCACACACATACTGTATTCAAGCTTTAGTATGTCTTTATTTTTTATTTTTTTTAAATATTTATTTATTTATTATGTATATAATATTCTGTCTGTGCGTATGTCTGCAGGCCAGAAGAGGGCACCAAACCCCATTACAGATGGTTGTGAGCTACCATGTGGTTGCTAGGAATTGAACTCAGGACCTTTGAAAGAGCAGCCAATGCTCTTAACCACTGAGCCATCTCTCCAGCCCCTTTAGTACGTCTTTATACATAGTGACTTCCATGAACAAAATCTGCCCTGCTTAAAGAGCCCAGAGTCCACATATGCTGCATCTCTCAGGACAGCCTGCTCAGAAGGAGATTTTCTGAAACTGTTTGATAGGATGAGGTTGGAGAACTCAAAGCAACCAGTCATCGTTGAGGGCTCCTTAACACGTGGTCCAAAATGCACTTAACATAAACCCATTAGTGACCCATCAGCTTCAATCACTGTGGGTGGCATACTAGTAGAGAAATGGAGTTGATGCTAGTGCTTTCCTTATTTTTTAATTTTTGTGTCTATGTCTGTTTTGGCTGCATGCACATCTGGGCATGACAGGTTTGACTGGTGCCTATAGAAGCCACAAGGGGGAGTCAGAGCCTCTGGAATTGCAGTTACAGATTATTGTCAGAGGCCACCATGTGGGTACTGGAAATAGAACCTAGAACCTCTAAAAGAACAAAGAGTGAGTTCTCTTAACCAATGAGACATCTCTCCAGCCCCATAAATGCCTTCTGATTAAACAGACAGGTTGGAGAATGAGAAAGATCCATGACTAAATAAAGAACTGTGTGCTGCCAAAGGCTCTGCCTCAGGAAACGGAGGGCACGGGAAAGAGGGGAATACATAAATGACTTCTAAAGGCTACCTGTGCCTTTTAAAGTCTATTCTTTTAAACTGAAAGGAAATTGTTTACACATGAAAATGACTTCATTTGAAATGAGAAATTAGTAAAAATCATGGAAACAACTCAGTGTTTGTTATTAACCTTGTTCCTATCTCTTCTTAGTTCAGAGTTTAGTGAGGTTATCATGGTGATGCAGAATCTAATTTCCCTCTCCATCAAGACTGGAGAGAAAGACTCCATTTCACAAAGAATTACATCAGTGAAAGCATCACTTTCAGGCTTAGAAGGTTGTGCCCTTAACTCTTTGTTGCTGTGATGAAACACCTATACAAGCAAGTTGGAGAATCTTTGTTCTTTACTTGAGACCATGATTATAATGTAGAAGGCAAAGTGACAGGAGCTTGAGTCAGCTGTTCACATCACATCCATGAATGAAAAACAGAGAGTGAAGGATGCTAGACATCAACTATGGGGGATGAAAACTGAGTAATCATGATGTCCCCCAACAGGCTCCTGCAATTCGGAAGAGATTAATGTCATACATACATACACATTCAGAGATTTCATGACAACCCTACACTTTAGAATTTGAGAAACTCTGAGCAGAGAACCTGCCACACCATTTATGTAGGGTGCAGGCATGAGGATTGATAAGCTGCTAAATTAATGGACATTTGTTATTAAACATAAAACAAAGAAAACCAACCTATAAACCACAATCCCAGAGAACTTAGACAACAATGAGGACACTCAACTTGCATAGATCTAATCTACACGGGAGGTAGAAAAAGACAATATCTCCTGAGAAAATTGGGAGCATGGGGACTTTGGGGGAGGGTTGAAGGGGGTAGAGGAGAGGCAGGGAAGGGAACAGAGAAAAATGTAGAGCTTAATAAAAATCAATTTAGAAAGAGAGCACTGGTTGCTCTTCCTAGTACCCAGGAACAATTCCAGGCACCCAAATGACAGTTCATTACTATTTGTATCTCCAGTTTCATGGGACCTAATTCCCTTTTCTGGCTTCTGTGAGCATGTTTTTCACAAGGTACAAGACATCTGCAAATGTAGAACATCCATGCACATAAAAACTAATTAATCATAAAGCCTTGGCATGAAATTATAGGCTGTGAACATCTTCAGGCCATTGAGTCTTCTGTTTGACTTCTAGATTCCATAACCACAAAGTGAGGGTTTTTTGCAAAGATTATGTGGTAAATTGTTAAAGGAGAAATAATAATTTCCACAGAGAACTTAACTGCATGACACTCCATGAGTCTTAGAAGGACTGTGCTTATAAATAATCTACAAGGTCATACAAGTTTACTCATCATGTGCCAGGCACACTGACTAGAAGGTAAATAAATAAAGTATGATGGGCTGTGTGGGGTAGGCAGCTGTTGAGATTCTCAGAGGATGTTTGTGTTGGAGACTGAAGCACTGTGGGAGGAGAGCTGTAATGATGTTGGCAGTAATAATCTTCTGGATTCTCAAGACTGACAGTGATAATATAACTGTTCCAGATCCACTGCCTATGAGCTGATCAGGAAGTGCATATGCCTTGTGGATGCCAGGAGACCTGCAGTTTAGTTTGCCCTGGGATTGACTGTTGCCAGGCCAAGAGGTTATCTGGGTATAGCTACCAAATAGACACTGACTGGACTTACAGATGATAAAAACCTCTCTCCTTCTGATACAGCCATTAAGAATAGAAACTGACTCAACATGAAATCCCCATCAGCACCTACAATCGGGAAGAGATCAATATCATACATATATACATATTCAGAGGTTTCTTGACACAAACATTGATATTTAATATCTATTTTCTAGTCTGAGTATAGAAGCACATACCTCTAATGCTAGGACATGAGAAGCTGAGACAGGAGGATCTCTGTGAGTTAGACACCAGTGTTGGGAAAGGGCTGTTTGTTTCCCACCAACCAGCAGCTCAGACCTGAAATAATCATACAGAAACTATATTATTTAAATCATAGCTGAGCCCACTAATTCTAGCTTCTTATTGGCTAAATTTACACCTTAATTTAACCCATCTCCAATAATCTGTGCATCACCATGAGGTCATGGCCTACCAGCAATGTTTCAGCATGCCTGTGTCTGGCAGCGGCTCCATGGCTTCTCTGGACTCTGCCTCCTTTCTTCCAGCATTCACTTTAGTTTTCCCCACCTAGTTCTGTTCTATTCTATCAGGCCAAGTAAGTTTCTTTATTTATCAGTGGTAATCACAGCATACAGAGGGGAATCCCACATCACACCAGACTGCTCCACAAACTAAATTCCAGGATAACCAAGGCTTTCGAGAGAGACTGTGTATCAGGAAAAAAAAAACAGTTTTTATAGTATCTGCATATTGTGTTCATATAAGAAATAAAAATGACCTCGCAGTATATTCTATATTAACATGGTTTTTCTCTACAAACCTATTATTCTGAAAAGACTGTAAAAATAATTTGTCACTAGTCACTGGAGTAGCAGAGACATGAGAACCTAGATCTGTGATTCCAGTTTGTGCTACCCTGCCTGTCTGATGCAGTTCAATTTTCATGACAAAGATCTGGTTTATAAATTCTGAGCATCTGGACTATCCTGTATGGTACCCATGCAAAGCAGTCAACAAATGAGGAAGAAAACAGAATAGCAGAATGTGAGAGTGACTGATGTCAATCAGCAGCCAATACCATCAGATAGTGCAAGCTCTCACTGGGAAGGAAGTCAACATAGAAGCTCAAGGACCTATCAAACCACAATTGTCTAGAAGCTCTAATGAGAGCTTCAGCTCAGAACTGATATAAGACAGGCTTATATCAGTTCACAGACCTGGTGCTAGAACTACCTCAGCATAACAGTCCTTGATAAAAAAAAAATCAACATGTTGAGTAAAAACAGAAAACAGCAAAGAAAGGGGAGAGGAAAATGAACAAAAAAAGGAATAAGGATAAATGAGGGAAGGAAAAAGAGAAAGAGATGCAGGGAAAGAATGAAAAAGTGAGAGAGTAAATGAAAGGGAAATAGAGAAAGGGAAAAGAGAAGGGGAAATTAAAGAATGAAAAGAGAACAGAAAGAAATAAGTGGACAGAAAAAATAGAGGGGTGAAGAAGGAAAATTAGAAGGCAAAAGTGCAAAGTTTTAGACCAATTGTTTTCAGCACTGAACCAAAATTGCTGAGCATTGAAGACATTCATATCCTAAGCCAACAGAAAACATTATAAACTCCTGAGCTGCAGTTTCTAGGTTGGAAACCAACCAAAAAGGCAAAGAAAGGCCCAGAGTTCACTTCATTAGTTATTGTAGCATTCTCATTGAAATACTAGCGTTATAATGGTTTTTAAAGCCATTATAAATGTAAGCCAAATAGAAACTTGACAATTCCCTTCCAAACGTTAGAGATAAAAAGTGTGGTTTAAAAAAATAGAAAAAGGTAGGAGAGAGTGAAAAAGCAAGACTTCCCCAGGAAGGCATATTGTATTCCAACACTGAAGCCCAACACTGATAAATTTTTCACTTTTTCCACAAGTGCATATCCTCGAGCTCAGGTGTTAAATCTGTGGGTCATGGAATTGATCCTGTAGGCCATGACAATATTGTCAACAATAAAATTTCTGAATGTGCATCAACAAAATCTAATTGAAAAGCAGATATAGAGTGAATCTGAGATATTTCTGACTGTATGAGCCACTATTGTATTGTGGGACTTCAGTGCAACAACCTTGATTATGAACAAAACATCCACATTTTGCACTGTGCATGCCAACACATCATGTAACACTGCAATTGAGGCATTGGCTTAGATTTCAGATGACTGCATGTGGTATTTGCATTGTTGTCTTTTTATTGAACATACAAAGTTTTCTACTTTGTTAAAAACTGTGATTTATTCATCTGAAATTTTATCCTGACCATATAAGTAGCAATTTTGTAAATCTTTGGTTTCTATAGTGTTAGAATGTTTAACTTTACATGTTGCGGTTTGAGTTGTTAGTTTGAATTACATGAAAACTGGGATTGGGAAAGAATTTATTATTTATTATTATTATTATTATTACAAATTTTCACCTCCTCCCCTCCTCCCATTTCCCTCTCCCTTCCCCTTCTCCTTCCCTCTCCAGTCCAAAGAGCAGTCAGGATTCCCTGCACTTTGGGAAGTCCAAGGTCCTCCCCCCTCCATCCAGGTCTAGGAAGGTGAGGATCCAAACAGACTAGGTTCCCACAAAGCCAGTACATGGAGCAGAATCAAAACCCAGTGCCATTGTCCTTGGCTTCTCAGTCAGCTCTCCATGTCAACCACATTCAGGAAGTCAGGTTTGATCACATGCTCCATCAGTCCCAGTCCAGCTGGCCTTGGTGAGTTCCCATTAGATCGGCCCCACAGTCACAGTGGGTGGGCACACCCCTCTAGGTCCTGACTTCCTTGCTCATATTCTCTCTCCTTCTGCTCCTCATTTGGACCTTGGGAGCTCAGTCCAGTGCTCCAATGTGGGTCTCTGTCTCTATCTCCATCCATGAAGGTTCTATGGTGATATGCAAGATATTCATAAGAGTGGCTATAGTATAGGGCCAGTTCAGGCACCCTCTCCTCAGCTGCTCACGGAACAAGTTGGGGACGTCTCCTTGGACACCTGGGAACCCCTCTAGAGTCCAGTCTCTTGCCAACCCTCAAATGGCTCCCTTACTTAAGATATATACTTCCCTGCTCCCATATCCACTCCTCCTTCATCCCAACTGTCCCATTCCCCCAAGCTCTCCCCATCCTCCCCTTCTCACCTCTCCCTCCCCATCTCCCCTTACCCCTGTCCCACCCCCACACCAAGCTCTCAATTTTTGCCTGGATATCTTGTCTACTTAGGAAATAATTTCTAAGAATTCCTAAAATTCCCCTAAGCATACTTTTGCCATGTCCTCCAGTGTATTCCTGTAAAGTGGGAATCTTACAATTAATAATTATAAAATCACAATATCTACCAACTGTGAAATATGTCAAAGTGGTGCTACATAGTATAAAATCAAATATTCAGAAAAATTAATTTTGTAAAAATAAGCAAACACACCCATGTCACTAATATACAGATTTCCTTTCATCAATAGTAAGTAATAAAATTATAAAGTTTAAAAAAAAGTGGATTTAAGGCAAATTTTCTAATAATTTCTTATTAGTTAATGTTTGACCTCCATACCTACTTTACAGGCCTATATGCCTGAGGTTACACTAAATGTTCACAGGTGATATTTCACTTCAAATATCTTGCACTTCAGACACATGTCCTAAGGCCCCAGTGCTGGATTTGAACTGAATGAATCCTCCATAAGGAAGACATTTTATGATGACCAGAGGTAACATGAAAATTTCCAAAGTAGAAAAACAACCGAAATCAGTACTGAGCTATGACACTTCTGAACCCCAAGGACCAGCATGGCACAATAGTTTTAGGAGGCATGAATTGTATGTATATCTAAATGATAATCAACACATTTCTGGTAGGACTTAAAGACCTACTCAATAAGAGGGAAATCATGCCTGGTACCAGAAGTCTTGACAAGGATCCAGACCTAGTGAAATCATGAATCTTGGAGAAGAATCTAAACATTCTAAATTAATAAATGAATATAATCCACAACTACACTCTAATTTGTCCACATACCACAAATAACTGCAGTCACAATTCAGCAAGAAAATTTCTCTTGAAACCTATGAAAACTTTTATAGAAAGGCACAATCACTGGTAATGCAGAGTTGTGATACCCAGTCATAATAGATACATCTATAAAACACTCCCATATCTAAATCTCAGGGATTGTGGAACAGAAAGAGGAAAGGTTGTAGGAGCCATACAATCAAGGCTCTTACTGTGAGACTGTGTCTCCTAGTAATGTCAAAATTATACTCTTGAAGTCTCGCCAACATAGTTTTATAAATTTTAATTCACTGTGGTCAGATAAAGACTACTTCTAATACATATTTATGTTATTGTTGTAATTAATCTGATAGCCAAAATACCAGGAGATCGTTTTAAAAGCTGAAAACTATGGGAGGCTGTTGTAGTAAGAGGCCGCTTGTTTGTCCCTGCCACCCAACTAGCTTAGCCCCAAAATAACCACACAGAAACTGTATTAATTAAATCACTGCTTGGCCCGTTAGCTCTACCTTCTCATTGGCTAAGTCTTACATTTTAATTTAACTGATTTTTATTAATCTGTGTATTGCCATGTAGCAGGGGCTTACAAGCAAAGCACATCTATCTCTGGCATAGATCCTTGGCATATCTCTGACTCTTCCTCCTTTCTCCCAGCATGCAGTTTAGTTTTCCCTGTCTACCTAAGTTCTGACCTATCAACAGGCCAAGGCAGTTTCTTTATTCATTAACCAATGAAAGCAACATATAAACTGAAGGACCTCCTACACCATTTCCCCTTTTCTGTTTAAACAAAAAGGGAGGCTTTAACTTTATCATAGCAAAACTACATATAATTAAAAAAAACGTATCAAGCAAGAAAGAGTTCATGTGCCTGCAATGGTATAACAACTACAAAATAAAAAGGAGATGAGAATGGTGACATGTAATCCAGCAGTTTGTGTGAAAAGGTATGCAGGCTCAGGATCTCTGAGCATCAAATAGTGATTTTCAGGTGAGCTCCAGATATATAGTGAGACTTTGTACTCTCCCACATTATGAAGTCAGCAAAAAAAGTGAAAGAAGGTATGCAGAAAATGTGGCCAAATTGTGGAGGATTTTAAAGAAAAAAAGATGTGAGAATTAGACAAGGAGTAATAACAGATAATGAGTATAAGATCACAGATGAAGAACTCTGATGGACACAGAGATGCAGATCAGAATCTAAGCAGTAAATCAGTCAAGGGAGTCATATTTGTTGTCTTCTGAAGAGGTATGGGTGAAATTTCAAGCAAATATTCAAGCAAATACAAATAGAATATGATATTAGGTTAAAAATGTCAGCGTCAGAGAAGGAGAGCAAGAGACCTTGATAGAGGGAGATATGGGGTTAGTGAGAAACCTAGCACTAGGGAATTTCCCAGGAATCCACAAAGGATGACCACAGTTAAAACTAAATAATACTGGAAGAATGCTTGTACTGGTCTTCCCCTATAATCAGATAAATGACTACTTTAATTATTGTCATAAAACCTTCATCTAGTAGCTGATAGATGGAGAGATCCACAGCAAAGCATTTAGCCAAGCTCCCGGCATCCAGATGAAGAGAGGGAGGAACAATAATATGAGCAAAGGGGTTAAGACCATGATGGGGAAACCCACAGAAATAACGGACCCAACCTAGTGAGAGCTCACAGACAACAGGCTGACAGTTGTGGAACCTACATAGGACCAAACTGAGCCCTCTGAAAATGGGTGACAGTTGTGTAGCTTGGGCAGTTTGTGGGCCCACTGGCAGTGAGACCAGTACTTCATGCTAGTACATGAACTGGCATTTTGGAGACTATTTTCTATGATGGGATACCTTGCTCAGCCTAGATACGGAGGACAGAGCCTAGGTCCTGCCTCAAGGTAATGTGACAGATTTTTTTGATACCCAATGGGAGGCCTCACCCTCTCTAAGCAGTGAATTAGAAGTGATGTGGGTGGAAGTTGAGGGGAATGGGAGGGGGAACTGGGATCAGTATGTAAAATACAAAGAGATTGTTTTTAAAAAAGAAAATAAATAAATTTTAAAGAACTTACAAAAATGTCAACTTGTGTCTGCAAGACTACTAACAATTTTCGGAGCTTAATTTCAGGTTATTTTGGGCAACTGAGGAAAATTTCTTGTAAGTTTAAAATGACTGTCTACTCAGTGTATTGAACAACAAAAAAAATCAGTTTTATTCAACTTAAATCCTTGAAAATCCATAGTATTATGGAGGTCTTTATAAAGTAAACAAGCAGATGAATTATAAGGCATCCATGGTGGAACAAACACACATAATATTTTTTAAAATATCTATTTCATAGTTTACCCTCTTTACAAACAAGATTTCTAAAATCACATGTCTGATATTACTGTGGAAGAAGGACAGATATGAGAGTAAGGAAAGTAATCTCTTGATTGAGGGAGCCTTTTTAGGGTTAGCAAGAAACCTGGCTCTAGAAAAATTCCCAGGAATCCACAAGGATGACCCCAGCTAAGATCCTAAGAAATAGAGAAGGTGCCTGAACTGGCCTTGCCCTGTAGTCAGACTGATGATTATCTTAAATATCAATGTTGAACCTTCATCTAACAACAGATGTAAACAGAGACAGAGACCACATCGGAGCACTTGGGACTGAGCTCCCAAGGTCCAGTCGAGTGGAAGAAGTGAGAGTATGAGCAAGGAAGTCAAGACCATGAGGGGTTCACCCACTGATACATTGTGCCTGAGCTAATGGAAGCTCAACAACTCCAACTGGACTGGGAATGAACAAGCATGGAATCAAACTACTCTCCCAAATGTGGTTGACAGTTGGGGTAGACTAAGGGGACAATGACAATGACACTAGAATTTGTCTCTACTGGCTTTTTGGGATCCTATTCTTTTTAGATAAATACCTTGCTCAACCTTGATATAGTGGGAAAACCTTGGACTTTCCACAGGGCAGGGTGCCTGCCCTCTCTTAAGAATGGAAGGGGGGGGTGGGAGGGAAATGGGAGGAGGGGAGGAAGTAGGAATTTGGATTGGTATTTTTAAAGTCATAAAATAAAATAATAATAAATAAAAAAGAAAAGAAACAGCTGAGACTGAGCTTCAGCGACCAGAAAACTCAGGAGGTTTTTGTTCAACCCTGAAGCACTGTGGAAGGAAGGTCATAACTCTGCTGACAGTAATAGGTTGCAGCATCATTAGCCTCCACTGGACTGATGGTGAGGGTGAAGTCTGTTCCAGACCCACTGCCACTGAACCTGTCAGGCACCCCAGATTCTAGGTTGGATGCTTCATAGATAAGGAGTTTGGGAGACTGTCCTGGTTTCTTTCGGTACCAGTGCATAAGATAAAAACTGTCTATAGTGACACTCTGGCTGGCCCTGCAGGAGATGGTGGCTCTTTGCCCTAGAAGCACAACCAATAAAGCTGGAGACTGGGTCAGCACAATGTCCGCAGTAGAACCTGAAATGATTAGCACACATTGCTGTCATAGACATACTATAAGTACCCCAATATAATGTCATGATATATACTCTAAGAAAAATGAAATAAAAAGGAAAACTGAAACCGATTAAATGCCATAATTTCAATGATATGGACAACAAGGCATAGAATACTGTGATAGCCACAATAGATGCTTCTAGCACTGCATCTTCTCACCTGGAACCCAGAACAGCAGGCACAGCAGGAGAAGAGCTGACCCCATCTCTGAGAGCTGGAATAGAGGCTGCTTCTTGGAAACACACAAGCTGCCTTTAAAGATGATTTGAGGAATCTGCACTGTGGCTAAAATCTCAATATGCAAATTAATCTTTTAAAAGCTGAGTTGTTGTTCAGAAGACCACCTGATCATATGTCACACTATGTCAATATAGCAAAGAATATTCTATAGTATTTTAAGTGTATCTCAAGTGACTGTGTGGCTGGCCCTGTGGAACTGACCTATTCTGTTATTTAGAGGCTCCATGTAAAGAGTGCACTGTCACTGTTCTGCTGTAAAGGATATGAGTTGTGGGAGTACTGTGATTTCACAGAATTAAACTTTTATTTGTTTGTTTTATGTATATGTGTGTTTTGCTTGCATCTATGTGTGCAGACCACATGTGGGTGTCTTGCCCTTGGACTTAAGAAAAGGATATTAGATACACTAGACCTAGACATACAGGAAGCAATGCACTGCCATATGGATTCTGGAATCTGAACCCATGTCCTCTGCTACTACTTGACAGGCTCTTAACCACTGAGATACCTTTCAGTCCCCAAACTAATTTTTAATACTGTCACAATGCTAAAATTTGCAATATGATAATTTTCAAATAGTGAAAACAATCAGATTTAACAATATTGAGAAACAAGAATGTATCTTGGTTAACTTAGAAGTGAAACTTGGCTCTACTTTTGATTGACTGCTTTATGTTTGAGAGTAGAACCTGTTTGAATACAGGGCCACTTGGAAGGTTTGAGGACACTAACACTGTGCTCATGGAGAGAGGTGTGTGTTTCTTATCATTTCTTCTTTCCTGGCTACATAGTGCTCAGCTTTGATCCACACACTCCTGTCCTGATGTGCTACCGCACAGCAGATTCACATAGGGCCTTCCTGCCATGAAGCAGAGCCTCCAAAACTGAGTCAACATTAACCTTGTTATGCCATTTTTTGCCTAGGGATGGAAAAGTGATGAACACACAAGATTTCACACTTTCAATCCAATTGAGAACTAGGTGTACTTACTTAGGTGATTACTCTTATAATGCAAAACACACACTCACCTAATGTTAGTAAAATAATAGAGTTCAGCATTGTTTTTCCAGCTCTGTGAGTAATGTCACTGGGATATTTAGGTGTATTTCATTCATATATAGAAAGGCATCATGTCCCCATCACTTTCTCTAACCATGAGTATGGGAAGTCTTTTAATTTGTATTTCTTCAATTATGTTTTTAATAACCCAATAATTTCATTGTGCGCATCTTCAGTTTTTCTCATTCAAATTAAAATGAAATGAATTATAATTTTCCAATTAATAAATTCTGCATATATTCAATAATATATTAAGAAGGAGATTTTAAAAATAATATGTATTTTAAATATGATGCATATATAATGAAAATAAAGAACGGTACATACAATGTTCTCACACAAAAGAGGAAAGGATGAAGTATTGGATAAGTTTTGTGCTCTTAGAAGTTAGGTTCTTCCTATTATATGTATAGGGAGCAGGGAGAACTAGTTGACTCATGCCCTTAATGTTGTTTTCTATTCAAAACCCTGTGGTGGACAAGTGTCTGACACCTAACAGATCTACACTAAAACCAGTAATTTCCCTTCTTTGCATTCGAATGGCTTCTGCCTGCCACATATTGCTTGATAGTGAATGTGCTGGGCAGAGCCTCTTACTCTCTCTGTCATGCACCCTGTTATTAGTTTTATGCTGCCTTGGTGGTAACTCTGGAGACCGTGATGAGTGGAGGAAACAACCAGTACTGAGATATGGACACAAAGGAAATCTGTTTCCATCATGTCAGGGTCACATAAAGGTTAATAAGCCTGTCATAGGGAGGTTGCTTTCTTTATTGTCAAGTAAGTCCATAGAGCTTCAAAGATACTGGTCTCTAGCACAGTTCATACACATTGGTAACTGTAGAATACATCCACCCATTAAATGTAGACTTGAGTTTATTAAAATCTATAGTCTTCCTTACTTAATGAGATCTTCCAATAATCAGAGGTTGGGGTACCTTTCTTTCTTTGCTGTCAGTTCCCCTTTCTGCATTGATTACTGTGTATCTAATATGTATAGGAACTTTAGATGGACTATAGGAACTTAGGTAGTTTGTCATCCATACCCAATGAAACTATAGAACGCTCAACCAGATAATCCCAAAGAAACTAGTTCTGACAATAATTCAAAGCCCTTAGAAACAGATTATGTGTGCCTTCAATGTGAACACTGCCTTTGAAATAACTTGACTCTTGCATATGATGTTTCAGATTTTTCTTTCTTTCCAGGTTCTTATTTTTGTTATTTGTTTGTTTTTAAATTATTTACTGATTCATGGATTTCATATCATGTTTCCTTTCCTAATTTCTTCACTAGCTGACTCAGTTTGCTCTGATCTCAGCTTGGCTGCCACACTCTTCTATTCTTCACTTCCCCCATACCATGCTGAAACATCTGGTGGCCCACAGTGGGCTATTTCATTTAAAAGTCTTATTTACCTTCCAATAAAAATGTCTGTCTATCTCAACAGAAGAAGTTCAAATGGCCAAAAGACACTTAAGGTCATGCTCAGCTTCCTTAGCGATCAGGGAAATGCAAATCAAGACAACTTTAAGATACCATCTTACACCTGTCAGAATGGCTAAAATAAAAAACACCAATGATAGCCTTTGCTGGAGAGGCTGTGGAGAAAGAGGTACACTCATCCATTGCTGGTGGGAATGCAAACTTGTGCAATCACTTTGGAAAGCAGTGTGGAGGTTTCTCAGGAAATTTGGGATCAACCTACCCATGGACCCAGCAATACCACTCTTGGGAATATACCCAAGAGAGGCCTAATCATACAACAAAAGTATATGCTCTACTATGTTCATAGCAGCATTGTTTGTAATAGCCAGAACCTGGAAACAACCTAGATGCCCTTCAATGGAAGAATGGATGAAGAAAGTATGGAATATATACATATTAGAGTACTACTCAGCAGTAAAAAACAAGGACTTCTTGAATTTTGCATGCAAATGGATGGAAATAGAAAACACTATCCTCAGTGAGGTAAGCCAGACCCAAAAAGAGGAACATGGGATGTACTCACTCATATTTGTTTTCTAGCCATAAACAAAGGACATTGAGCCTATAATTAGTGATTTTAGAGAAGCTAAATAAGAAGAACCCAAAGAAAAACATATAGGCATCCTCCTGAATATTAACCTGCATCAGGCGATGAAAGGAGACAGAGACAGAGACTCACATTGGAGCACCGGATAGAAATCTCAAGGTCCAAATCAGGAGCAGAAGGAGAGAGAGCACGAGCAAGGAACTCAGGACCGCGAGGGGTACACCCACACACTGAGACAATGGGGATGTTCTATCGGGCCTGGATCTGAAAAAGCCTGGGATAAAACCAGACTCGCTGAACATAGCAGACAATGAGGACTACTGAGAACTCAAGAACAATGGCAATGGGTTTTTGATCCTACTGCATGTACTGGCTTTGTGGGAGCCTAGGCAGTTTGGATGCTCACCTTACTAAACCTGGATGGAGGTGGGTGGTCCTTGGACTTCCCACAGGGCAGGGAACCCTGATTGCTCTTTGGGCTGACGAGGGAGGGGGACTTGATTTGGGGTAGGAGGAGGGAAATGGGAGGCGGTGGCGGGGAAGAGACAGAAATCTTTAATAAATAAATAAATTTAAAAAAAATGTCTGTCTACTTTGTAGATATGGATGGAAATGTGGCCATGGTGTACTTGCTTTTTGACTGGTTTTGGATATCTGAATTTTAATGTTCTTTGCACTTTCCTGGCAGCTCAAATGTGCATGAAACCTGCTGCCTGTTTCCTGTATCAACATATAAAAGTACAATTGTTTAAACAAATAAAGGTTTCTTATTTTGGAGATATTTGTCAATTTCTTCTAAAAAAAATACCATAGGCTCTTTGCCAATGTTCATTTTCTGTCCATAATGAGGAAATTTCAGCATTAATAAAAGGCACCATAATTTTCATTGGGTCTATTCCTGCTAATTGACAAAGTCTAAATTTTCTTTTCAGAATCAACACAGAAAATTTTTTACTCTGTTTGTGTGGCAAAAATATCCATTTTAAGATACGATCTCTTCTTTACACTAGAATTTCAGAAAAATAATGCATAGAAGTTAAAATAACCAGAATACAGTCAAGCTGTGGATCCAAACTATCCCTATATATATTCTTGGGATATAATTTTTTCTACCAAAACTAACTTTTTCTCTACCTCAACTGATAATTTTCATGGACTATTTAAATCCTTATCACCTTGTAAGATTTTATATAAATTACTTACTTCTTGTGTTTTCAATCAAATTGTGGCCTGTAGCCAGTTAATATTGCCCAGCAACTTTGAAAATCATTAGGAGTTCATAATTGATTTCTCCTGATTTGTACTTTCTGTGTTTGAAATTTTTGTAAACCTATCTTGTACTAGGTAATTAGAAAAATTTTCTTTGCATTTTTAGGAACAATTTGTAATCCCCAAAAAGGCATTTATTTTTTACATTTTCAAACATTTTTCTCTAAGTTATCTGTATCTGAATCAGCTAGTAAGATATTGTCCATATAATAAAAAATTAAAGATTGAGGAAACTGATAACAATTTTTTTCAATAGCCGTTGAACAAAATATTGACAAAAGTAGGGTTGCTTAATATTCCTTGTGAAAGGATTTTCCGTTTTTATCTTTTAACAGACTGAAAATTATTATAAGTAGGCACTGTGAAAGCAAATTTTCCCTGTCCTGTTCTTATAAAGGTATAGAAAAATGTGATTTTTTTTAAATCAGTCACTATAGTAGACCATCCTGTAGGTAATAAAGACAGTAAGAAAATACCAGGCTATAAAGAGTCCATTGGCTGAATCACCTTACTAATAGCTTTTAGATATGTTACCATTTTCTGTTTTCCAGATTTCTTTTTAATAACAAATACAGAATAATTTCAAGGACTTAATGTTGATCATTTACTAGATCCTGTACCAATAGTTTTAAGACTTGTAAGTTTTTTGCTATTAAATGCCATGGCTCTACCCAGACATGTTTGTTAGTTAAATATTTTAAAGGTAGGGCTGTTAGTACCTTTGAAAGTTCACCAGTCAGTTTGCCCTATTTATGTGCATCCTTAATGATCAGTCACTGTTCTTTATAATACATATTAATATTTTTTTCTAGAAATATATATTAGTTTATGGTTTGGGTTTTGAAATTGGAAGAATGTTAAACTGGATATTCCATTACTATAACAAATCATATCCCCATAAGTTTATTGTTATGTTAGCCACACATGTCTTTAATCTTCCTCTCAGTCTTTTCATCCCTATATAGTCAATTCATCTTGTGTTTTGTTTTACTTGAGATACATTTCCAGTATCTAAAAGCTGAAAATTTATGTCCTGGAAAGGCCAATTTGGATGTCAATATATTGGTGTAATTATTGTTACATCTGTGCCTGTGTGTACCAAACCCTCAATTATAATGTCATTTATTTGTTTTTTAACTTTGGTCTTTGATCATTTTATAGAAGTTTGCAAAATATTTGCTTTATGGTTTCTCTTGAAAATTGTGTTTAACTACTAAAGTTATTCTGTCATCCAGATAAGTATGGTTGTCCATAACAGATGTTAAGTCTTTTAATTGCTCTGTGGAGGACTTTCTCCAATGCTGACAGGGAATGACTAAACCAAATTTGATATGAGAATCTGCACAAGGCTCTCTATGGCATTTCCCAATTGCAACGTGTTCCTTTATGTCGTGATAGGAGCGGTGGGCTGGGCCCAGCTCCTGGGTATCTTTACCCAAAATAATTACACGGGAACTGTATTCTTTTAAACACAGCCTGGCCCATTAGTTTTAACCTCTTATTGGCTAGCTCTTATATATTGATTCAACCCATTTCTAATAATCTGTATCGCCACGTGACTGTGGCTTACTGGGATGAGTCTACGGGCGTCCATCTCAGAGAGGAGAGGCATGGCATCTGCCTGACTCTGCTTCTTTCTCCCAGCATTATGTTCTGTCTACTCCACCTATCTAAGCTGCTGTCCTATCAAAAGCCAAGGCAGTTTCTTTATTAACCAATGAAATTAACACATAGACAGAAGACCCTCCTACATGTCCTTTTCCTGTCCCATGTTAATCTGTATTCATTCATTAGTCTGATGTTACCCTTTGTCACACCATTTATATATTTCTGAAGGCTGTGGCCTTTCTAGGAAAAAAAATTGTTCCCAGGAACACTTTGGCTGTAACTTTTTTTCAGAATACCTGGCCTATCACAATTAAAAGATCTAACCTTCTGATTTTTCCCAAAAAAAAATGTTTAGAAGTCACTTCTATCCAAGCATCATCATAAGCATGACACTCAATATCAGCTATATTTTTAATCCATTAATTTATGGGTCTCTATGCCTTTAAAGGCTTGATTATCCTTTTACATACTGAATTAGCATTTTAAAAGATCCAATTATTTTTTTCTTTAAACTTTTGAATCTGATATTATTCTATTTACAGCTAAAGTCAATCTTCATAAAATATTAATGAAGGTTTCTTTTCGGTCTTGTATTATTCTAATAACTGGCTCAGTTTTCTTTCCTGGTTTTTTTTTTAATTGAATTTTTATTAAGCTCTACATTTTTCTCTGCTTTCCTCCCCACCTCTCCCCTCTCCTTCAACCCTCTTCTAAGGTCCCCATGCTCCCAATTTACTCAGGAGATCTTGTCTTCTTCTACTTCTCATGTAGATTAGATCTATGTAAGACTCTCTTAGTGTCCTCATTGTTGTCTAAGTTCTCTGGGATTGTGCTTTGTAGGCTGGTTTTCTTTGCTTTATGTTTAAAAACCACCTATGAGTGAGTACATAAGATAATTGTCTTTCTGTGTCTGGGTTAACTCACTCAATATGATGCTTTCTAGCTCCATTTTTCTGCAAAATTCAAAGTGTCTTTTTTTTTTTGCTTTGTAGTACTCCATTGTGTAAATGTACCACATTTTTCTTATCCATTCTTCAGTCGAGGGGGATTTAGGCTGTTTTCAGGTTCTGACTATGACAAACAAAGCTGCTATGAACATAGGTGAACACATGTCCTTGTGGCATGATTGAGCATCTTTTGGATATATACCCAAAAGTGATATTACTGGGTCTTGAGGAAGGTTATTTCCTAATTCCCTGAGAAACTGCCACATTGATATCCAAAGGGGCTATACCAGCTTGCATTCCCAACAACAATGCAGAGTGTTTTCTTTACCCCACAACCTCTCCAGCATAGTTGTCATCAGTGTTTTTGATCTTAGCCACTCTTACAAGTGTAAGACAGAATCTCAAAGTGGTTTTGATTTGCATTTTTCTGATGACTAAGGATGTTGAACATTTCTTTAAGTGTCTTTCAGCCATTTTAGATTCCTCTGTTGAAAATTCTCTATTTAGGTCTGTACTCCATTTTTTATTGGATTACTTGTTCTTTTAATGAGCAATTCCTTGAGTTCTTTGTATATTTTGGAGATCAGACCTCTGTCTGATATGGGGTTAGTGAAGATTTTTTTTCCCATTCTGTAGGCTGTCATTTTGTCTTGTTGACTGTATCCTTTGCTTTACAGAAGCTTTTCGGTTTCAGGAGGTCCCATTTATTAATTGTTTCTTTCAGTGTCTGTGCCGCTCAAGCATTTAAAACTACTGTACAGAATAGGAACAACGTATATCATCAAATGTAACCTGTCTTTTATATCAGCATAATGCCCTCACCAAGAATTTGATCTTTGAAAATCTCATAACCTCTAAACTTATCTCACAGTTCAATGGCCCTAGCTTATCTCTCTACAAGGTAGTCCACTATAACTGAGAACCAGATTCCAATAGTGTTGTAAGTAAATCTTTCCAGATTTGTGGAAAAAAATTGTTCCAAGTGGACCATGAATTTAACATATGCCTCACAAAAGGTGAGCACATACCATATGAAACTATTTCTACTTTAATCTCGTCAAATCTAACATTTTTATAGTTTCCAGATTAATTTCTGAATAACCTTACAATACCTACTATCTGGAGGTCCTTATTAAATGGTAACTTGATAAATTAATGTTGGTTTTCTAATAATCTTGGGAAAATAATCTTCTGTTTCATAATGTTATGGTGTCCCTGTCTTCTGCTTTAAAC
Organism: Neodon shergylaensis; assembly: GCA_025134845.1. Lineage (NCBI taxonomy): Eukaryota > Metazoa > Chordata > Mammalia > Rodentia > Cricetidae > Neodon > Neodon shergylaensis. The sequence goes on from JABTXL010017951.1 coordinate 21,351, forward strand.
TCCTCTGTCTGTGTGTAAATATTTTTCTTAGTTCTGTTAATCGCTTTTTCTAAGAATATTATCTTATCAGTCAGTTTTTTCATATTTGGGACTTTTCATATTTGATATCAAATAACTTTTTATGGATAAAATAAAAATTATCAATATGATAATTGACTATGTGTCAATTTCAGCTAAGTTGATTTTCTCTTTGTATAATTGTCCCATCTGCAAGCCATTCATTGTAGCACCCCCATCCACTTCTCAGAGAGGTTAAGTCATCCCATGGGAAGTTAACAAGGTCTGACACTTTGAGGCAAGACAAGACCCTCTCTTTATATCTAGGTTGAGCAAGTATACCTCCAAAAAGAATGCGCTCCAAGATGCCAGGTCAAGCACTAAGATTAAATAATGGTCCCACTATCAGTAGCCCCACAGACTTCCCAATGGCTTTTTATGTATCAGGATACTGAGGGCAAATGTTGGTATAAGGAATTAATCATCACCTTTGGTTATTAACCAGACCTAGCAAGGGTAGCTGTCAACAATCAGGCCATATTGTATTTTAGACCCTAGCCTAATGAGTCAGACAGCTCAGCTATGTGTCCATGAACTGTATCTTGTTTTCTGGGGTTATTTATCATGAAACTATTAACAAGGCATCTGATCTAACCTAAAAGTATTTTGAAACTTTGTTTTAGCTAATGGTATATTACTGCCTCTTTTCAGGACTAAGAAAATTAGAGTCACCCTAGTTCCCGGACTCAGGTGTTTTCCTTTTATTCATTAACCTGAGCAGTCATTAATATGGAAATCATGGGCCTTAGCTTGTATTTATGTGTCTGGGGATTAAAACTCTGTATAGGGTATCACTACTGTTATCAAATTAAACAGTACAGCCTAGGGAGGATTCATCTTCTTGACAATCTGCAGGTAAGATGCTCAGTAGAATGGGATGTTTCCAAGAGATAAATACACTATATTACATGGAGTGGAGATCTCCTTATATCCATTCTAGATAACAGAGAAAGAGAGTTTCAGCAAATATGTAAAGGCACAGCAGAACCAAAATACATTCTGGGTTCTGCAGTCCTATGGCCTTGCCTAAACAAGATGGGCTCATCAGAGAGATTCTGTCTTGTAGGCTGACACTTGGAAGGAACTTCAGCTGCCTCCCACTGCTCCTCTGGCATGTCCAATAACAATCGATCTTTAGACAAAGAATTGTTTCTCATTCTCAACAACTGAAAATCAGATATGGAGTTGTTAGAAGGAGATATGGCCCCAGAAACAAGCACAACAAATATTACATTTCCCTGCCTTTTGAGATTCTAAGTGTGTAAAGTTCATGCATATGTGTGTATTCCCATATAAGCGCAGGTGCTTTTGTGTGTGTATGTGTGCATTTGTGAGTATATGTATTTATGTATATGTACATATGTGTGTAAGTATATGTATGTGTGGGGTCAGTGGGTGTGGGTGAATCTGTATGACAGAGACCAAGAGATAAAAGTAGAAGAAGGAATAGGAAAGAAAAATTAGCCAGAAAGGGAAGGGAAAGTGGGGAAGGTAAGTGCATATGGTCAAAATATATGATATACTGTAAAATCCTGAATTTTAAGAAAGGCGTGTGAAATGAATTAACATCAAAGAAAAGATTTTAAGGAGCAGAAAGATGGATCAGGTGGCAAAGACACTTGCCATCCAGCCTGATTTCAAACCAGAACGTAATCCCCAGACACAAATCAAGTGTCCTCATGTCACATGTGCACCTAGAAAAGTGCACAAACATACACAGATACAGAGGTATTTATCTAAAGTATAATAAAAGTTAAAAGAATCTACAGAAAGGAAAAGAAAAAAATAGAAGAAATGAGCACCAATAAGTAAGTAAGAAAGCACTCCAGAATCTAGAAAAACCTTGAAACATCTTACCTAGAGCTTCTAAACAGAAATACAGTTTGTCATCATCATCAGGTCAGCCCAAAGAATCTTATGATAGATACCACAACACCAGAACTATAAAAAATCCCTCATATTGAAGCAAAAGTTTGTGATAATATGTTACAGAAGGAATAGAAAGATAATACTGAGTTCTCCTTTGCATTTTTGTATATGCAAAACACATTTAACCCCTTATAATTTGCTGGACTCTGCAAACATTTTCATAAGTGTTTCATGAAAGTTTGGGTGCTCAGGCAGAAAGGGGAAGTGTGTATGTCAAGGCTGTGCAGGCAGCTGATGAGACTCTCAAAGGAGGTTTGTGTTGGGGGCTGAAGCACTGTGGAATAGAGGAAATCCTGCTGACAGTAATAAACTGCCAGGTCTTCAGCCTGGACACTGTTAATGGTAAGAGTGAAATCTGTCCCAGATCCGCTGCCTATGAAACGATCAGGGACCCCAGTGTCCCGAGTGTATGCACAGTAAATCAGCAATTTAGGAGACTTCCCTGGTTTCTGCTGGTACCAATTCAAGTAGTTCTTCTGGGTTCCGATGTTTAAAAGACTCTGACTGGACCTGCAGCTGATGGTGACCTTCTCTCCTACTGACACAACCAGTGAGGATGGAGACTGGGTCATCACAATATCTGCACATACACCTGCAATCAGGAATAACAATGATCATGCATAATAAAAAAACAAATTTAATACAGATAAAATTTGGCATTTAATGTCCTTGTAGTTCCAAATTGTCAGAGTATTGTTGCATAAAAAATAATACACCCTGTAACACATTTCTTATGTACAAAGAAGTGATTCTAAAAAGAAAATAATACTTTGAAATTTCTCACCAGACACCAAGACAAGCAGGGACATGAGAACATAGGTGTGTGACTCCATCTTACTCCCCCTGCCTGTCTGATTCAGCTCAGTTCTCACTGTAAAGGCCTGGTTAATAAATTCCAAGCAGCTGGGCTAGGCTGGAGGAGCCCATGCAAAGCAGTCAGCAAATACAAAAGCAGATTCATGGGCAGTTGTGTGAGAGTGACTGGTATTAATCAAAAAGCAAATATACAATCACAAAGAGCATGACAAATCACTGGCTTATAGCTCTCCAATAGAAATCTACTAGGTTCACTAACAGAATCTTTGGTTATAATCCAAGATATATTTAAATCAGGTACAGAAACATTAGGAGAACTATCTCAGATTGATAGTCCTAGGAAAATGATATGTTTTAAAAAATTGCAACAACAAATGTGGTAACATAAAGTTAGGAAAGAAGCAATAAAAAAGGGAAGAATGAAAGGAAGAAAAGAGAAAAGCAAAAGGATAAAATAAGTGATATTAATTTTTTCTATTACCTTCCATCTCCAAAGCAACTCTTACAATGAGGACAATGAAAAGTAACTAAGACATTTGGGCTCTAGTTTCCAGGCCAAAAATGGGACAGAGATGCAAAAAGAAGCCAATAATAGCTCTATGGACATCAAGGGGACATTAATTTAAACCTAATATCAGAGGAACTTTAATCTTGAAGAAGGTAAACCCAACAGAAACTAACATGTATCTTCCCTACAGCTTCAGGAAACAGAAAGAGGATTCTAAATTAAGGAAATGGAAGGGCAAGGAAAGAAACAATATTTCTTCAAGAAGTCATAGATGTAGGCCAATTTTTTCAAGATCATTTATTCCAGAAATTTGTACTCTAGGATAATTTGGAAATTAGCAGTATTGAAACTGGGTTAAGATTGTCTTGTTGATATAGTGAACAAGAAAAGACTTTCCCAGAGGGAGGACACAGCCATCCTAAATCAAGTAACAATTTTACAGAAACCAATAAACTTCAACATCAGAGATTGTTGCCTTGAAATGGAAAAAAATGATTAAGTATGAATGAAAATCAATACCAATAACATAAATCATAGAAAGTGCCTGGACTTCTGGTTAGTGGTCTCTGAAAGCATATATAAGGAATAAATTATAAACCAAGCATTATGTATAAAGTACAAAAAAAACAGTAAAATAAATAAATAAATAAATAAATAAATGAATAAAATATCATGGAAAGGAGTCAAAATTCCCAGAACTAGGAAGACAGAAGCAGGAGTATTATGTGTTTGAGGCCAGGCTGGGGTACGTAGCAGGTTCTAGGCAAGTCTTATCTATATACGGAAGCAACCTTTCAAAAATGTGCATTAATCAACTAGATACAAAAGAGGTCATGGTATACGATAACCAAAATTATTTATCTGTTAACAAGTTAACATGTTAACACATCAGCATTAAGCCAATATTATTATTAAAAATAAAGTTAAATATGCATTCAAGCAATATAAACTACCCTTTTATTTTTCACTAAAAAATATAATTTTATATATCTACTTTTTAGGTAGAAAATGTTAAATGAGTTTTAATAAGCATATTCAAATCTCATCTGTCAAATCTTAAGACACCATCATAAGAGAGAGACCAACAGTGTGTAGGTTGAGAAAGTTCCCAATCTCAAGGTCAAAAATATGACAGATGAGTAACTGCCCTAGTCTGTGTTTAACAAGTGGTCATGTGCTCTCTGTCTTTGCTAAACCTTGTACTTTTCTTTGTGACAGCTTCAGTGAGCTCAGACTGTGCTTTCATGTCATTTACTGCTGTTAATTCAGATTGGACACATAGAGACAGTGATCTTACAAATCCAAGGGTTCCTGCTGTTAATCATGTACTTCTCACAATGTGTAAGGGGAAAACATAGGTAGAAAAATGACAAAATTCTCATGTTTTATTATGTATAACAGAAAAAAACTACAGTCCTTGGTTGTTTGCAAAGTTTCCATAGTGTGTCCTGGTACATTAGATTCTGTGGGCTGTTATTAAAGATGAACTATTAGCTTGCTGACTGAAAATAGTAATTGATTTGTCCCCAGCTTTGGAATCAAGGAGTCTGAAGTTGATGTCCATGAGATACAGTATCTTCTTCTGTGTACACCACTGTGGATGGAGACCCAGGAAATGTTAGTCTTAGAATCATGCTAATGTGAGACAGGTCAAAGCTGAACTCAGCTCTTCTGTTCCATCACATGCAAATTTTTATTCTCTGGATGAATGTCAGTGGCTACCACATAGCCATGACAAGAAACATAATCATAGGAAGATTTTCATTAACTCAGAAGACAACATTAGCATATTATTCCTTGTTCAAATAGCACCATGGTAACTCTGAATATGGGAGTTTATTACTGCATTCAAGATACATACAAGAGGTCCTTATACAGAGTGAAAGCCATAAAGAAAATTTGCCCTGCTTAAGAAGCCCAGAGTCATAAGAGATACTTCTCTTGGGGCGGGGGGGGGCTCTGCAGATTATCTGAGTCTGTGTGAGAGGATGAGGTTGGAGAAACAGCCTGTCACAGCCGAGGGTTCTTTGCCTCCTGGTCCAAAGTGCACTTAAGATAAACCCATTAGTGACTCATCAGCTTTAACAGCCATGGTTGACACAGTGGTAAAAAAGCAAATAGAGATGATGAGAGCCTCTACTTTTTGATTTTCATTTTTATGTCTATGGGTGTTTGGGCTGCATACATGTCTATGCAGGGCATGTGCCTGGTGCCTACAGAAGACAGAAGAGGGAGTCAGATTCCCCGAGGTTATGAATCATTGTGAGCCACCATGTGGGTGTTGGGAATGAAAATTAGATCCTCTGGAAGAGCAGCCAGTGAGTTCTCTTAAACAATGAGACTTCTCCCCAGCAACAAAAGCCTTCTGAATAAATAGACTTCATAGAATAATGAAAGAAATCCCTGAAAAAATAAATCCCTGTGTACTGCCATAGTCTATGACTCAGGAAGAAGAGGACAGTGGAAAGAAGAGGGTGTATAAATTAATTCTAAAGGCTTCTTGTGCCTTGTAAAGACGGTTGTTCTTTAAGCCTGAAATAGAAAGCAAACTGCTTATGCATTAACATGACTTCATTTGAAACTAGGAGATTGCAGATATCCTCTTCTTCTTTCTTCTTAGTTCAGGAATTGAGGGAATACCATGATGATGCAGAATTCAGTTGTCCTCTCCATCATGGCTGGAAACCCTGACTAAGGAAGAATCACATCAGCAAATAGATCATTTCTGTACTTAAGAGGATGTATCCTTGTCTCTCTCTCTCTCTCTCTCTTTCTCTCTCTCTCTCTCTCTCTCTCTCTCTCTCTCTCTCTCTCTCCTCTCTCTCTCTCTTTGTTGATGTGATAAAATACCTACAAAAGCAAGTTGAGAAATCTTTGTTTCTTACTAGTGAATATAGATTGTTTGGAAACACAGTTCATACATATAACTATTATTATGTGGAAGACAAAGCAGGAGCTTGAAGTAGCTGCTCATCTAGATAATCTCATTGGAACATATACATATATTCATATCTTCTATCATAATCATTTACCAATTCTTTGTGATACATGAGTTAAAATCATTTAGCAATATTGAAATATCTCATTGGTAACTCTGGTCCCTTTACCAATAGCCCACCAAGATTCATTCCTTCTAGTGATAACTTTCTATTCATTTTTAGGCTCCTACTCTTTTCAGTAGGGATCCTCACCAAATGTACCTTATATGTTAAGACACATTCTCACTCAATCCAGCAGAATATAGATGATCTTCCAAGAAAGGATTCCTTCTACCCATATATTTCACAATGTATTGAGATAATTGGACCCTGTAGTAATAAAGAGACAAAATCTGAGCAAAAAACAGATCAGGGTGGGAATGTTACAAAGAAAGGCAGTAGAAGGAGTTCAAGGGCCACATCACTGACATACAGAAGATACATTTAGTGCTGTATTCTTGGAAAAGAATCCTATGAGAAAATAAGCTTCCCCTGCCTCTCCGAATCAGCCACATTCCCTGAGCTAGCCCATATTATAGGCCCCAGCAACATACCTAGCTTTGCGTTAGTCTCTGAGCTCATGTTCACGCCTAGACTTGTTTACATGTAGTGTCAAGCAATTATCAGGACACTTCAGGATTTTCTTCTCTTCCCTGCTCCTCAGGGAGAATTATGTCTTGTTATCTTGTGATTTTTCTGTAACAGCCTAGGTCTGTAAATCTTGGGCTTTTGGTCTGTGATGTCTTTCTCTTATGGGTCTAAACAGAGTTGATGATTTTACAGTTTGCTTAATTTCTTCCCTTTCTGTTAAGATGAAGTGGCCTCTTCTAGGCACCTCACATGCAGAATTAGAAGCTTCAAGGCTTCCTTTCATTAATTTTTCTAAATTGGTTGCACTACCTCATTGATTTCTCAAACAAAATTTGGAATGTGTGACTATGTGTTTTCTGAAGGTGTGTTTATGTGTTTGTTTTGTGTGAGCATAATTGTTCCTATGGCTTCTACCTATTGAAAGTGAGGATGAGTCACAGTGTCTGATTTCCTGAGGTGTACAGCCTCTTGAAACACTTCCATTTGCTCTTGATTGTTAGTTTTAGTTTTAATCTCCAATATTACTTTGAGCTGATGTTTTCTTTTTGAATATGAAAACAATTCTCTGTCTTCCTTGTTACACACAGAGCATCTAAGAGGACCTCTTCCTACATAACTAAATACATGACTTCTAGTAGAATTACTTCCTAGTCCTTAAAGGTAACCTTACTTTGATTCTTGAATTTATCACATGTTCCCCACCACAATGAGTGATGTTTTAATGGACATATTTGTCTAGTGATGTCTTCCATGACAAACATCAAGCTGTGGAATGAGACAATCTGCCCAATGCTGTCACTAGATTGTTCATCATTGGTGCACTCTTTGTGTGTGTGTGTGTGTGTGTGTGCTTTTAAAAATTTTTTAGTATTTTTTCCTTTTATATTGATATTTATTGAGCTCTACATTTTTCTCTGCTCTTCTCCCTGCCTCTCCCCTCCTCCTAAATCCCTTCCCCAAGGTTCCCATGCTCCCAATTTACTCAGGAAATCTTGTCTTTTTCTACTTTCTATTTCCCATATAGATTAGATTTATATAAGTCTCTCTTAGTGTCCTCATTGTTGTCTAAGTTCTCTGAAAGGCCCTCTTGATCTAAAAAAAATCACATCCTTTTGAAAACTGTTACCATGGATAGGCTGACAATTAAACCTGGGATGAAATGTTTGTCTTTCTCAGGTTCTGCAGAATTAAAGGACTGATGAAGGTGCTGCAAGAACAATGACAGACTCTGATGGGCCCTTAAGAGAGAGTATTACCACAAGGGGACATTCTCACTGCTTATTTCAATACTTTTGTCTTTGATCTGGGCTTTTGACAAGTAATGACACTGATCATTTCTAGCAGACCTTCGAGCTTGTGTTTCACTAAACTGTATGAGGCTTTGACTGAGTACTGTGTTCTTATTTGACTTAATGTTCAAGATATGGAGCCACTAACACAAATTTTAATGCAGATATCACTTTCCATTAAGTGTATAGAGTGGCTGGAATGCCTATAGGGTAATCCAATGGTATTATTTTTTTTTTGAGTTTTGAAGACAGGATTTCTCTGTAGTTTTGAAGCTTGTTCTAGAACTCACTCTGTAGTACAGGTTGGCCTCGAACTCACAATTATCCGTCTGCCTCGGCCTCCCCAGTGCTGGGATTAAAGGCATGTGCCATCACCACAAGGCCAACTGTATTATTCTTAAACATATCAACATTTCAAACTTCCAGTTCTCACTATCTTCTTTGAAGTGAGGTTAGAAATACCTCAATCTTTATTTATTAAATTGTTATGGATAAAAATCTATTTGAGTGATTAAAGTTGTTGTTTGCCATCCAAATATGCTAAAAACTTGATAGGATGGCCATGTTGCTTTCAGTTTATAGTGACTAATGTATGGTAGAAAAAATTGACAATCTCAGAGACAAAAAAAAAAAAAAAAAAGTAAAAAAGGGGAGACTTTAGGGCCCTATATCACTCTTCATAGATTATCTATTGCACTTGTTTTTATGGATGTAGCTGAGTTTCTTTGGTTGGAGTTTTTTTATATTACCTTCTATAGGGCTAAATTTATGGGTAGGTATTGCTTAAATCTGGCTTTGTCATTGAATATCTTGTTTTCTACAACTATGGTGATTTAAATTATTGCTGGGCATAGTAGTCTGGGTTGGCATCCATGGTGCCTTAGTGTTTGTAAGGACCTTTCGTCTTGTAGATTCTTTGTGAACAAGTCAGGTGTAGCTCTAGTAGGTCTGCCTTTATAGATTCCTAGGCCCTTTTTCTTTGAAGCTTTTAAAATTCTTTCTTTATTCTATATGAGATATGGGATTCTTCTCTGTATGCTGTGAATAATATTGGTTAATAAAAATACTGTCTTGGGCTTATAGCAGGGCACAACAGAAGTAGGTGGGGAAAACTAAACTGAATCCTGGGAGAAAGAAGGTGGAATCAGAGAAGCTATGTGGCCCTGCCAGAGCAGATGCCAGATGTGTTGCAACAGGGGCGGCTGGGCTGCGTCCCCGGCACCCGGCCGCCC
>JABTXL010017951.1:30760-62555 GCA_025134845.1 Neodon shergylaensis
GTTAACCAATGAAAGCAACAGATAAGATACAAGACCCACCTCCATCACAGATGGAACCTTGCCAGTAAGCCACATCCATTTGGCAATACACAGATTAATAGAAATGGATTAAATTAAGATGTAAGAGCTAGCCAATAAGAAGCTAGAGCTATTGGCCAAACAGTATTGCAATTAATACAGATTTCTGTATGATTATTTTATGAGTCTGGTGGCCAAGAATAAACAGGCGGCCTCATCTACAAATTGGCACTCCAGCATGGTCTGAAACATTTGGGTCTAGATGCTTATGTGTCCACTTGGGGTTGGTAGGAAACTAGCTGAGACAATACCCATTGCTCAGCACTCCCTTTCTGGGCAGGCATCAGAATCATGTCTACTAGGCATACATGGGCAGGACAGCATGGCAGATTTCCACCACCATACAATGATATATTTCTAGGCCATGCAGTGCACTGCATGGCAGATTTAACTTTTGCATAGATAAAAAGAATTTATATACTGCTTGGTGCTTCCCAGAGTTGAGGTGGTGAGGATGGCTCTCACCAGGAAGTCTCAAAGGCAGTAACATGCTTCTCCACATTGTACTGGGCAGAGCCAACAGGCAGGGCCCTGTTGGCCCTAGCCATGCCCATTTAACAAAATAAATAAGCTGCAGTCAGAGAAGCCATGTAGCCTTGCCAGAGACAGACACTGACAGAACCTTGTCGGTAAGCCACAGCCATGTGGTGATACAAGGATTAATAGAACAAAAGAAAGAAAAAGACACTTCTGGTCAGAAATAATTACAGATACACAATAAAGACAGATTCAGATAAAAAGTTTTTTAAATTTTTTTGGTTGAGAGACTTTTTAATGACTCCTCCTTTATGAGGTCTTCAGAGTTATTTAAATTGTTTATCTGATCTTGATTTAACTTCGATAAGTGATACCTATGGAGGAAATTATCCATTTATTTTGTCCAGGTTTTTGAAATATAACCTAATAATACTTTGGATTTCTTGATGTCATATTATCTATTATGTTTCACTTTTTCTGTCTGAATTTGTTAATTTGTGATTTTTTCAAAGAATCAGCTCCTTGTTTCGATGATTTTTGCATTGTTCTCTTTGTTTCTATTTCATTTATTTCAGCCTTCCACTTGATTATTTCTTACCATCTTCTCCTCTTAGGTTTGATTACTTCATTTTGCTCTGGAGCTTTCAGTACGAGATATCTCCACTTCTTTTTATATGAGCACATACTGCTAAGAACTCTCCTCTTAGCACCACTTTAATTGTGTCCAATAAATTTGAGTGTTCTGTGTATTTATTTCCCTTGAATTCCAGAATGTTCTTAATTTCTTTATTTAGTTTATACCCCTTTTTCATTCAGTAGAGGGCTGTTTAGTTTCTATGAGTTTGAAAGCTTTCTGTTGTTTCTGAAATGCATCTTTTATCTGAAAGGACAGAGGGAGTTATTTCAGATTTTTTTATATCTGCTGCAAATTGCTTTGTATCTGATTTTGTGGCCCATTTTGGATAACATTCCATGAGGTGCTGAGAATAAGATATACTCTTTTCTGTTCAAGTGAGATATCTGTTAGGTGCACTTGCTTTATAACACCTATTAGAATTAGAATTGTTTTTTTTATTTTATCTGCATGATCTTCCCATTGGTGAGAATTAGGTATTGAAGTTTCCCACTATCAGTGTGTGAGGGTCATTATGTTGGTGTGGGATATCCTCCTTACTATATTATGTTATTTAAGATGCAGTACTGTTTCTTTTGTACTCTTGTGTTTGAGACACACATGTTAAGAATTGGAATATCATCTTGATGGATATTTGGTGAGCATGTAGGATCTTTATCTCTTTAGATTAGTTTGGTTTGAAGTATGTTTTATTGGCTATTAAAATATCTACAACAACTTGATTTTTTCTGATCATATACTTGGAGTATCTTATTCCATCCTTTTACCCTGAAGTAATATTTATCCTTGGCATTGAGGTGTGGTTTTTTTGGTGCAGCAGATGGGTGAATACTGTTTTTGAGTACATTCTGTTTATCTGTGTTTCTTTTTTAGGGAATTTTAACCAGTGACACTGAGATTGTTGATTGTTGATAAATGTTAATTTATTTTATTTTATTTTGTTGGTGGTGGTAATGGTAATGATGGGGGTGGTGGTGGTGGTGGTGGTGGTGTGTGTGTGTATGTGTGTGTGCACTCCTTTCTTTTGCTTTTGCTGATGTGAGATTGTGTATTTCATGTGTTTTGTGATTGCAATTAACCTTTTTTGGTTGAAGTTTTCCTTCTATAACATTCTGTAGGCCTAGATTTAGAGCTATTGTTCAAATTTAACCTTATTTTGGAATATCTATTTTCTCCTTCTATGATTACTTAAAGTTTTGCTGTGTATAGTACTCTGGACTAGAATCTGTGTTCCCTTAGAGTCTGTAGCAGATCTTCCTAGGACCTTCTGGCTCTTAGTGTCTTCATTGAGAAATCAGGTGTAATTCTAATAGGTCTGCCTTTGCATGTTACTTGGTCTTTCCCTTGTAGATTTTAATATACATTTTGTTATAAATGATTAATGTTTTAATTATTATGTGCCAATCACTCTTACTTTTCTGAACCAATCTATTTGGTGTCCCATATGCTTTCTGTATGTTTATAGGGATGTCTTACTTTAGGTTAGGAAAATTTTCTTCTATGATATTGTTGAAAACAATTTATGGGCCTTAGAACTGGAATTCTTCTTCTATCTCTATTCCTATTATTCTTAGATTTGGTCTTTTCATAGTGTACCAGATTTCCTGGAAGTTTTGTGTCAGGAGTTATTTAGATTTTACTTTTTTTTGACTGATGTATTTTATGTATTTCTTTTTTATATTGTATTTCAACATCTGAGATTCTCTCTTCCATATTTTGTTTTCTGTTGAAGCAGTTTTTTATCTAATTCCTAAATTTTTCTTTTCCAGATTTCCCTCCATTTTGGTTTTCTTTACTGATTCTATCTCTAATTTCAAAGCTTAAACAGTTTTATTTATTTTTTTACACTGTGCTTTACCAGATTTCTTACCTAAGACATATTCTCAAATATATTTTTGCATAATAGAAATGGTATCTTGTAGAATTTAAAAATATGTGAGTAAAGAGTATGAAAATAAATTATCTATCACCATGCACAAAACTCAAGTTCAAATGGATTAAAAGGTAAATACGACCACACTGAGCCTGATAAAAGAAAAAATTAAAAATAGTCTTCAATGCATGGGAACAGGAGATCACTTCCTAAATATTACCCCAGTAACACAGACACTAAGAGCAACATTAAATAAATGGGATCTCCTGAAACTGAGAAGCTTCTGTAAAGCAAAGGAAACAGTCAATAAGACAAAAATGCAGCCTGAGTGGGAAAAATTCTTCACCAACCCCAGATCAGACAAAGCACTAACCTCCAAGATATATAAAGAACTCAAGAAATTAGACATTAAAATTCTAAACAATCCAATTAAAACGTGTGGCACTGAACTAAACAGAGAATTCTCAACAGCAGAATTTCAAATGGCCAAAAGATATTTAAGGAAATGCTCAACATCCTTAGCTATCAGGGAAATGTAAATCAAAACAACTCTGAGATACCATCTTATACCTGTCAAAATAACTTAGATCAAAAACACTAATGATAGCTTTTACTGGAAAGGATGTGGAGTAAGGAGAACACTCATTCATTGTTGGTTGGAATGCAAGCTTGTACAACCACTTTGGAAATCAGTATGGCAGTCTCAGAAAATTGGGAATCAACTTACTACAGGATCCAGCAAAACCACTCTTGGGAATATACCCAAAAGATACTCAATCATACTACAAAAACATTTGTTTAACTATGTTCATAGGAGCACTATTGATAATAGCCAGAACCTGAAAACAACCTAGATGCCCATCAAGTTAAGAATGGATAAAACAAAATTGTGGTACATCTACACATTAGAGTACTGTTCAGTGGTTTAAAAAAAATGACATCTTGAATTTTGCATACGAATGGATGGAATTAGAAAATACTATCCTGAGTGAGGTAACCCAGACCTAAAATGATGAATATGGTACATACTCACTCATAAGTGGATAATAGCTATACACAAAGAACTTTGAGCCTGTAGTTCATGATCCTAGAGAAGCTAAGTAATAAGGTGAACCCATATAGACCTGCCTGGAAATTGGAAAGAGACAAGATCGTCTGACACATTTGGGAGCATGGGGCAGGAAGAGAACAAAGGGTAGGAGTGGAAGAGGAGGATAGAAGGGAAAGGTTGAGGAAAACATGATGGAATGGGATAGTCAAGATGGAGAAATGACAGAGATGAGAGCAAGGAAACAGATATCTTGATTAAGGGAGTCATTATGGGGTTAACAAGAAATCTGCCTCTAGAGAAATTCCCACTAATCTACAAGGATGACCCTAAGCAATGAAGGAGAGGGCCTGAACTTGACTTGCCCTGTATTCAGACTGATGATTATCTAAAATATCACCATAGAACCTTCGTCCAACAACAGATGGAAACAGAAGCAGAGACCCACATTGGAGCACTGGACTGAGCCCCAAGGTCCAGTTGAAAAGTGGAAGGAAGGAAAATATAAGCAAAGAGGTTAAGACCTTGAAGGGTTCATCCATTGAAACAGTTTACCTGAGCTAATGGGAGCTCACCAACTCCAGCTGGCATGTGAAGGAACAAGCATAGGACCAAACTAGTCCCTCTGAACGTGCTTGACAATTGTATGGCTGGGGCAGACTGGGAGGCCACTGGCAGTGGCACTGGGTCTTATCTTTATTGCACATTCTGTCTTTTTAGGATCCTAGTCTCTTTGCATGTACACCTTGCTTAGCCTAGATATAGTAAGAAGGGCCTTGGACCCTCCACAAAACAATGAGCCTTACCCTCACTTAGGATTAGATGGGAGTGGGGTGGGAAGGTGTGTGGAGGGAATGGAAAGATGGGATGGACTGGGAATTCGGATTGGTATTTAAAAAAATCTAATAAATTAAAAAAAGAAACATAGACACACAAAAATGAAATCATGAAAATGACTAGAAATGATGGGATAACAGTCCAGAAAGAGTAAGTCATATAGGCTGATGAATGGATTGCAACCTGATAATGAAAACTAAGGACTACAATATGGATTGTCCTCAAGAAAACATGAATTATATGATTCAGCTATTCCTGCACTAGGTATATTGCTCAAAAAATCTAAATCATCATTAAATAGATAAACTCTCATTCCCATGTTTATTGCTGGACTATTCACAATAGTAAGAATTTAAATAAACCTGTTGACTCAAACAGAAAAACTGACAATAAAAGTGGTATATATGTATAAGAATTATTATTTATCTATAGTAAAAATGCTAATCACATAAGTAATGACTGTTAAGTTTTAAACCTGGGACACATGACTGAGGTGCCTATTTAACATATCAAAGCAGAATGAGTCTCCAGATTCTCACAGCATCCCTCCTTGCCAGCATACCCTAGTCTCTAACCTGAATGCTCCAGTCCAGGTTGTGTATTGCGATTTGCCCAGAAGCTCTTCTCTATGTAATCATACATTTTAGTTTTCTGCCATTTATTGATTTTTGGCTTTCTGGATGCTGCACCTGCATCTCCCCCTTCTCCCTCACCCCTCTCCTATTTGGCACAGTTCAGTGTGTTTAAATCCTCCCTGAACTCTCTCAGATGACCCTGTCCATGCCTCTACCAATGCTCTCAATTTTGTCTACAATAAACATTCTCATCCACTATATGTAAGATCAGTCATGTCCTTTTCTTTTCTTTTTATTTTTTTTCATTATTAAATGAAAAATTTTGCTCTGTGATTTTCTACATGTATTTGTTTCAAGGAAGGCTCCTTATAAATTTGAATACAATACTTATTTTTACTCTCTTTGAAGATGATGTTCCAACAACTCCTCCTCATCCAGACTAATTATTAGTACTCTTGAAATCTTCTACATCCTTTATGATTTCCTTCCTGCATATATATCAGTAACTCTGAAAGCTATTGTGAAACTCAGGTGGATCAGTTTTCCATTCTGGCACATAAGTGATTGAATGAGGACATTTACAAACTCAAGGCAATCTTGGGAAACTTAGTAAAACCCTATTTCGAAAGGAAAGTAGAAAAAAAAGAATGTTCTGAACTTTTTTAAAAATTATTTATTTATTAAAAATTTCCACTTCCTCCCATTTCCCTCCTCCTCCCTCTCCAGTCCTAAGAGAAGTCAGGGTGACCTTCCCTTTTGGAAGTACAAGGCCCTCCACCCTCCATCCAGGTCTAGGAAGGTGTGCATCTAAGCAGACTAGGCTCCCAAAAAGCCAGTACATGCAGTAGAATAAAAACCCGGTGGAAGTTTATTTTGTTACTGATTATGTGATCAATTTTTGAGAAACTTCCATGAGATGCTGAGAAGAAGGTATATTCTTTTCTGTTTGGGTTCAATGTTCTATAGATGTCTCTTAAGTCCATTTGGTTCATTACATCTGTTAATTCTCTTATTTTTCTGTTAAGTTTCTGTCTGGTTGACCTGTCAATTGGTGAGAGCGGAGTGTTGAAATCTCCTACTATTAGAGTGTGGGCTTTGATGTATGCTTTGAGTTCTATGGATGTTTGTCAGATGCCTGTGTTATTATATGTGTTGTTGAATTCCTTGGCTTGTGGTTTTCCTTCTAGTATTTTCTGTAAGGCTGGGTTTCTGGCTACATATTGTTGAAATCTGCTTTTGTCATGGAATTTCTTGTTTTCTCCATCAATGGTGAATGCAAGCTTTGCTGGGTATAGTAGTCTAGGCTTGCATCCATGGTCTCTTAGTGTCTGCAGCACATATATCCAAGACCTTCTGGCTTTCATGGTTTATATTGAGAAGTCAAGTGTAATTTTGATAGGTTAACCTTTATATGTTACTTGACCTTTTTCCTTTGCAGATCTTAATATCTGTTCTTTATTCTGTATGTTTTGTGTTTTGATTATTATATCACAAGGGTTTTTTTTATTCAGTCTATTTGGTGTTCTGTATGCTTCTTGTACCTTCATAGGAATATCCTTCTTTAGGTTGGGAAAGTTTTCTTCTGTAATTTTGTTGAATATATTTTCTGGGCTTTTGAGCTGTAATTCTGTTCCTTCTTCTACCCCTATTATTCTTAGGTTTGGTCTTTTCATGGTGTCCCAGATCCTGGATGTTTTGTGTTAAAATTTGTTATATTCCTCTTTTTGGGTCTGGCTTACCTCACTCAGGATAGTGTTTTCTATTTCCATCCATTTGCCTGCAAACTTCAAGAAGTCCTTGTTTTTTACTGCTGAGTAGTACTCTAATATGTGTATATTCCATACTTTCTTCATCCATTCTTCAGTTGAAGGGCATCTAGGTTGTTTCCAGGTTCTGGCTATTACAAACAATGCTGCTAAAGAAGAACATGGGATGTACTCACTCATATTTGGTTTCTAGTCATAAATAAAGGACATTGAGCCTATAATTCAGGTTCTTAGAGAAGCTAAATAAGAAGGAGAACCCAAAGAAATACATATAGGCATCCTCCTGAATATTAATCTTCATCAGGTGATGAAAGGAGACAGAGACAGAGACCCACATTGGAGCACCAGACTGAAATCTTAAGGTCCAAATCAGGAGCAGAAGGAGAGAGAGCATGAGCAAGGAACTCAGGACTGCGAGGGGTGCACCCACACACAGAGACAATGGGGATGTTTTATCGGGAACTCACCAAGGCCAGCTGGCCTGGGTCTGAAAAAGCCTGGGTTAAAACCGGTCTCGCTGAACATAGTGGACAATGAGGACTACTGAGACCTCAAAACAATGGCAATGGGTTTTTGATCCTACTGCACCTATTGGCTTTGTGGGAGCCTAGGCAGTTTGGATGCTCACCTTACTAGACCTGGATGGAGGTGGGTGGTCCTTGGACTTCCCACAGGGCAGGGAACCCTGACTGCTCTTTGGGCTGATGAGGGAGGGCGACTTGGTTGCGGGAGGGGGGGAAACGGGAGGAGGTGGTGGGGAAGAGACAGAAATCTTTAATAAAAAAAATAAAGAATTTGTTGTATTTTTTATTTTTTTTAATCAATGAGTTTATTTCCTCTATATTATCACCAGAATCTGAGATTCTTTCTTCTATTTCTTGTATTCTCTTCATTACACTTGTCTCTGTATTTTCTGTTCATTTACCCAGATTTTCCATATCCAGCCGTCCCTCAGTTTGTGTTTTCTTCATTACCTCCATTTCATTTTTCAAGTCTTGTACTGTTTCCATTACTTGTGTGATTGCCTTTTTCTTGTTTTTCTTGGGTATCTTTGAGAGATTTATTCATTTTTTTCTACCTTTTTGTTTGTATTCTCCATTTCTTTTTTTTAATACACCTTTTTATTGTTAAGTCAAAGATGTATCAAAATTAAAAGCAAAACTTACAGGGTAAGACTTAACAAAACTACTAAGGAGCATCATCAAAGGAAGCGAGAATGGAACTAGGCGCAAGGCAAATAAGAATCAATGAACACAGGATAAGGAGAGTGCGAACAGTAAGAATTGCTGAAGATAGTAGGGGATAGGATCTGGTGTTACTTCCATCTCTCACAAGTGCCAAGGTAAATGAATAATGGGATAAGATCTCTAAACTCCTCTATGTGCTTAGGAGTCATCCTCCCCAACTGGCATTGTCTCTGTTATCCTCTCCTTCCTCGGCTTTTTTTTTCATCGTCCTTGACCAACTCCAGCTGATCATCTCCTCAATCCTCATTGTCATCGTCATCCAGCAGGTCACCTTCCTTGGCAGAGTCATCTGCGCCTGCCTCAGACTCCATCTTGTGGGGACAAGGGGAAGAGGAAGGAGTACTTTAGGGAATGGGATAGTGGAGATGGAGGAAGGGTTTAGATGAGAATGAGGAAAGAGATATTTTAATTGAGGGAGCCACTATGGGGTTAGCAAGAAACCTGGATCTAGAGAAATTCTTAGGAATCCATAAGGAAACCCCAAGCTAAGACCCTAAGATATAGAGGAGAGGATGCCTAAGCTGGTCTCGCCATGTAGTCAAACTAATGAATATCTTAAATATCACCATAGAACCTTCATCCAGCAACTGATGGAAACAGACAGAGACATGCATTGGAGCACTGAACTGAGCTCCAAAAGTCCAGCTGAAGAATGAAAAGAGTGAGAATATGAGCAGAGGTCAAGACCATGATGGGGACACCCACTAAAATAGTTTAACTGAGCTAATGGGAGCTCACCAACTCCAGCTGGACAGGGAAGGAAACACTGTAGATACAAACTAGTCCCTTTGAATGTGGGTTGCAGTTCTATGGGAGGGGCAGACTGAGGGGCCACTGGCAGTGGCACCAGGATTTATCCTTACTGCTTATACTGGCTTTTCTGGAATGCATTCTCTTTGGATGGATGCTTTGCTCAGCCTAGATATAGTAGGGAGGACCTTGGACCTTCTACCAAAACAATGTACCTTACCCTCTCTGAGGAGTGAATGGGGAGTGGGGAGGGGGAGTAGGTAGAGGGAATGGAAGGAGGGGAGGGAGTGGCAACTGGGATTGGTATGTAAAATGAAATAAGATAGCTTGTTTACTTTTTTAAAGATAAAAAGAAAGAAAAAGAAAAAAAGATAAGAAAATGTGACATTAGGGTGAGAATGTCAGCTTATGTCTGCAAGACAACTAACAATTTTCAGTGTTCAAGTTCTGATTATTTTGAGACAGCAGAGCTGTGCTTGTGCCCCAATTTTCTGTAGATTTATTTTCATTATTTAATTTCCAGCATTTGTGTGTCATTGCCAGTTAGGTATGTTTCTTAGACAAAACAGACAGTTGGGTCTTTTTTTTTAATGTAGCCCAACAACTTCTGTATCTTTATTGGTGAATTAGGTTATTAAAAATGTTTTAATAATTTCTATAATTTTGTTAGGGTTTCTTGGTGGATTAGATTGTTCTTTGTTTGATTGTTTTTCTTTTTCCTGCTCCTCAACTATATTGGAGTTTTCTGGCTTACACTGTTGGACACGCTGAACTCCTTTCCTGATTACCAATGTTCATCTATTCTTCCCATTCAATAACACTTTTCCTGTGTTCTCACGTTTTTTACTATGTGACTACTATTTTTATAGTATCTTCTTCAGTGTTGTCTTCATAATCATGAATTGCCTTATGTTGAAATAGGAGCAGCCGGGGCTGCGTCCCCAGCACCCCTGCTGCCCTCTCGGCTAGCTTATGCCCTGAAATAACAACACACAAACTGTATTCATTTAAATGCTGCTTGGCCCATTTCTATCTAGCCTCTTCTAGGCTAATTCTCGCACCTGGACTAGCCCATTTCTAATAGTGTGTGTAAGCACCCCAAGGTGCGCTTACCGGGAAGATTCTAGCCTACGTCCATCTTGGATTGGAGCTTCATGGCTCACGTCTGTCCGGGAGACTGGAGCATGGCTTCTCTGCTCCAGAGAGCAGGGCTGTCGAATCTGAGCTCACTTCCTCTTCCTCCCGACATGCTATTCTGTTTATTCCTCCCACCTATGTTTTAACCTATGAGGGCCAAGCAGTTCCTTTATTACTTAACCAATGAAATCAACAGATTGATATATGTCACTCCCACATCACTTCCCCTTTTTCTGTTTAAACAAAAAGGAAAGGCTTTAACTTTAACATAGCAAAATTACATATAACAAAACAGTTAAAGTAAAAATTACAATAATCTTTACCATAACTAAGGAAAACTATAACAATAACTAACTATTCTTAACTCCATCAAAGACTCCAGAAAGATACAATATTACCTAAGCAAACAAATAAGCAAATTTCAAACTCTAGAAATGACAGAGACATCTTGCTGCCTGGACAGTCACCCAAAGTTTCTCTGTACCGTTGGGGCATCCATCTTCGGCCTACAGGCCCATAGTTTCCAGCAGACATTTCCACAAAGCAGGAAATTTCAAAGGCAGTCACTATTTGCTTGTCCTGAAGAATGTCTCAGACTCTTTCATGAATCAGGAACCCCGAAAGATCATCTCACCTTTAGGCAAGTTCAGTAGTCCTATCTCTGCGGGTTTCTCTGTGTCCAGTTTATGCAACAGTCCAGGCAAGAGCAGTTTCTTGCCCAAATGACTATCCAACTCCATAAGGATCCTCTTCGATGCCCATCTTCCTCTCGAAGTAGCTGGTGCTGCCAGGAGCAGACGTGTCTCATTGTCATGAAAAGCCCTAAGTTATTAAAACATTTAAATGCCATATTCTGCAGTCTTTGAAAGATATGAAGAATGCCTATCTAACTGAAATATATCTCTGTTACGGGAGGTCCTTCCGCTCCTCCAACCAATAGCTGCTGAGATACCAGCCCATTGGGGCGTGGTCTCTCCCCCTTTAAAAAAGTGACTATTTCCCTACGTTCGCTCTCTTCACTTCCTGCTCTGCCGGAGACTAGACTCCTTTCCTGGTTGCGTAAAGAGCTGTTGTCTGGGACGGTGATCTGTAAGTTTTTTCCCCTTTGAATAAATACCACCCTATTAATCATAATTCCAAACTGGTGTGGCATTGTTTGTGACTTACGCCTTCATCTGGCGCCCAACGGGTTTTAGGACCCTCTCCTTCCCTGGCTTGGCTGCCGGCCGCGGCGGGAGCCCCTCCCTTCCTCAGCCGCAGCCTGTGCCTTGCGGCCTGTGCCTTGTGCGTGGAGCCAGCAGTTTAATATAAATTATCACGCAGTGGCTTTTCTTGCTGCAGTTCTTTATATTTTCCCTTTAGACACTTCAGATTGACTTCAAGTCCCCACGCACCCTATCATCTGCCTCCCCACGTGGATTTAAACTCCACAGGCCCGCGTAGTCTCTGCCTACATAGTTTGCTCTTTTCTGAGTCGTTTTTAAATCTCCCTTGCAAGCACAGCTCTTAAGTGGCGCAAACCAGAGCAGGCGGTTGCCAGTTGCCTGCCGAAAGCTGCAACCCCTCAGGGTGACTCTGTCACGTGGAGGCATACACGGCCTCCGGGTTACTCTTCTCTACCCCTGGATTCTGGGTTTACGGTTCCTTGTACGGAATTGATTTAATTACATTTACTTTGTTGAGCAACTTGTATTTCCCAGTTTCTGACAAATCCTAGGCGGACAGGACCCCGTTTTCGTTGTGACTCGGCAACAGCGCCACCTGCTGGATAATAGGTAATATGGCAGTTTTCGTTTCTAACGCAAATTTTACTGCTTTGTCTTTACTAATACAATGGATTAGTGAATTTGTATTTACTAATACAATGGATTACATCATACAAGGTTTATATGATTATGGGGATACTTTAATTTGCTTGTTACTAGGTTTCAGTTTTCTTTTCCATATTCTACCATTAAGGAAGAATATGGTACTCCTAAGAACGATAGAATCTTTACGAACTAATAATGAACAACTAATTGACAGGATTAAAATTATTGAAAATCAGAGGTTATCTGAACAAGTGGATGCTATGATAGACAAAATTGACTCCATATCCAAGGGTACTAGAAAGTTACCTGAAAGGGTTCAGGCTGTTGAATTTGATGTTCAGACGTTATCACAAAGTTTTGATAAGGTAACAGACAGAATGTACCTCCAAGATGGGAATCTACATGATATACAAGAAAAGTTTAAGGAGGACATGTTATCTTTGAAGGAAAAATTTAAAGCTTTGGAATCACAGGTGCAGAATGGGGACCAAAAAATTGATACCTCAGTGAAATCACTAGAAACATATACAGGACAGGAGATTCAGGATTTAAGAGAGACAATGATAAAAAGATTTGAAAAGATTGAAGAAATTATTGGAGCTGGTGAACAGAGTAAGGAGGCACAAGGACAGTATACAATGCCGCCACCAGCCATTAGAACTGGCTTACCCAGGGTTTTAGCGGCATACCCTATACTTAATTCTGACAAAGCGTCAACTTCTAAAGGCTCAAAGGGAGTCAGAGAAGCTAGATGGACGCCAATAGCAATGAATGATCTAAAAGAAATTAAGCAGGCTATTGTTAATTTTGGCTTGCATAATGCATATGTGAAGGAAATGATAAAAACTTGGGCTTCTAATGCTAGAGCTACCCCCTATGATTTCCATCAGTTAGTGTCTGCAGTTTTAGATAAGGGACCTTCCTTCATGTTTGGAATTTATTTCAGAGAAGAATCCAAACATATGGAACAGCAAGGAAGAGCAAAAGGTGTGGAGGTTTCCCAAGATCAAATTCTTGGTGCAGGAGAATATGCTGATCCACAGGTCCAAGCTCTTTATGACGATGAAGTACTGTCTCTATGTCACCAAGCAGCTTTAAATGCTTGGAATAGGATACAAGATCCAACAAAAAGGGTTGAATCATATACCAGAATTAGGCAGGGACAGAAAGAACCCTTTATTGACTTTTTGCAAAGATTAATTAAGGCTCTGGACATAGGGGTAACAGACCCAGAATCTAGACGAATACTTCTTGAATCTCTAGCTTTTGAGAATGCAAACATAGAATGCAAAAAGATAATTGGGCCTTTAAAGTCTAGATCAGCACCTATGGATGAATGGATTCAGCATACGATGAATGTTGAGACGTTTAGCTATAATGATGAATCTTGGGTAGGAGAAGCGATTTCCACAGCAATGAGGAGACATCAAACTGCCAGGTGTTTTAATTGTGGTAAATTGGGACATCTGAAAAGGGATTGCAGGCACAGAATTTCTAGGAATAATATCTCCTCTGGGAATGACAAAAATAGGAGACCTAGGCCTTCAGGTATATGTAGGAGATGCGGTAAAGGCCGTCATTGGTCCAACGAATGCAGGTCAACAACAGACAAACAAGGCAACCCGATACCATCGGGAAACTCCTTGAGGGGCCTCTCGCAGGCCCCCAAGCCAACAGTGGCCCAGTCATTCCCAGTCACAGTGGAGAACGTGCCTCACCAAGAAAATTAAAAGCTGCAATTTCTGCTGTAAAAAGTAATACTGGTCTAAATGATGAATTACGCATGGAGGATGAGCCAAAAAACCCAGTAGGACAGAGTAAACGTATATTTTGGCAGACTTCTATTAATGATCAAAGACCAAAGCTAAGAGTCTGTATAAATGGCACTTTTATTGAAGGCTTATTAGACACAGGTGCGGATGTAAGTATCATTACTCCAGAATCTTGGCATCCGAATTGGCCTCTTCAAAAGGTAGATGTTCAGTTTCTGGGAATTGGAACCCTATCTCGTGTAAAACAAAGCACAAGATGGGTTGAATGCATAGGGCCCGAAGGGCAAATACGAAGATTAAGGCCATATATAGCCAATATTGCAATAAATTTATGGGGCCGTGACCTGCTACAGCAATGGAATACCCAGATTAACATTCCTGTAGTTCCAGGAACTCATAATTCTGGGAAGGATATGATGAGGTATTATGGAAAAAGGTTTCCAGCCATTCAGGCTGTACAAGAACATACAGCAAATACCAAACCTTTAGAGGTACCAACAGCCCTACCTCTAAAATGGCTAACTGAGAAGCCAATATGGATCAAACAGTGGCCTCTAGCTGAAGATAAATTGCAGGCATTGGAACAGCTCGTGCAAGAGCAACTAGATGCTCACCATATTGAAGAATCAACCAGTCCTTGGAATTCTCCTGTGTTTGTTGTAAAAAAGAAATCTGGTAAATGGAGAATGGTGACAGATCTAAGAGCTGTCAACAAAGTAATTCAACCTATGGGCCCACTACAATCTGGAATCCCTTTGCCTTCTCTGTTACCAAAAGGATGGCCTCTTATAGTTATTGATTTGAAAGATTGTTTTTTCACTATACCGTTACAAGAAAAGGATAGAGAAAAATTTGCCTTCACAGTGCCAACTTATAATAATTCTCAGCCTAATAGGAGATATCAATGGACTGTCCTCCCACAGGGTATGCTCAATAGTCCTACATTGTGCCAATATTTTGTAAGTAAGCCATTGGAAATAATTCGTAAACAATTCCCGAAGTCCATAGTTTATCATTACATGGATGACATCTTGTTATCTGATTCAAATAAAGATACTTTAAAAAGGATGTTTGAAGAAGTAAAGAAAGTCTTGCCTAGGTGGGGATTACAAATTGCCCCTGAAAAGATTCAAAGAGGAAATTCTATTAATTACCTAGGTTACAGAATAGGGTTAGAGAAAATTAAAACGCAAAAGGCACAAATTAGGAGAGACCGGTTAAAGACTCTTAATGACTTCCAAAGATTGTTAGGAGACATTTCCAGTCTATGACCAGCTGTTGGGATAACACCTGATCTAATAGTTCATTTAAACAAAACCTTAGATGGTGATAAAGATTTGAATAGTCCAAGAAAACTAACAGCTGAAGCAGAAAAGGAACTGACAATGATTGAGGAAAAATTACAGGAGGCACATGTGGATAGGGTGAACCCAAATCTTAGCTGCATCCTAGTCATATTGCCTTCCAGAATTTCTCCTACAGGGATTCTAATGCAGAGGGAAGATATTATTTTAGAGTGGATATTTATACCTAATAAACCAAGTAAAAAATTAAAAACTTATGTGGAAAAAGTCTCTGAATTAATTATAAAAGGTAAGCTGAGACTTCGTCAACTAGCAGGTATAGACCCAGCAGAAATTATAGTGCCTTTTACTACTGAAGAAATAAAAAAGTTATGGGAAGACAATGAACCATGGCAAAGAGCTTGGGCTAATTTTTTGGGAGAAATTAATAGCAACTATCCCAAAAGTGGTAGACTTAACCTCATAAAAAGAACTTCTTGGATTCTTCCTAGAATTGTACGTGATGCTCCAATAACTGGAGCTCGTACATTCTATACTGATGCAAATAAATCAGGGAAAGCAGGTTACAAGTCAGATGAATTGAGTAAGGTGGAACAAAGCCCTTATAATTCTGTCCAGAAGGCAGAATTATATGCCATTCTTATGGTGCTAAGGGATTTTAAAGAACCTCTTAATATAGTTACAGATTCACAATATGCAGAAAGAGTTATCTTGCATATTGAAACTGCTGAATTTATACCAGATGACACAGAGTTGACTTCATTGTTTATCCAGGTACAAGACATAATCAGGAACAGGCTTTGTCCGATGTACATAACACACATCCGGTCCCATACAGGTCTGCCTGGTCCTCTAGCCCAAGGCAACGCTGAGATTGATCAATTATTGATTGGAAGTGTGTTGCAGGCCTCAGAATTTCATAAGAAGCATCATGTCAATAGTAAAGGCCTAAAGAAAGAATTTTCCATTACTTGGCAACAAGCTAAGGACATTATAAAGAGATGTCCTACTTGTTCTTTCTATAATCAAACACCGTTGCCTGCAGGGAGTAACCCAAAGGGTACTAAGAGAAATGAAATCTGGCAGATGGATGTGTTCCACTTTATGGAATTTGGTAAATTAAAATATGTACATCACACCATAGACACGTATTCAGGTTTTCAATGGGCTACTGCCCTGAGCTCAGAAAAGGCTGATTCAGTAATCACACATTTATTGGAAGTTATGACCATCATGGGTATACCTGCACAAATAAAGACAGATAATGGTCCAGCATATGTATCTAAGAAAATGAAACGCTTTTTTGATTATTATAATATAAAACACATTACAGGTATACCAAATAATCCTACAGGTCAGGCAGTTATAGAAAGATCAAATCGTACTATAAAGGATATGCTGAACAAACAGAAAGGGACTGAAAATACCCCCAGAAATAGATTACATAATGCTTTATTAACCTTGAATTTTCTTAACGCTAATGAGAAAGGAACAACAGCAGCAGAAAGACATTGGATAATGGAAAAGTCTGCTGAACTAAATCAACCGATTTATTTCAAAGATGTGCTGACCTCTCAATGGAAGCCAGGAGATGTGCTACGTTGGGGAAGGGGTTTTGCTCTTGTTTCCACAGGAGAAGAAAAATTGTGGATACCATCAAAATTAATAAAGTTTCGATTTGAAGAGGAGAAACCTCTTGGAAAGGAGAAATGACAACTCATCCACAATGATGATATTCATACAGGTGGTAAGAAAAACATATAGAATGGGGGCAGGGTTCTGTTCTTATCTCCACAGGAAAACACTCATCTTGAAAAATTCAAGGGACCCTGGATGTTTGGATACTGACAGATGGGAAAATACCTGCCCAATAGGAAATATCAAGAAAACTGAATGGATTGTGTAGGTAAATCATATTAAACCATATTTCTAAATTTATAGAGCTGGTTTTGAAGTTGGACTCTGGCTCAGTCCCTCTCCAATTCCAAGCCTGTTAGTAAGAGAAAAACCCAGAGTTTCTGGAGTTTCTGTCTCATGTCAAGAGCCATGATATGGGACAGAAAGAAATATGAGTTTAGAAAACATCTTTGCTTTTCTTCATATCTATCATACCTTTCATTGAATATATCTATCATGCCTTTCATTGAATATATATATATATGTCTATATATGTCTATATGATTAATGTTTTAAGTTTTTTACAATGAACAATGAGTCTTTTCTAAAGTGACATTTGAAGTTTCCAGGAAGAAGATGGGGCCCCACAACAACAACTCTACCTGGCTGATATGACGTCATGATACTGATAGCGCTACTACAAGACCTGTTTTGGGTACCAGCTGCACAAGACAATCCCAACTTGGTTAGCTGAAATGGTGCACATCTTGTACAATATTCTGGCCAGAACTCCACAAAATACTCAGAGACTATTTGCAATTTTAAAAGACATTGATCTTGAAATTTAACCATCATTTTACTTTCACAGGATCCCCCAGAAAGAACGTCGCCCCCATGACAGCTGGAAGTAATTCTAGAGGACGACGTCCCCTCTCCCAGTAAAGTTTGCCCCTGGGTTTAGGGACATCATTTAGGGGTTGGGAGGTTGGGGGAGGAATTTTATAAGCTCAGGGATCATTTTGAAAAAATAAAAAAGAGGGATGATGGGATAATAGAATTGTAATTGTGAGTTACTGTTTTTAGACAAATATATTGGTATCGATTCTTGTATATTGATACAAAGTTAAATTATATTGACTATTGTATGCATGCATGTTTCTACCTCTGTTTAAAATATTTTTATGTATTGACATATATTGTATTGATATATATATTGTATTTACCATATTGCAGTGTACATTTCTACCTCTGATTAAGATACTTATATATTGTTTGTGTATTGCTATATATTTACCATATTGCAATGTATATTTGTACATTGTTTATATTTGGAGGTCATTGTCCTCATTTGTTTCACAGTCGTTTATTGTCTTAGTCTTTAAGTTAGATAGATACTGAGAATTAAATAGATTAATAGTCATCTAAGTTTGTCATTTATAATTAGACTAATCAGGTTCTTTAGATATATAGAGATTATACTCAGTATAGATAGATAATCTTCAACCTCTTCAAAGAGCTGTAGAAAATGGCCTTTAATCTAACTCAGAGTTTTATGGTAGTGAGACACAATTGCTCCTGACAACACCGTTCTACTCCCGAGAGAATGTTGAGCACCAAAGACACTCCACCTGGAGCCTTTCTTTTTGGCAGAACTGGCCTTGGGGCAAAGAAATGCCCATACCTCAACCACTGACAGAGATACAGAGCGTGCATCAATGGATAAAACAGGACTGTCATATCCTGCCAAGACAGGGTAAGATAGTTCTGAAAAGTTGCTTGCCTTTGAAAATGGTATGTCAGTTATGTTAGGCCTTAGCCAAAGTTGGTTGCTTCAACGCTGCAAACGTGACTTTGGGTGATTGCCCAGGTAGCTAGTTGTCTCTGTGATTTGTTGCATGTTTTGGAAGTTGTTTTACTGAACTTCCTAATTACCCAGGTAACATTATTTTCCTTCTCAGATCTTCGATGGGGTTGAAGACTATAAATGTAGTTACTTTTCTCTCATGACTTGGCCAAGTTATTTATTATACAAGACCTAAGCTAGTTAGAATAGGATATTTGTACTCATTGTATATAATTTCGTAGTAGGTTTAGAACTCTCTTACTTAAACAGAAGGGGGAGGTGTTACGGGAGGTCCTTCCGCTCCTCCAACCAATAGCTGCTGAGATACCAGCCCATTGGGGCGTGGTCTCTCCCCCTTTAAAAAAGTGACTATTTCCCTACGTTCGCTCTCTTCACTTCCTGCTCTGCCGGCGACTAGACTCCTTTCCTGGTTGCGTAAAGAGCTGTTGTCTGGGACGGTGATCTGTAAGTTTTTTCCCCTTTGAATAAATACCACCCTATTAATCATAATTCCAAACTGGTGTGGCATTGTTTGTGACTTACGCCTTCATATCTCTATATATCTAGAAAATCTAACATAACTACAAGCTTTACTATTATCAATGATTATCCATTAACAACCTATATTTCCTAATTACACATTACATTTTAAATGAACTACACAATCACAATACCTTATACAAGAGCAGAAATACTTATACATATAACAAAATTGACCTTAAAATCCATACCAATGAAAATTATTCATATCTATATCATATCCCCCTTTAAATGTAAAAGAACATTTATAAACCATATTTGGGAACATGGGCGCAGTTTTTTCTCTCCAAACTGCTTCCTGCTGAATGGGGGCATCGTTAATTAGGTCTTTCATGGTATAACCTGTGTGCTAGATTCATCTCAGTTGGCAGTTGAGCAAAGCAATTTTCTGAAGATGTTTACAGCAATTCTTCAGGAGGGCGTGGTCGATCATACCATATCGGAATAGAAGAAATGAACAGGGTCTCATCCTCTGTGAAGAAAAAATAAGAAACTCCTTTCCAAAGTATCATGTCCTTAGATTCAAATTTCAAAGTCAAGGCATTTTGATAATATCTATGTTGGATTAGTTCAGCAGCATTTATAAACAAATATCTTTTGGCAGCTGTTGCTCCTTCCTCAGCATTCAAACAATTCAAAGAGAGCATAATAGCATACAGTATCAAGATTCTCTGTGTATTTTCCATCTTTGTGCACTTTATTTTAACCTCTATTTCATTTTTTTATTTTTATTTTATATTCTCTGTATCTTTGTCCTGGAATAACTCTGTAGACCAGGCTATCCTTGAACTCTCAGAGATCCGCCTGTCTCTGCCTCCCAGGCATTGGGATTAAAGGTGTATGCTACTACACCTTGAACTCACAGAGATCTGTTTGTCTCTGCCTTCTAGGCACTGGGATTAAAGGCGTGTGCTACCACACCTTGAAGTCATAGAGGTCAATCTCCCTCTGCCTCCCAAGTGTTGGGATTAAAGGTGTGTACTACCACACCCAACTACTTTCTTTCTTCCTTTTTTAACTTTTACGAACTTTTAGCTTGCATATATTTTTAACACACTGTAAACCATTTAGAAATTTTCTTTATCTTTGAATCTCTCTTTACTGTATATCTCTCTTTTTCTGACCACATGAGTCTTTAATTTACCAAGCAATATCAGTAGGACTAAAGCCGTGGCTTTGACGGCTGAATTCAGCTCATTCCTTAGCTTTCCAGCCTCATGGCTGAGGTAGTAGTTGTAGCCGTGTTTACTGCCACAATTCTATGGCGTTTCAAGGTCCCTGCCAGCAAGTGAGCTTCAGCAGCCTGTGCTTGCAAACCATACGAACCGCCTGCCCTGGCAGGACAGCCCAGAAAGCCGGCATTTTTAAATGACGCAGCTTTTTTCCTGCTAAGGCTGAAAACCGAAAAGCATGCGTTCACTTTTCGTCGACACCGTTTAAATGTTTCTTGGCAGGACCTTTTAAAAGAGCTGCATGATTTTGCAGCTAAAGCTGAGTCAGGAAGCCTCTCTAAGATGAGAGCGCTTGCCTCTAGCAAGCAGAGCAGACCCGAGAAACTGCTGCTACCAAGAAACCAGGTGCAATGCTTTCATTTTGTTCTAGAATTACTTCCCAAGCTGTCTCAGGCTTTATGTGGATATAGTTGTCCACGTGGGCGCCATTTGTTGAAATAGGAGCAGCCGGGGCTGCGTCCCCAGCACCCCTGCTGCCCTCTCGGCTAGCTTATGCCCTGAAATAACAACACACAAACTGTATTCATTTAAATGCTGCTTGGCCCATTTCTAATCTAGCCTCTTCTAGGCTAATTCTCGCACCTGGACTAGCCCATTTCTAATAGTGTGTGTAAGCACCCCAAGGTGCGCTTACCGGGAAGATTCTAGCCTACGTCCATCTTGGATTGGAGCTTCATGGCTCACGTCTGTCCGGGAGACTGGAGCATGGCTTCTCTGCTCCAGAGAGCAGGGCTGTCAAATCTGAGCTCACTTCCTCTTCCTCCCGACATGCTATTCTGTTTACTCCTCCCACCTATGTTTTAACCTATGAGGGCCAAGCAGTTCCTTTATTACTTAACCAATGAAATCAACAGATTGATATATGTCACTCCCACATCAGCCTTAGTTTATTATTGTCTTGTAAAGTCCTTATGTCTCCCTCCATTTTAAATAAAATTTTGCTGGTCACAGATAACTTGTTAACAATTACTATCAGAATCTGAAATATATTGTTCCAAGCTTTTCTGGCCTCTAAGATTTCAAGTGAGAGTTCAGATGTCATTCTGATGTGTTTGTCTTTGGATTTGAGTTGGCATTTTTCTGCTGTATCTTTTGACATTGATTCAAATGTTGTAGTTTTTACATTATAGACACAATCTGTCACAATCTTCTCTGGTGTTGTCCATTTAAGCACCAAATGGCTTCTTATGTTTCTACCTGTTTTCTCTGTATATGAAATTTTCTGCTCCCATTTCATTCAGTAAATTCTCTATGCCTTTGGTTTTCTTCTCAGCTGTTAGATATCTTATGGTTCTTAGTTTGGATCTCTTCATCATATGCTAGAATTCTTTGACATTGTCATGATAATTTTCTTTTTACCAAAGATGTTTCAATACTGTTTCTTCTACTGCAGCCTTGATCAAGGATACTCTTTCTTCTGCTTTATTGAGACTGTTGGTGATTTCTTTGTTCTGTGTATTGCATTTGATAACTGAAATTGTAGTTTGCAGAATTTCAATTGTGTATTTCCTCTTACTCATTTCTTCTGCCTTTATAACTGAATGTTTTATCCATTTTGCTTACGCCTGCCTATATATAACTAGCTTGCCTTCATACAGCTTTGACTAAATAAATTTTTTGTTTGTATCTGTTGTGGTGATTCACCATTTTATGCATATGTTTTTTGAAATCTTCATCCAGCATTTTACCTATTTCCAATCTTTGAGTTGTATCATTGTGAGAATTATGATGTTTTGCGAACATCATTTTTCACTTGATTTTTAAGGATCTTATATTTCTGTGTTATTATTTGTATTTGTTCATTTAAACAGTCCCTTTTGGATTCTTTGAAGCTTTCCTAAATTTTGCAACCTACACAATACTAATGTTTAATGTTTTAATAAATAAAACTTGCATAAAGTTCAAAACAGCAAAGCCAAGCTACAAGAGGTCAGGCAGTGGTGTTATACTTTTAATCTCAGGATTTGAGTGGTAGAGGCAGATGGAACTCTGTGAGTTCAAGGCCACACTGGGCTACAAAGATAAATGCAGAAACAAATTTGGATGGAGTAGCTTCACACCTTTAATCCCAGCACTAGAGGAAATATAAAATGAGAGGAGAGAAAAGTTTAGTCTACTTAGTCTGCTAAGTCTGCAGTTACCCATCCTTGGAAGAGATAAGACTTCTATATTGGCCTGGCTGCTTTGCTTTTCTGGTTTTCAGATTGAACCCCAATATCTGTCACTAGGTTTTTGTACTTTCTGCTACATTTGGAGCCCAATGTCCTGAGATTAAGAGTCTCATGATGTATTGACTGAGCTAGTTGGGCTTAGTCTGCTTAGTCTACTTAGTCTGTGGTTACCTAGCCTTGGTATAAATAAGGCTTCTCTAGTGATGTGGCTACTTTGCTTTATTGGTTTTTGGGTTGAATCCCAATATCTGTGTCTGGGTTTTTACTATTTAAGGTACATTTGGTACTCAGTGTTTGGAGTATGAATTTATGAAAAAGCCATTTGACTGAGACGTTTTAGCCACAAACACAAGTTGGGGCTGTGCAAGGGGCTTCCACCAGAGCTGCATGTAGGGCTCCAGTCCCACCTGGCTAGGATTTCTTTAAATATCTCTCTCTCTCTCTCTCTCTCTCTCTCTCTCTCTCTCTCTCTCTCTCCACTGTGTGATGCAGGCTCTCCCTGAACCCTTCCTCAGGATACTGCCAAACTAGGTTGCTGCATTAAAATCCATTTGAAATCTAGTCAAACTTTTACTGTTCTATGCAGCAGCAATCAGCCTTACATATTAATCAACATTGTTCATAGATTTGGTAAGACATTTGGGAATTCTTGAAGGAATTAAAAGAGTTAATGGAGTGATTTGGGTCTCTCTATGATGATAAGCTAGACAGTTTGAAAATGGAATGATTAAATGAAAGGATATGCAATTTAGATGGGAGTTATGTAATATCAATTGTAAACATTATCAGCACAATGATTCTTGTCTTATCACAAAAAATGTTGATCAAACTGATTGCAATGATAGAG
This sequence comes from Neodon shergylaensis, assembly GCA_025134845.1. Taxonomy (NCBI): domain Eukaryota; kingdom Metazoa; phylum Chordata; class Mammalia; order Rodentia; family Cricetidae; genus Neodon; species Neodon shergylaensis. The sequence goes on from JABTXL010017951.1 coordinate 54,320, forward strand.
AACTTAGAAAATCTCATTCTGAGATTCTGGGAGGCAGGATCACCATTTCATACTGAAGTCAAGGTAAGAGCCAGTGGCTGGCTGTTCTGCTTTTCATATCTTCAGGTTGAAACCCAATTTCTGACCCTGAGTTTTTATTAATTATGCTCATTTGGCAACAAACTTTTTTGGGTATAAATTAATAAAAAAAATGTCATTTGTCTGAAGCTTTTTAGCCACATGCCCAGGTCAGAGTTGGGATTGGAATTCCAGGTCTAAGATTTGGACCCAAATTTAGTGACCTGGGTTCAGGAGAAAAATTAGTGCTTCTAGCTCCAAACTGCCCCTTTATGTAAAAATGGAAAATACATAGAAAATATGGATACTATATGTTATTGTGTTGCTTTTGAGTTGTTTAATTGCTGAGGAAGGAGCAACAGCTGTTAAAAGCTTTTGATTATAATTGTTGCTAGATTAATCCAATTTGTATATTTTAAAAATGTCTTGACTTCAGAATTTAATTCAAAAGATATGTTACTTTGGAAAAGAGGTTTTGCTTTTCTTTCCAAAGGATGTAAGAGGCTTGTGAATTCATTCTTGGTTAAGAAAAATGATGTATGATCAAAATGCCTTGAATTCAAAACTTAAGTCAAAAGATATGTTATTTTAGAGAAGAGTCTTTTCTTTTGTTTCCACAGGAAATGAGAGTCTGTGAATTCATTGTTGGTTAAGAAAAATAAGGTTTGAGCAGCTGTGGATTTATTCTTGGTTTAGAAAAATAAAGTTTGATTGAAGAAGACACTCTGAAAAATCTCCAGTGACTTAGATGATCCAACATTTCAGAGTACATTTGTTAAAGCTTCCTCTGACTTCTACTTCCAGAACAGCTTTAAGACTGCTGGCTGAAATGAGCCAGCATTCCTGAATACTCAAGTAAGGACTTGACAATAATCCCATAAGATTATCAGTGCCCCTGTCATCAGGAAGTAGCCTAGAAAACTATGCCCACATTCCCTTCCAAAATAAATTATGGATGTTTGCCTTTCTTTAATGTGCTGATTACAAATTGATATGGATAATGTTCAAGAAATAAACTAAACAAAGAAAATTAGATTCAAGGTTCTTGTTTTGAAAAATAAAGGCTAGGCAGTGGTGGCACAAGCCTTTAATCACAACACTCTGAAGGCAAAATAGGCAGGTCTCTATGTGTTCAAGGTCAACCTGATCTACAAAGCAAGTTCCAGGATGTGTTCCATAGCTACTGAGAAACCTTGTCTCAAAAAATAAAAAATAAAAAAAGAAAGAAAAATTGAAAAGGAAATATAAATATGATAAGATGGAAAAGAATGTTATTGAATCAGCTTTTTAAAAGCAACCATTAGTTTTAAATGTTTTGCATTGGTTTTACTTTTATAAATTTTATGTAAATTTTGTATACTGATACAAATTTGAGTTTAATTTTGTTAAAACATACTGTACATACATTTTTAATCTTGTTCAAGGTATTGTCCTGTAGAGCTCATTTAACAATGTAATACAAATTTCCAATCGTTGAAAATTATTATTGCTAATTGTTTAGGAAAATAAAAAATAGGTTAGTAGTTAATTACCTAATATAATCAAACTTGTAGTCACATTAGGTATGTTTTCAAGGCCAAACAAAGATAAATTTTAGACAGATGAGTCATCTTCAAATACTTTAGAGATCTACAGTATATGGCATTCAAGATGTTTTAATTACCTAGGTTCTTATTTTTTTTTTTTTGACAATGAGTCATGTCTACTCCTGGCAGCACCAATCTACTTCAGAGAAGATAATAACCTTTGCAGATACTCCTCATGAATTTACTTTCTTTGTGAAAAAAGTAAGACACTGGGCAAGAAAATGCCCTTGCCTTGACTGCTGACTGTGTGCTGTCCTAATTAGACAAGCAGAATATGAAAAGAAAGTGACTGCTAAACATTGTCAAAGCAAAGAGAGATAGCCCTTCACAATATCCTGCTTCACAGAAAAGTCTGTGGGATATACTAGGCCTGAAGGCTGAAGATGGATGCTTCAAAACTGCAGAGGAACTTTGGGTGACAGTCCAGGCAGCCAGCTATTTCTTCATTATTAACATTTTTTGGAATTTGTTTGCTTGCACTTCCTGTATACTCAGTTAATGTTATTTTCTTTTTGCATTTCTGAGGGAGTTGCAAATTACATAGTTAACTATATGTTGTTCTTTGGGTTCACCTTCTTATTTAGCTTCTCTAGGATCGCGAATTATAGGTTCAATGTCCTATATTTATGGGTAAAAACCAATTATGAGTGAGTACATCCCATGTTCATCTTTTTGGGTCTGAGTTACCTCACTCAGGATAGTTTTTTCTATTTCCATCTATTTGCATGCAAAATTCAAGAAGTCATTGCTTTTTACTGCTGAGTAGTACTCTAGTATGTATATATTCCATACTTTCTTCATCCATTCTTCCATGGAAGGGCATCTAGGTAGTTTCCAGGTTCTGGCTATTACAAATAATGCTGCTATGAACATAGTTGAACAAACACTTTTGTAGTATGATAGGGCATCTCTTGGCTATATTCCCAAGAGAAATGGCCCAATCCTATAGCCATACTAATGAATATCTTGCATATCACCATAGAACCTTCATCTGGTGATGAATGGAGATAGAGATAGAGACCCACATTGGAGCAATGGACTGAGCTCCCAAGGTCCAAATGAGGAACAGAAGGAGGGAGAACATGAGCAAGGAAGTCAAGACTGCGAGGGGGGCACCCACCCACTGAGATAGTGGGGCTGATCTATTGAGAGCTCACCAAGGCCAGCTGGACTGGGACTGAAAAAGCATGGGATAAAACTGGACTCTCTGAATATGGTGGACAATGAGCGCTGCTGAGAAGCCAAGGACAATGGCACTGGGTTTTGATCCTACTGCATGTACTGGCTTTGTGGGAGCCTAACCTGTTTGGATGTTCACCTTCCTAGACCTGAATGGAGGGAGAAGGACCTTGGACTGCCCACAGAGCAGGGAACCATGACTGCTCTTTGGACTGGAGAGGGAGGGGGAGGGGAGAGGGGCATGGGGAGTGGGGGAAGGAGAGGGAAAAGGGAGGTGGGGAGGAGGTGGAAATTTTTAATTAAAAAAATTAAATTAAATTAAATTAAAAGAAAAATAGGTAGTTAAAGGTTTACCTTGTTTACCAAACATAGAAAGCAAGTTTCAATAGAAAATAAATTACAAGACTTTGGGCTCACCAAGATAAGACAGATATGAAGATTTTCTCTGAATTTTTCCAATGCAAATGGACTTGATATTGTTGATGTACTTATTGCCTGTATGTATTGTATATATTTATTGTATTTACTGGGTATAGATTTTTCTTATATTAGTTATAGCCTTCTTTTTTATTTTAGACAAAAGAGGCTAAATATAGTGATATTTTTTCATGTTTTAATAAATAAAGCTTGCCTAAATGTCAGAATGGCAAAGCCAAGCTACTAGATGTCAGGGAGTGGTGGCACATATTTTCATCCCAGGACTGGGGATACAGAGGCAGATGGATCTCTGTGATTTCAAGGCCACGCTGTGTTGTACAAGATCAATATAGAAACAAATCCAGTTGGTGATGCCTCATACGTTTAATCCCAGCACCAGAGGGAATATAAAATAAGAGGAGAGAGAGGTTTAGTCTGCTTAGTTTGAGGTCACCCATTCTTGGTAGAAGTAAGACTTCTCCAGTAGCTTAACTAATTTGCTTTTCTGGTTTTCAGGTTGAACACCAATATCTGTCTCAGGGTTTTTATTATTCATGCTACAGTACACTGAAGGGTTCACTACCCAGAATCAAAGAATCACTCAGCTTCAAGGTATTTGTAGATCTCCAGCAATTTTATGTAATCTGTAATGCTCTTTTTTCCCTGACATATTTCCAAGAAAGGTGCTGAGTAAGTTTCTTAATCAGAATATGGGCATGAGTAGCTAGCAAATTTTGTATATGGGGGCAAAAAAATTTCTTCTAAAAACATCAAGCTTTATTAATTGATATAAAATATAAAGACTAGAAGGCAGACTCTGTTGACACAAAATTATGTCTGACATTAATGTGAAGGGTTACTTCTCAGTTTCCACATTGGAAAATCAGATATGGAGACTTCAGAGAAAGATGAGACTGAGAAACAAGGGCAAGAAATATCATATTTTTCTTCTTTTTCATATTCTAACTTTATGGATTCTAAGTATGTATAGTTCATGCCTGTATATGTATGTATATATATATATATTATACATATATAATATATACGTGTGTGTGGATGTGTATGTCTATGTATGTATATATACATATGACTGCATATATGGGTACATATGTACCTATGTGCTTAGTGGGTAGGTGTGGGTGTGTCTGTATGTATAGGAGAAACAGAGATAAAATTAAAAGAAGGATTAGGGAAGAAAAGTAGCAGGAAAGTGAAGAAGAAAACATGGTCAAAATATATGATATACTCAGTAAGGCAATTTCTCAAAAAATTAGGAAACGATCTACCTCAAGATCCGGCAATATTGCTATTGAATATATAGTCAAAAGACAATCATACCATAAGGACATATGCTCAACTATGTTCATAGCAGCATTATTTGTAATAGCTAGAACCTGGAAACAGTCTGGATGCCCCTAAACTGAAGAGTAGATAAAGGAAATATAGTATATTTATACAATAGAGTATATATTCAGTGACAAAAAATAATGGCAGCTTGAATTTACATCCAAATGAATGTAATATAAAAAAACATATTGAGTGAGGTAACACAGACCCAGAAAGACAAATATAATATGTATTTACTCATAAGTGGCTTTTAGACATTAAGCAAAGAAACGCCAGGCTACCAGCCACAAATTAAGAGAAAAGACAACTAAGAGGATCCTAAGAGAGACATACATGGATTTACACAGGAGATGAAAAAGACAAGAACTCCTGCATAAATAGGGAGCATGGGGGTCATGAGAGAGGGTACAAGGTGAGATGGGAGGAAGGGAGGAGAGTGGAGAAAATGTATAGCTCAATAAAAACAAAAAGTGTATGATATACTAAGAAAGCATTATTTTAAGAAGGTTGTGTAAAATGAATTCATACAAATAAAATATTTTAAGGGGAAGCAGAATGGTGATCAGATTGCAAAGTCACCTGCCAATAAACCTGATGTGAAACCTGTGTTCAGTCCCCAGAACACAAATGACAAAGGCAATCAAGTCCAAGGGTCCTCTGACTTCTGGAAACATGACATGTCACATATGCAGCTAGAAACATGCATACACATACAGACAGATAGAGGTAATAAATTAAATAAAATGCAATAAGAATTAAAAGAATTTATGTAAATGAAAATTAAAGAAAAAACAGAAGTAAGCACCAGTAAAGAAGCAAAAAAGCACTCCAAAATATAGGAAAAGCAGGAAACAAACTTTCCTAGAGCTTCCAAACCAAAATACAGTTTTCCATCATCATTTCAGCCCAAAACTCTAAAAGAGAGATTCTTCATATTCAAGCAACAGAGTCTGTGGTTATGTGTTACAGAAAGAATAAAAAGATAATGCTGAGTTCTCCTTTGTATTATCATATAAACCTTTTTCATACCAAAAAACATAAAAGACATGGAACTCATCAGTTTTGTTGAGCTCTGCAAGCCCTTGTTACCAGTGTTTCAGGCACCAGCTTTCAGGCAGAATGGGGAAGTGCATAGGTCCAAGTCTATATGTGGTACACACAGCTGGTGAGACTCTCAAAGGAGGTTTTTGTTGGAAGCTGAAGCATTGTGAGAGGAGAGCTGTAATACTGAAGACAATAGTAATCTGCCACATCTTCAGCCTGGACACTGCTAATGGTGAGAGTGAAATCTGTCCTAGATCCACTGCCTATGAAGCGATCAGGAACCCCAGCGTTTCAAGTAGATGCCCAGTAGATCAGTAGATTAGGAGACTGCCCTGGTTTCTGCTGGTACCAGGCCATGTAGTTCTTCTGGTTTCCACTGTTTAAAAGATTCTGACTGGACTTGCAGCTGATGGTGACCTTCTCTCCTGTTGACACAGCCAGTGAGGATGAAGACTGGGTCATCACGATATCTGCACAAGCACCTGCAATCAGGAAAACCAATGAGGATGTAACATAAAAAAATAGAGAATTTAATACAGGTGAAATTTGTCATTTAATGTCTTTGTAATGTCATATTGTCAGAGTAGTATTGCATAAAAAACATTACACCCTGACACACGTTGTAGATTATTTCTTATATACAAAGAAATTGCTCTAAAAAGATTATAATACATTTCAATTTCTTACCAGAAACCCAGAACAGCAATATCATGAAGACCTGGGTCTGTGACTCCATCTTGTTCCCTGTGCCTGTCTGATGTAACTCATTTCTCACTGTCAAAGTCTGGTTTATATATTCTGAGCAGTAGGGTTGGGCTAGAGGGGCTCATGCAAAGCAGTCAGGAAATACAAAAGCAAATGCCTAAGAAGTATGTATTAGAGTTGTTAGTGTTGATCAACAGGTAAATATACCATCACAAGGAGCATGTGAAATCACTGAAAGATTTTGACTAACAGCTCTCCAAAAGAAATCTACTAGAATATCTATTAGAAGCTTTGGTTAAAATCCAAGAAATATTTAAATCAGGTGACTTTTGCAGAAACATTAGGAAAACTATCTCAGTCTGACAGTCCTAGGGAAATGATATGTTCAAAAATTGAAACAACAAATTAGAAAACACAGAGTAAGAAAATTTGCAATAAAAGAAAGGAAGAATGGAAGGGGAGAAAAGGAAAGACAAAAAAATGAGAGAATTAATGCTAATTATTTTCATTGTCTCCCATCTCTAAAGTAACTTTTTAATTTAATTTTTTTTATTTTACATACCAACCTCAGTTTCCCCTCTGTTCTGTCATTAGTTCCCTCACTGACCTCCTTTCTACACCCCAATGCACTTCCCAGAAAGGATGGGTCTCTCATGGGAATTAACAAAGAATAGTAAAAAGCAGGACTGAACTACTCCCCACTGCATCAAGGCTGAGTAAGTCATCCAAGCATAGGGAATAGGTTCCAAAAAGTCAGCTCATGTGTCAGGGACAGATTTTGGTCCCACTGTTAGGGGCCACAGCCAGATCAAGCTATACAACTATCACCACAAACAGAGGGCTTAGTTTGGTCCCATGCAGGCTCCCTAACAGACAGTCTAGAGTCCATGAGCTCCCAATAGCTCACACCAGCTGTATTGTGGGTTTCCCCACCATGATCTTGACCCAACTTGTTCATATCATATAATACCTCCTCCATCTCTTTGACTGAACTCCCATAGCTCAGCCCAGTGCTTGGCTGTGCATCTCTATATATGCTTTCATCAGTTATTGGATGAAGGTTCTATGATGGCAGTTGGGGTAGTAAACAATATGATTACTGGAGATAAGTTCAGGCACCCTCTCCACTATTGCTAGGTGTCTTGTTGAGGTCATCCTTGTGGGTTCCTGGGAGTTTCCCTGGTACCAGGTTTCTCCATCACCCCATAATGACCCTCTCTATCAAAATATCTCCTTCATTTCTTTCCCTCTCATTCCCTCCTCTAAATCTGCCATCCTGATCCCTCATGTTCCCATCCCCAAATCTCCTCTTCTCTGCCCCACCCCAACAACTGTTTTCTCAGGAGATGTTAATCTGAGATTGTGCTTTGGTTTCCCAGCCACACAGACCTTAATCATCACCAAAAAAAAAACTATATTAATTACAGCACTATTTGTTCAATGGCTCATATGTATTCATAGTTAGCTCTTTCATCTTAAAGTAAACCATTTCTACTAATCTATGTATTGCCATGAGACTGTGGCTTACCAGCAACGTCCTGCCAAATTTCTCCTTTAGCAACTACATGGTACCTCTCCAAACTAGCTACTCTATTTTCAGATTTCATTCCTAGCTTTACTGTACTAAGTCATTGGTCAAAACAGCTTTACACATAAACACATATACAGAAGAACATCACACATCAGGAGAGCTCATCTATTTCCCATTCACAGGGCCATCCATGGATCCCTCTGAGGGTTCTCCTTGGTACCTAGCTTCTCTGGGGCAGTGAATTTTACCCTGTCTATCATTGGCTTTATATCTAATATCCACTTATGAGTGAGTACACACCATGTTTGTCATTCTAGGTCTCAGTTCCTCACTCAGGATGATTCTTTTCTAGTTCCATTCATTTGCCCCC
>JABTXL010017955.1:0-10198 GCA_025134845.1 Neodon shergylaensis
AAATCTAGGTAAACGAATAGAGACTACAGAAACAAGCATAACCAGCAAAATACAAGAGATAGAAGAGAGAATCTCAGATGCTGAAGATAACATAGAGAAAATAAACACACTGATCAAAGAAAACAGCAAGTCCAACAAGTTCTCATCGCAAAACATTCAGGAAATATGGGACACAATAAAAAGACCAAACCTAAGAATAATTGGAGTAGAAGAAGGAGAAGAAGTGCAACTCAACGGTCCAGAAAATATATTTAATAAAATTATAGAAGAAAACTTTCCCAACCTAAAGAAGGATGTACCTATGAAGGTTCAAGAAGCATACAGAACACCGAATAGGCTGGATCAAAAAAAATCCCCTCGCCATATAATAATCAAAACACAAAGCATACAGAATAAAGAAAGAATATTAAGAGCCACAAAGGAAAAAGGCCAAGTTACTTATAAAGGCAAACCTATCAGACTTACACCGGACTTCTCTATGGAAACCATGAAAGCCAGAAGGTCCTGGATAGATGTACTACAAAAAATAAGAGACCAAGGATGCAAGCCCAGACTACTATACCCAGCCAAGCTTTCGTTCACTATAAATGGAGAAAACAAAATTTTCCAGGATAAAAACAAATTTAAACAATACGTAGCCACAAATCCAGCTTTACAGAAAGTAAGAAGGAAAATCACTAACCAAGGAGTCCAACAATGACCACAATAACTCAGACATCTAGAGACCCTTCACCAGCGCAACTCAAAGAAGGGAAACACACAAACTTTACTACTAAAAAAGTGACCGAAGTTAACAACCATTGGTCATTAATATCACTTAATGTCAATGGGCTCAACTCACCTATAAAAAGGCACAGGCTAAGAGATTGGATACGAAAATAGGATCCAACATTCTGCTGTATACAAGAAACACATATCAAACACAGAGACAGGCACCTACTCAGAGTAAAGGGCTGGGAAAAGGCTTATCAAGCAAATGGACCTAAGAAACAAGCAGGTGTGGCCATACTAATTTCTAACAAAGTTGACTTCAAACTTAAATCAATCAGAAGAGATGGAGAGGGACATTTTATACTCATAACAGGAACAATTCAACAGGATGAAATCTCAATCCTAAATATCTATGCCCCTAATATAAAAGCACCCACGTACGTAAAAGAAACATTACTAAAATTCAAAGCAGCCATCAAACCACACACACTAATAGTAGGAGACTTCAACAATCCTCTCTCACCAATGGACAGGTCAATCAGACAGAAACCTAACAGAGAAATTAGAGAATTAAAGGAGGTAATGAATCAATTGGACTTAACAGACATCTATAGAATATTCCACCCAAATAGGAAAGAATATACCTTCTTCTCTGCAGCTCATGGAACCTTCTCAAAAATTGACCACATCCTCGGTAACAAAGCAAACTTCCACAGTTACAAAAAAATATTAGTAACCACATGTGCCTTATCAGATCACCATGGATTAAAGTTAGAATTCAACAACAATGCTACCCTCATAAAGCCTACAAACTCATGGAAACTGAACAGTCAACTACTGAACCACACCTGGATCAAGGAAGAAATAAAGAGAGAAATCAAAGTCTTCCTTGAATTCAATGAAAATAAACAACATACTCAAACTTATGGGACACTATGAAAGCAGTCCTGAGAGTAAAGTTCATAGCACTAAGTGCCCACTTAAAGAAAACAGAGAAAGCACACATTGGAGACTTAACAGCCCACCTGAAAGCTCTAGAAAAAAAAAGAAGCAGACTCACCTAGGAGGAGTAGAAGACTGGAAATAATCAAACTAAGGGCTGAAATCAACAAAATAGAAACGCAGAAAACAATCCAAAGAATCAATGAAACAAAAAGCTGGTTCCTGGAGAAAATCAACAAGATTGATAAACCCCTATCCAAACTAATTAAATGGCAGAGAGAGAATATGCAAATTAATAAGATCACAAATGAAAAGGGGGACATAACCACAGACACAGAGGAAATTCAGAGAATCATTAGATCTTACTACAAAAGCCTGTATGCCACAAAACTGGAAAATGTAAAAGAAATGGACATTTCTTTTACCAAATTAAACCAAAGTTAAACCAGGACCAGGTGAACAATCTAAATAGACCTGTTAGTCGCGAAGAATTAGAATTTGTTATCAAAAACCTCCCTACCAAAAAGAGCCCAGGTCCAGATGGCTTCAATGCAGAATTCTACCAGGACGTCCAAGAAGACCTAATACCTATACTCCTTAATGTATTTCACAATATAGAAACAGAAGAGTCATTACCAAATTCCTTTTATGAAGCTACAGTTACTCTGATACCAAAACCACACAAAGACTCTACAAGGAAAGAGAATTACAGGCCAATCTCACTCATGAACATTGACGCAAAAATTCTCAACAAAATACTGGCAAACCGAATCCAAGAACACATTAGAAAAATTATCCATTATGATCAAGTAGGCTTTATCCCAGAGATGCAGGGCTGGTTTAACATACGAAAATCTATCAATGTAATTCATCATATAAATAAACTGAAAGAAAAAATCCATATGATCATTTCATTAGATGCTGAAAAAGCATTTGACAAAATTCAACATCCCTTTATGATAAAAGTCTTGGAGAGATTAGGGATACAAGGGTCATACCTAAATATAATAAAAGCTATATACAGCAAGCCGACAGCTAACATCATATTAAACGGAGAGAAACTCAAAGCCATCCCACTAAACTCAGGAACACGACAAGGCTGTCCACTCTCACCATAGCTCTTCAATATAGTGCTTGAAGTTCTAGCAATAGCAATAAGACAACATAAGGGGATCAAGGGGATTCGAATTGGAAAAGAAGTTAAACTTTCATCATTTGCAGATGATATGATAGTGTACATAAACGACCCCCAAAACTCCACCAAAGAACTCCTACAGCTGATAAACACCTTTAGTAATGTGGCAGGATACAAGATCAACTGCAAAAAATCAGTCACCCTCTTATACACAAAGGATATGGAAGCAGAGAGGGAAATCAGAGAAGCTTCACCTTTAACGATAGCCACAAACAGCATAAAATATCTTGGGGTAACTCTAACCAAGGAAGTGAAAGATCTATTTGACAAGAACTTTAAGGCATTGAAGAAAGAAATTGAAGAGAATACCAGAAAATGGAAGGACCTCCATTGCTCTTGGATTGGGAGGATCAACATAGTAAAAATGGCAATTCTACCAAAGGCAATTTATAGTTTCAATGCAATCCCCATCAAGATCCCAGCAAAATTCTTCACAGATCTTGAAAGGACAATAATCAACTTTATATGGAAAAACAAAAAACCCAGGATAGCCAAAACAATCCTATACAATAAAGGATCTTCTGGAGGCATTACCATCCCCGACTTCAAACTCTATTACAGAGCTACAGTAATGAAAACAGTGTGGTCCTGGCATAAAAACAGAGAAGTCGATCAATGGAATCGCATAGAAGACCCAAATTTTAACCCACAAACATATGATCACCTCATTTTCAATAAAGGAGCTAAAAGTGTACAATGGAGGAAAGAAAGCATCTTCAACAAATGGTGCTGGCACAACTGGATATCAACCTGTAGAAGAATGAAAATAGACCCATATCTATCACCTTGCACAAAACTCAAGTCCAAATGGATCAAAGACCTCAATATCAGTCCAAACACACTGAACCTGATAGAAGAGAAAGTGGGAAGCACCCTACAACAAATGGGCACAGGAGATCGCTTTCTATGTATAACCCCAGCAGCACAGACGTTAAGGGCAGCATTGAATAAATGGGACCTACTAAAACTGAGAAGCTTCTGTAAAGCAAAGGACACTGTCACTAAGACAAAAAGGCAACCTACTGACTGGGAGAAGATCTTCACCAACCCTGCAACAGACAAAGGTATGATCTCCAAAATTTATAGAGAACTCAAGAAACTAGACTTCAAAATGCTCATTAACCCAATTAAAAAATGGGGCACTGGACTGAACAGAGAATTCTCAACAGAAGAAGTTCAAATGGCCAAAAGACACTTAAGGTCATGCTCAACCTCCTTAGCGATTAGGGAGATGCAAATCAAAACAACTTTGAGATATCATCTTACACCTGTCAGAATGGCTAAAATCAAAAACACCAATGATATCCTTTGCTGGAGAGGCTGTGGAGGAAGGGGTACCCTCATCCATTGCTGGTGGGAATGCAATCTTGTGCAACCACTTTGGAAATCAGTGTTTCGGTTTCTCAGGAAGTTCGGGATCAACCTACCCGTGGACCCAACAATACCACTCTTGGGAATATACTCAAGTGATGCCCTATCACATGACAAAAGCATTTGTTCAACTATGTTCATAGCAGTATTATTTGTAATAGCCAGAACCTGGAACCACCCTACATGTCCTTCAATGGAAGAATGGATGAAGAAAGTGTGGAATATATACACATTAGAGTACTACGCTGCGGTAAAAAACAATGACTTCTCGAATTTTGCATGCAAATGGATGGAAATAGAAAACACTATCCTGAGTGAGGTAACCCAGACCCAAAAAGATGAACATGGGATGTACTCACTCATAATTGGTTTATAGCCATAAATAATGGTCACGGAGTATATAATTGGTGAACCTAAAGAAGCTAAATAAGAAGGTGAACCCAAGGAAAAACATATAATTATCCTCTTGGATATGGGAAGTAGACAAAATTGCCGGGGAGAAAATTTGGGATCTTGGGGGTGGGGTGGGATGGGGGTAACGGGGGATGGGGAGAGAAAAGTGAAAAGGGGAGGATGAGGGAAACTTGGGGAAACAGGAGGATTGGGATAAAGGAAGGTTGGATAGGGGAGCACGGAAGCACAATTCTTAGTTAAGGGAGCCACCCTAGGGTTGGCAAGAGACTTGAACCTAGAGTGGCTCCCAGGACCCCAAGGCGAGGTCCCTAGTTAGTTCCTTTGGCAGCTGAGGATAGGGAACCTGAAATGACCCTATCCTATAGCAATGCTGACGAATATCTTGCATATCACCATAGAACCTTCATCTAGTGATGGATGGAGATAGTCACAGAGACCCACACTGGAGCACCGGACGGAGCTCCCAAGTTCCCAAAGAGGAGCAGAAGGAGGGAGAACATGAGCAAGGAAGTCAGGACCACGAGGGGTGCACCCAACCACTGAGACAGTGGGGCTGATCTATTGGGAGCTCACCAAGGCCAGCTGGACTGTGACTGAAAAAGCATGAGATAAAACCGGACTCTCTGAACATGGCGTAAAATGGGGGCTGATGAGAAGCCAAGGACAATGGCCCTGGGTTTTGATCTTACTTCAAGTTCTGGCTTTCTGGGAGCCTAGCCTGTTTGGATGCTCATCTTCCTAGACATGGAAGGAGGGGGGAGGACCTTGGACTTCCCACAGGGCAGGGAACACTGACTGCTCTTCAGGCTGGAGAGGGAGGGGGAGAGGAGTGGGGGGAGGGGGAGAAGGGTGGGAGGAGGGGGAGGGAAATGGGAGGCTGGGAGGAGGCGGAAACTTTTTTTTTCTTTTTCTCAATAAAAAATTAAAAAAAATACAGCTGGTGTTTTTTACACATTCTGGGTATTCTCATACTTGTGGGGCAAGTATTTAACCCTGAACACTCTAAGGTTCCTCTCCCTTTTTAAAGTGAAGTTACATACTTCTTAATTTGTTCTTGTTTGAGATATGATATCACATGATCCAGACTTTCCTCATGTTTGATATATAGTAAAGGATGACCATGATTGTCTCTCCTTTATCCACCATCAAAGGGCTGGGATTACAGGAATATGACACCATGCTTGGTTTATGTGGTGTTGTATGTGGCTGCGAGCTATTTTCAATCTAGGCAAACACTCTTCCAACTGAGCCACAGCCTCAATTCAATGTACAATATCTAACAAGCAATCCCGCATTGTCTTATCATGGTTTTCATTCCTGCACAATATCTTTCAAGGTTCTGTTTGTCAGACATTATTCTGAGGATGGAATACTGAGAAGCGAAAATTTAGTCTATCCTCTAAGAGCCTACATTAAAAATAAAGCTTAATATAGCGGACAGTGAGGACTACTGAGAACTCAAGAACAATGGCAATGGGTTTTTGATCCTACTGCACGTACTGGATTTGTGGGAGCCTAGGCAGTTTGGATGCTCACCTTACTAGACCTGGATGGAGGTGGGTGGTCCTTGGACTTCCCACAGGGCAGGAAACCCTGATTGCTCTTTGGGCTGACGAGGGAGGGGGATTTGATTGGGGGAAGGGGAGGGAAATGGGAGGTGGTGGCGGGGAGGAGGCAGAAATCTTTAATAAATAAATAAATAAAAAAGAATAAAGCTTAAATCTGAAATAAATATTTTTATGATAAATTAAATGTTCTATACTAACCACCAATATTTTCTAACAGTATAGATCTTCAATAAGAAAAAAATCATTTGATCTTTGACAGTATGTCTTTTAGAATAGTTATTCCAACTTTTGCCTGGCCATCTTATCATGAAGCCCTGCAACCAGAGCTAGTTGATTATCTGAGATAGTGATTTCATTTTATTGTATAACCCTCTAAGTTTCTTTATGAGGCCCACTCATGTTCTTACTTAATTTAAAATCAGTTTCCATTTCTAGGACAAAATTAACTATGTTTCTTAAAAAGTCATTGATACTAAATTTAAAGTTTCTGTTTCATGAAGGACAAATGCTGGTGTGGAAAAAGTTGTCTGAAACTATATAAGTGCAATACAATATATACTTAAAATATGAATGTCTACATATTTCAAAATCCTGGAACTAAAAGGGAATTCTTTAGGATGGTCAGAGTGTCATTGGTTGAATGCCACTGTATCTGGATTCTCTATGTGCAGCATGGTCTGTTATGTTTTATTTCTTTTGTATTTACAAGTGTTCTCCTCTCTCAATGAGCAGACCATCTGAGGATACTGCTCTTAGAGCTTTGCTTGTTGTATTTAGAACTTTAGATACATTTCGACTAGAAGAATTTATTTACTTCCTGCCCATCTGTGGCCCATTATTTATGCGACCTTAAGTCTCACAGAAGAATTTAGCTGTCATTCTGTGATATGTAATATTGATTGTCAACTTAATGTGAGCTCTAATGTGTTCATGCCTTTAAATCTTCGAGAAAGATTTAACTGAGGTGGGAGCACTCAGCCCTGAATGCAGGTCACATCATTTCTTTGACTTGGATCCTGAACTGAAAGAGCAAGAGCAAATGTGAGTTATACCCTAACATCACCATTTATCTCCCTCTGCTCCACAGTGACATTCGCAATGTAATCAGAAGGTAAAGATCCTGCCTTTTCCATTATGAGCCTCAATCAGTGAGCCAGAATTAACCATTCCTCCCTCGCTCCCTCCTGTCCTCCTTCCTTCTTCCTTCCTTCCTGGACTTTTGCCAGACGTTTTGTCACAGTAATGAGAAAATGAAGGAAACATAATTCAACAATACCAATATCAATTTATTTATGTTTACCAGGTACACCCAACAAGAAATTGAACAAAAACTAATTCTCACAGATACTCATTGTTGTAAACACCACTTTTGAGATAATTGGCAAGATGTATATTCAAATAATTTTCAGGAGCCCTGACTAGTATGAAATCAATATTGTTGCTGACTGTGGGAAAGACTGATTATTCAGGAGGTGATCCTATCTAATAGACTTAAAAGTAAACTAACAAAAACTAATGGCAATCAATTTAATCGTTCGGTGTGGTGTAACTGGATGCTGGTTTTCCCCAGGGAACACTTAAAAATTATATTATGCTTGTTTAATTTTGTGTTTTGTGTGGACTCTATGATTCAATGGGATTCGGTTGTTGGAAAATACTCTGCAAACAATGCAGAAATCAAGGAGTAAGTAAAAAAAATTCCATTACCTAGGTGTCCCTCGACTGGATAAGCTGAGGTGGGCTAGGTGTTTTCTTCTGCAAAACGAGAAACTTACAAATGTTTCCTGGGTATTTTCTGTGTTAGACCGTTCCAGAGCATCTTTCTATGCAATAAGAAGGAACCAGTATTATGCTTTTCAATTTGCTTATGCCTCACAATTGTTTGAAAAATACTTGTGAATGATACAGGGAAAACTTGGAATCTTTCCACATCATTAAAAACCTGGCCCATTTTGTTATTTCAAATGGAGTTTGTGTATAATTTTTTTTCAGTTCCACATGTTTTGATGGCTAAGATGTTCCTTTTATGCAATAAATAGGAAATTTTAGAAAACTCAAAGGAACTGACGTTAAGATCAGGCCCAACTCTCCAGGTATTAAGAGGTAGAAATGCAAACTGCATCTAATGTACTCTTTCTGTAATGTGCAGAAATAAATTTAGAATCCCAAGCACAGTCTAGGCAAATAATCAGGCAGTGCAAATCAGAGAATATATCCAGTTTCCTGATGTGCGAAGTGTAGCTCACAAAGGCACATGCTCAGTAAGGGGTGCTTTAGTTTCTTTTATTTGAACTGTTGAGACTGTAAGGCCCCTGGAGGGTCCAAGAACCAAGCTCTTTCTCAGCTGCTGTTGCCCTCCTGTCAGCATCCACAATTCTAGTCATGAAAATTAGGATTCCTGGTCCTGAGGCAGGTGTGTGCTCACCACAGCAAACCATAAAATTCTAGATAGAGTACTCTAGTTTTCTTAGATTTCCATGTAAGAGCTGCACATAAAGACATTTTCTGATGTAACGTGTCTGACAGTGGATCAATAGACATTCATTCTAGATAGAGTCCCGCCCTATATTTGAAGACACGACAAGATGAATATGAACATGAAAAACTTCGTGACTGTTGTCTCTGTAGGTCAGTTAGTGTCACGTCTGTTGTGCAGTCCTATTTCTATACTGCTGTTTGTCCATGATCAAACCTAAGCAGAATCATAGATATCTTTCCACCTGGATTCTCCATTTCTCACTGTTTAACTCTCCTGATTTAGGCTATAATGAAATTATATCAATTTTGTCTAGTTTCCATGGTTCAACTGTTTCTGACAGTTTAGTTTCAGACCAAACCAAAAAATTGAAGAAAAAATTCTTCCCAGTAAACCTGTAAATGCTATAATCTCTCTCTCTCTCTCTCTCTCTCTCTCTCTCTCTCTCTCTCTCCCTTCCCATCTCCATTTCCTCTCATTTTATTTTCTAAGCCATAACTAAAAGTAAAAGGGGAGAATATAAGATATGAGTAGGTGAAGAAATACCTACTTTAAGTAAAGAAGCCTAGATAACTGAAGAAATGGGATTTCTGCTGACCAAATGGGAAGATATAACAATTGGATTATAGGTCAGCCTAAATAGAATTTCCACTGTCCGTTTAAATTACAGTAGCAGAAATTTTCTAAGTCTTTTAGAAAATCTATTTATAAGCACAATTATTTTAGACAAAGAATATATAAACAGAATGATGAATTTGTCTCTTATCTTATTACTTTGCTTATCAAACCATTGTTTGGGTCTTAGGTTGTATATAGTGGATTGGGTGAATTCACCTAGAGATGTATGTGAAATTTTACAGAACAATAAGTTGAACAGTCTGTGAACTGTAGTAGAGAAGAAATATAGAGATGATATATGGGTATTTATAAAGAAAAAACTCTACAGCAAAAGGGATACAAGTGTGTCACCTTTTTTCAAAATAGTTCTAGAAATTTGAACATGTGATTACAGAGTTAATTTATTATCTTAATATAGTTGAATACCAAATTGAGGTGGATATTGAAACCTCATCAGCATGTGGAGACCAGAGAAATTTATCAGGATATTGGTTGTCTTTCTCTATTGCATTTTGCTTTTTGGCTAGGTAGTCAACACCACCTTACAATAATTATGCCAGCCATCCTCAATTTATTTATTTTCTTTTTCTTTTATTGATTTTATTGAGTTACACATTTTTCTCCTCTCCCCTTCCTTCCTTTTCCCTCCCCTTCAACCCATGGTCCCCATGCTCTCAATTTACTCAGAAGATCTTATCTTTTTCTACTTCCCATGTAGATTAGATTCATGTATGTTTTACTTAGTGGCCTCATTGCCTTCTCTTTCCCTTCCCCTCTCCCTCTTTAATTCCTTTCTTCCTTGCTCCCTCCATCCATCCCTCTTTCTCTATCTTCCTTTATGTTTTCCAGACTTCTTTTCCATCTCTTCTGCTTTCTCTACTGACCTTTACTTTCCTCCCTCCC
>JABTXL010017957.1:0-13428 GCA_025134845.1 Neodon shergylaensis
GGAGTATAAGCATGAGTGGGTGTCCATAGCAGTCAAATGAGGGCATCTTAATCCAGTGAGCTGTATTTCCAGGATTTTTTGTGCTAGTTGATGTGTGTGTTGGAAATCAAACTGCAAAAAAAGGAAGTGCTTTTAAGTGCTAGTCATTTATCCACCTTGCTCTACCATTTAATAAGGAAGTTTATTAGAATGAGTAACTCTTGTCAACATAGCCCGCTCTCGTGCTGAGAGGAACAGAGAGGTGAGTCAGCAGGAAGTCCCACTCTGACACCAAACCTGCCCTTTCACCTGTGAGGTCCTAGGAGCCCTGCAACACAGCCTGCTCCAGTGCTGAGAGGACCAGAGAGAACTCCGCAAGAGTGCTTGCTCCAATACTGAGGCAAACTAGAAGAGGGCCGACCAAGAAAAGCTCCCAAGTACTCAGACAACCACAGCAAAAGATCAGACCAAGATGCCAAGACTCTACTGGCCTCATTTGTAGGAAGATACGGGTTGCTGCCAATGCAAGAATTCCTCCAACATCCTAAAAAACAACATGGTAACACCAAAATCCAGCAGATGCACAACAGGAAGACTTGATCATCCTAACACAGAAGAAGTAGAAAAAAAGGACTGTAAAGGTAATTTTATGAAAATGATGGAGACCTTAAAAGAGGAAGTGAAAAACTCCCTTAAAGAAATGGAAGAGAAGAAAAACAAAAAGTTAGAAGAAATTAATAAATCCCTAAAAGATACCCCTCCCCCAAAAAGCAATCAAACAGGTGAAGGAAACAGTTCAAGACTCGAAAACCAAAATGGAGATAATAAAGAAAACACAAACTGAGGGACAACTGGTTATGGAAAATCTGGGTAAATGAACAGGAACTACAGAGACAAGTATAACCAATAGAATACAACAGATAGGAAAAAGAGACAGAGACTCACATTGGAGCACTGGACTGAGCTCCCAAGGCCCAGATGAAGAGCAGAAGAAGGGAGAACATGAGCAAGGAAGTCAGGACCGCGAGGGGTGCGTCCACCCACTGAGACGGTGGGAATGATCTAATGGGAGGTCACCAAGGCTAACTGGACTGGGACTGAACGAGCATGTGATCAAACCAGACTCTCTGAATATGGCTGACAATGAGGGTGGACTGAGAAGCCAATGATAATGACACCGGATTTTGATTCTACTGCATGTACTGGCTTTCTGGGAGCCTAGTCTGTTTGGATGCACATCTTCTAGACCTGGAGGGTGGGAGGAGGGCCTCAGATTTCCCAAAGGGCAGGGCACCCTGACTTCTCTTAGGACTGGAGAGAGAGGGGGAAGAGGAGTGAAGGGAGTGGGAGGGAATTGGGATAATGGGAGGAGGAGGAAATTTTTAATAAATAAATAAATATTATGAAAAAAAGAATCTCAGGCGTTGAAGATACTTTAGAGGAAATAGACTCACTGGTCAAATGAAACATTAAATCCAACAAATTCTTTTTTTTCTTTCATCCTCCTTTATTCAATAGTGACATATTTTTTAAGAATAAAATAAATAAAAAACAATGCTGACATTAGCACAGTCCCCAGAGGTCACTCAACTACACTTGAATTCCTGTACGTGTGTGGATGAAACTTCACATATGTCTTGTGAAGTTTAGTCACACATAGAGCTACATGTAACTACTACCGTAATCTGACTGGAAAACTATTCCATACTCATGAGATCTACCTTACCACTTGTATATACCATATCTGCTCACTCCCTAAATACTTACACCTCACTTGGCTTTTTATTTCTTTAGTGTGATTTTTAATGTAATAAAATGAAATTTACAGGATTAGCTTTTTTCCTATCGGATGATTCTGTTTAAGTCCAAACTATAGACATGCAACTGGGTTTTTCAAATCCAGTGGAGGTGCTGGAGAAGTGGCTCAGTCACTAAAAGTGCATATTGTTCCTGCAAGCGACCTGCGGTTGATTCTCAGATCCCATATAAGACAGTTCACAAACTCTTATGACTCCAGCTCTAGAGAATCCAATCCCCTACTGGAGATTCCAAAAGCAACCTCCCACATGGAATAAATTTAACAGACATATGTTTGCATATGCAAATCAAAATAAAAGTCAAATGAATTCATCTGGAACCACCCATCTTCAGGTATACCATGAGTCAGTAAAGCCATGTAACCAAGCTTTTGTCCCCATTTGGAAGAAATCATGATTCACTTTTAGGTGAGACAACTACTTCAGGAGGACATGGTACTGTTGCTGCCTTGAGAAATACTGCTCCTTTAGACAAATAATTAAGGTCAGAGAGTCTGAATAGCTAAACTGACCTCATGCTCCCACCAGATTAGTTAAATCATTACAGCGTTTTTATCATTAAGAAAATCTATGCTCCATGAAGATAATATGGATTACCTTATAAATATTTCATCCCCAGCTAATATCATGATGATGGTTAGCCATGTCTGTAGCAAAGCCCACCTCTGTGAATATCCTTTTTTTTTATTTAATTAAAAATTTTTTACCTCCTCCCCTCCTCCCATATCCCTTCCCCTTACCCATCCCCCTTCCCCTCTCTTTCCAAAAGAGCAGTCAGGGTTCCCTGCCCTGTGGGAAGTCCAATGTCCTCCCTCCTCCATCCAGGTCTAGGAAGGTGAGCATCCAAACAGACAAGGCTCCCACAAAGCCAGTACATGTAGTAGGATCAAAACTCAGTGCCATTGTCCTTGGCTTCTCAGTCAGCCCTCCTTGTCAGCCCCGTTCAGAGAGTCCAGATTGATCACATGCTCCATCAGTCCCAATCCAGCTGGCCTTGGTGAGCTCCCATTAGATCAGCCCCACCTTATCAGTGGGTGGACGCACCCCTTGCGTTCCTGACTTCCTTGCTCATGTTCTCCCTCCTTCTGCTCCTCATTTAGAACTTAAGAGTTCAGTCCAGTGCTCCGATGTGGGTCTCTGTCTCTAGTTTCATTCATCACCAGATGAAGGTTCTGTGGTGATATGCAAGATATTCATCAGTATGGCTATGGAATAGGGCCATTTCAGGCTCCCTCTCCTCGGCTCCCCAAGGAACTAGCTGGGGACATCTCCATGAACATCTGGGAACACCACTAAAGTCAAGTCTCTCACCAACCCTAAAATGGCTCCTTTAATTAAGATATATACCACCCTACTCCCATATCTACCCTGCCTCCCTCCCAACCGTCCCATTCCCACAAGCTCTCCCTATCCTCCCCTTCTCACTTTTTTCTCCCCATTTCCCCTTACCCCGCCCATCCAAACCCCCAAGTTTCCAATTTTTGCCTGGCAGTCTTGTTTACTTCCAATATCCAGGAGGATAACTATATGTATTACTTTGGGTTCACTTTCTTATTTAGCTTTTCTAGGATCATGAATTATATGCTCAATGTCCTTTATTTATGGCTAGAATCCACTTATGAGTGAGTATATACCATATTCCTCTTTTTGGATATGGGTTACCTCACTCAGAATAGTGTTTTCTATTTCCATCCATTTGCATGCAAAATTTAAGATCTCATTGTTTATTACCAGTGAGTAGTACTCTAATACATACATATTCCACACTTTCATTATCCATTATTCCATTGAGGAGCACCTAGGTTGTTTCCAGGTTTTGGCTATTAAAAATAATGCTGCTATGAACACAGTTGAACAAATGCTTTTGTAGTATGATAGAGCATCTCTTGGGTATATTCAGAGGAGTGGTATTGCTGGATCTTGGGGTACGTTGATCCCAAATTTCCTGAGAAAGTGCCACATGGATTTCCAAAGTGGTTGCACAAGTTTGCATTCCCACCAGCAATGAAGGAGTGTTCCCCTTACTCCACATCCTCTCCAGCAAAGGCTATCATTGGTGTTTTTGATTTTAGCCATTCTGACAGGTGTAAGATGGTATCTCTAAGTTGTTTTGATTTGCATTTCCCTGATCACTAAGAAGGTTGAGCATGACCTTAAGTGTCTTTTGGCCATTTGAATTTCTTCTGTTGAGAATTCTCTGTTCAGGTCAGTGCCCCATTTTTTAATTAGGTTAACTAGCATTTTAAAGTCTAGTTTTTTGAGTTCTTTATATATTCTGGAGATCAGACATTTGTCTGTTGTGGGGTTGGTGAAGATCTTCTTCCAATCAGTAGGTTGTGTTTTTGTCTTAATGACAAAAAGTGTCCTTTGACTTATAGAAGCTTCTCAGTTTTAGGAGGTCCCATTTCTTCAATGTTCCCCTTATTGTCTGTGGTACTGGAATTATATGTAGGAAGTAGTCTTTTGTGCCCATGTGTTGTAGACTATTTCCCACTTTGTTTTCTATCAGGTTCAGTGTGTTCAGGTTGATATTGAGATCTTTAATCCATTTGGACTTGAGTTTTGTGCATGGTGATAGATATGGATCTATTTTCATTCTTCTACAGGTTGACATCCAGTTCTGCCAGCAGCATTTGTTGAAGATGCTTTCTTTTTTCCATTGTATAATTTTAGCTCCTTTGTCAAAAATCAGGTGTTCATAGGTTTGTGGGTTAATATCCGCGTCTTCTATTCAATTCCATTGGTCAACTTCTCTGTTTTTATGCCAGTACCAACCTGTTTTCATTACTGTAACTCTGTAATAGAATTTGAAGTCAGGGATGGTAATGCCTCCAAAAGTTCCTTTATTGTAAAGGATTGTTTTGGCTATCCTGGGTTTTTTGTTTTTCCATATGAAGATGATTATTGTTCTCTCAAGGTCTATGAAGAATTTTGTTGGGATTTTAATGGGGATTGTGTTGAATTTATAGATTGCCTTTGGTTAAGTTGCCATTTTTACTATGTTGATCCTACCCATCTAAGAGCATGGGAGGTCTTTCCATTTTCTGGTGTCCTCTTCAATTTTTTCTTCAATGCCGTAAAGTTCTTGTCAAACAGATCTTTCACTTCCTTGGTTAGAGTTACCCCAAGATACTTTATGCTATTTGTGGCTATCGTAAAAGGTAAAGTTTCTCTGAATTCCCTCTCTGCTTCTCCATCCTTTGTGTATAGGAGGGCTACTGATTTTTTTTTAGTTGATCTTGTAACCTACCACTTCACTGAAGTTATTTATCAGCTATAAGAGTTGTTTGGTAGAGGTTTGGGGTCACTAATGTACACTATCATATCAGATGCAAATAACGAAAGTTTGACTTCTTCCTTTCCAGTTCAAATCCCCTTGATCTCCTGATGTTGTCTTATTGCCATTGCTAGAACTTCAAAAACTATGTTGAAGAGATATGGTGAGAGTAGACAGCCTTGTCTTGTTCCTGAATTTAGTGGAATGGCTTTGAGTTTCTCTCTATTTAATTTGATATTATCTGTTAGCTTGCTATATATTGCTTTTATTATGTTTACGTATGATCCTTGTATCCCTAACCTCTCCAAAACCTTTATTATAAAGGGATGTTGAATTTTGTCAAATGCTTTTTCTGCATCTAATGAAATGATCATATGGTTTTTTTTGATTTGAGAGATAATCTGGCTTATTTATTCATTTATTTAACTATGTATTCATTTATCAAATATGTACAGCAGGCTTGCTAAACTACATTTTTTGAGCATTTCCTTAAGTATCTTTTTTTTTTATTGAAAAAAAATTTTTTTACCTCCTCCCAGACTCCCATTTCCCTCCCCCTCCTCCCACTCCTCCCCCCTCCCCCCACTCCTTTCCCCCTCCCCCCACTCCTCTCCCCCTCCCTCTCCAGCCTGAAGAGCAGTCAGGGTTCCCTGCCCTGTGGAAAGTCCAAAATCCTCCCCCCTCCATCCTGGTCTAGGAAGGTGAACATCCAAACTGGCTAGGCTCCCACAAGGCCAGAACATGAAGTAGGAACAAAACCCCATGCCATTGTCCTTGGCTTCCCATCAGCCCTCATTGTCCGCCATGTTCAGAGAGTCCGGTTTTATCCCATGCTTTTTCAGTCACAGTCCAGCTGGCCTTGGTGAGCTCCCAATAGATCAGCCCCACTGTCTCCGTGGGTGGGTGCACTCCTTGTGTTCCTGACTTCTTTGCTCATGTTCTCCCTCCTTCTGCTCCTCATTGGGACATTGGGAGCTCAGTCCAGGGCTCCAGTATGGGTCTCTGTCTCTATCTCGATCCATCGCCAGATGAAGGTTCTAAGGTGATATGCAAGATATTCATCAGTATGGCTATAGGATAGGGTCATTTCAGGTTCCCTCTCCTCAGTTGCTCAAGGTACTAGCTGGGGACATCTCCCTGGACACCTGCGAGCCACTCTAGAGTCCAGTCTCTTGCAAACCCTAAGATGACTCCCTTAATTGGGATATATATTTCTCTGCTCCCCTGTCCACCCTTCCTTTATACCAACCATCCCATTCCCCCAAGCTCCCCCCACTCTCCCTTTCTCACGTTTCTCACCCAATTTCCGCTTAGCCCCATGCCACCTCATCCCCAAGTTCGCAGGTTTTGCCCTGCAATCTTATCTACTTCCCATATCCAGGCGAATGACTATATGTTTTTCTTTGGGTTCACCTTCTTATTTAGCTTCTCTAGGATCACGAATTATATGCTCAATGTCCTTTATTTATGGCTAGAAACCAATTATAAGTGAGTAAATCCCATGTTCATCTTTTTGGGACTGGGACACCTCACTCAGGATAGTGTTTTCTGTTTCCATCCATTTGCATGCAAAATTCACGAAGTCATGGTTTTTTACCGCTGAGTAGTACTCTAATGTGTATATATTCCACACTTTCTTCATCCATTCTTCCATTGAAGGGCATCTAGGTTGTTTCCAGGTTCTGGCTATTACAAATAATGCTGCTATGAACATAGTTGAACAAATGCTTTTGTCATATGATAGGGCATCTCTTGGGTATATTCCCAGGAGTGGTATTACTGGATCTTGAGATAGGTTGATCCCGAATTTCCTGAGAAATCACCACACTGATTTCCAAAGTGGTTGCACAAGTTTGCATTCCCACCAGCAATGGATGAGTGTGCCCCTTACTCCACAACCTCTCCAGCAAAGGCTATCATTGGTGTTTTTGATTTTAGCCATTCTGACAGGTGTAAGATGGTATCTCAAAGTTGTTTTAATTTGCATTTCCCTGATCACCAAGGAGGATGAGCATGACCTTAAGTGTCTTTTGGCCATTTGAATTTCTTCTGTTGAGAATTCTCTGTTCAGTTCAGTGCCCCATTTTTTTTTCTTACTTAGTTTTTATTCATAATCATAAACTTAACTCTGCAATCCAACTAGACTTGAAGGGGAATGAGGAAAATATGGAACCCAAAGAACTTCAGTGAGAGCAGAGATTACAGGGTACTGCGAGCAGATGGGGCTGGGGTGCTCTCCTGAGCTACAGAAGGAATGGTCTGGTGGGTAAGAAGCCCGCGAGTCAAAAGAATTAGAGTTGTCCACAGTCGGAAATGGTGATCTTCTTGCTGGTCTTGCCATTCCTGGACCCAAAACGCTCCATGGCTTCCACAATGTTCATGCCTTCTTTCACCTTCCCAAAGACCACATGTTTGCCATCCAGCCACTCAGTCTTGGTGGTGCAGATAAAAAACTGGGAACCGTTTGTGTTTGGTCCAGCATTTGCCATGGACAAGATGCCAGGACCTGTATGCTTCAGGATGAAGTAAGTTCTCATCCTCAAATTTTTCTCCGTAGATGGATCTGCCGCCAGTGCCATTATGGCGTGTGAAGTCACCACCCTGGCACATGAATCCTGGAATAATCCTGTGAAAGGAAGAACCCTTATATCCAAATCCTTTCTCTCCAGTGCTCAGAGCACGAAAGTTTTCTGCTGTCTTTGGAACTTTGTCTGCAAACAGCTCGAAGGAGACATGGCCCAAGGGCTCGCCATCGGCCGCGATGTCGAAGAACACGGTGGGGTTGACCATGGCTGCAGCAAGCGGTAAGAGGGGACAGCGCGTCTGCAAAGCCAGTGCCCCATTTTTAATTGGGTTAATTAGCATTTTAAAGTCTAGTTTCGGGGTTGGAGAGATGGCTCAGTGGTTAAGGGCACTGGCTGCTCTTCCAGAGGTCCTGAGTTCAATTCCCAGCAACCGCATGGTGGCTCACAACCATCTGTAATGAGATCTGGTGCCCCCCTCTGGCGTGTGGGCATATATGGAGGCAGAATATTGTATACATAATAAATAAATAAATCTTTTTAAAAAAGTCTAGTTTCTTGAGTTCTTTATATATTTTGGAGATCAGACCTTTGTCTGTTGCAGCGTTGGTGCTTTACAGAAGCTTCCCAGTTTCAGGAGGTCCCATTTATTCAATGTTGTCCTTAATGTCTGTGCTGCTGGGGTTTTACCTAGGAAGCGATCTCCTGTGCCCATCTGTTGTAGAGTACTTCCCACTTTCTCTTCTATCAGGTTCAGTGTGTTCAGCCTGATATTGAGGTCTTTAATCCATTTGGACTTGATTTTTGTGCATGGCGATAGATATGGATCTATTTTCATTCTTCTACAGGTTGACAACCAGTTCTGCCAGCACCATTTGTTGAAGATGCTATCTTTCTTCCGTTGAATACTTTTAGCTCCTTTATCAAAAATCAGGTGTTCATAAGTTTGTGGGATAAAATCTGGGTCTTCTACTCTATTCCATTGATCGACTTCTCTGTTTTTATACCAATATCAAGCTGTTTTCAATACTGAAGCTCTGGAATAGAGTTTGAAGTGAGGGATGGAATGCCTCCAGAAGTTCCTTTATTCTATAAGATTGTTTTGGCTATCCTGGGTTTTTTGGTTTTTTTTTTTTATATAAAGTTGATTAATGTCCTCTCAAGGTCTGTGAAGAATTTCGATGGGATTTTAATGGGGATTGCATTGAATCTATAAATTGCCCTTGGTAGAAACGCAGTTTTTACTATGTTGATCCTCCCAATCCAAGAGCAAGGGAGATCCTTCCATTCTCTGGTATCCTCCTCAATTTCTTTCTTCAAGGACTTAAAGTTCTTGTCAAATAGATCCTTCACTTCCTTGGTTGGAGTTATCCCAAGATATTTTATGCTATTTGTGGCTATCGTGAAAGGTGATGCTTCTCTGATTTCCCTCTCTGCTTCCTTATCCTTTGTGTATAGGAGGGCAACTGATTTTTTGGAATTGATCTTGTATCCTGCCACGCTACTAAAGGTGTTTATCAGCTGTAACAGTTCTTTGATGGAGTTTTTGGGGTCGCTCAAGTATACTATCATATTATCTGCAAATAACGAAAGTTTAACTTCTTCCTATCCAATTCGGATCCCCTTGATCCCCTTGTGTTGTCTTATTGCTATTGATAAAACTTCAAGCACTATATTGAAGAGGTATGGAGAGAGTGGACAGCCTTGTCGTGTTCCTGATTTTAGTGGGATCGCTTTGAGTTTCTCTCCGTTTAATTTGATGTTAGCTGTCGGCTTGCTGTAAATAGCTTTTAATATATTTAGGTATGACCCTTGTATCCCTAATCTCTCCAAGACTTTTATCATAAAGGGATGTTGAATTTTGTCAAATGCTTTTTCAGCATCTACTGAAATGATCATATGGTTTTTTTTTCTTTCAGTTTATTTATATGATGGATTACATTGATAGATTTTCGTATGTTGAACCAGCCATGCATCCCTGGGATGAAGCCTACTTGATCATAATGGATAATTTTTCTAATGTGTTCTTGGATTCGGTTTGCCAGTATTTTATTGAGGATTTTCGCATCGATGTTCATGAATGAGATTGGCCTGGAATTCTCTTTCTTGGTTGAGTCTTTGTGTGGTTTTGGTATCAGGGTAACTGTAGCTTCATGAAAGGAATTTGGCAATGACTTTTCTGTTTCTATATTGTGAAATACATTAAGGAGTATAGGTATTAGGTCTTCTTGAAAGTTCTGGTAGAATTCTGCATTGAAACCGTCTGGACCTGGGCTTTTTTTGGTAGGGAGGTTTTTTTATAACAACTTCTAATTCTTCGTGACTAACAGGTCTATTTAGATTGTTTACCTGGTCCTGGTCTAAATTTGGTATATGGTACTTAATCTAAAAAGGTGTCCATTTCTTTAACATTTTCCAATTTTGTGGCATATAGGCTTTTGTAGTAAGATCTAATGATTTTCTGAATTTCCTCTGTGTCTGTGGTTATGTCTTTCTTTTCATTTCTGATCTTGTTAATTTGTGTATTCTCTCTCTGCCGTTTGATTAGTTTGGATAGGGGTTTATCAATCTTATTTTCTCCAAGAACCAGCTTTTTGTTTCATTGATTCTTTGGATTGTTTTCTGTGTTTCTATTTTGTTGATTTCAGCCCTCAGTTTGATTATTTCCAGTCTTCTACTCCTCCTAGGTGAGTCTGCTTCTTTTTTTTCTAGAGCTTTCCAGGTGGGCAGTTAAGTCTCGAATGTGTGCTTTCTCCGTTTTCTTTAAGTGGGCACTTAGTGCTATGAACTTTCCTCTTAGCACTGCTTTCATAGTGTCCCATAGGTTTGAGTATGTTGAGTCTTTATTTTCATTGAATTCAAGAAAGACTTTAATTTCTTTCTTTATTTCTTCCTTGATCCAGGTGTGGTTCAGTAGTTGACTGTCCATTTTACATGAGTTCGTAGGCTTTCTAGGGGTAGCATTGTTGTTGAATTCTAACATTAATCCATGGTGATCAGATAAGACACAGGTGGTTACTAATATTTTTTGTAACTGTGGAAGTTAGCTTTGTTACCGAGTACGTGGTCAATTTTCGAGAAGGTTCCATGAGCTGCAGAGAAGAAGGTATATTCTTTCCTATTTGGGTGGAATGATCTATAGATGTCTGTTAAGTCCTTTTGATTCATTACCTCTCTTAATCCTCTTATTTCTCTGTTAGGTTTCTGTCTGATTGACCTGTCCATTGGTGAGAGAGGAGTGTTGAAATCTCCTACTACTAGTGTGTGTGGTTTGATGACTGCCTTGAGTTTTAGTAATGTTTCTTTTACGTAAATGTGTGCTTTTATATTAGGGGCATAGATATTCAGGATTGAGACTTCATCCTGATGAATTGTTCCTGTTATGAGTAAAAAATGTCCCTCTCGATCTCTTCTGATTGATTTTAGTTTGAAGTCAACTTTGTTAGAAATTAGTATGGCCACACCTGCTTGTTTCTTAGGACCATTTGCTTGATAAACCTTTTCCCAGCCTTTTACTTTGAGTAGATGTCTGCCTTTGTGGTTGAGATGTGTTTTTTGTAAACAACAGAATGTTGGATCCTGTTTTTGTATCCAATCTCTTAGCCTGTGCCTCTTTATAGGTGAGTTGAGTCCATTGATATTAAGTGATATTAATGGCCAGTGGTTGTTAACTCCGGTCATTTTTCCTTTTTTTTTTTTTTTTTTTTTTTTGTAATAGTGTTTGTCTGTTTCCCTTCTTCGAGTTGTGCTGGTGAAGGGTCATTAGATGTCTGAGTTATTGTGGGCATTGTTGGACTCCTTGGTTAGTGATTTTCCTTCTATTACTTTCTGTAAGGCTGGATTTGTGGCTACATATTGTTTAAATTTGTTTTTATCCTGGGAAATTTTGTTTTTTCCATTTATAGTGAATGAAAGCTTGGCTAGGTATAGTAGTCTGGGCTTGCATCCATGGTCTCTTAGTTTCTATAGTTCATCTATCCAGGACCTTCTGGCTTTCATGGTTTCCATAGAGAAGTCTGGTGTAAGTCTGATAGGTTTACCTTTATAAGTAACTTGGCCTTTTTCCTATGCAGCTCTTAATATTCTTTCTTTATTCTGTATGTTTTGTGTTTTGATTATTATATGGCGAGGAGATGGGTTTTTCTTTGGTCCAGTCTATTCGATGTTCTATATGCTTCTTGAACCTTCAAAGGAATATCTTTCTTTAGGTAGGGAAAGTTTTTTTCTATAATTTTATTAAATATATTTTCTGGACCGTTGAGCTGTACTTCTTCTTCTTCTTCTACCCCTATAATCCTTAGGTTTGGTCTTTTTATTATGTCCCAGATTTCCTGAACGTTTTGTGATGAGAATTTGTTGGTTTTGCTGTTTTCTTTGATCAGTGTGTTTATTTTCTCTATTGTATCTTCAGTGTCTGACCTTCTTTCTTCTATCTCTTGTAATCTGTTGGTCGTACTTGTCTCTGTAGTTCTTGTTCGTTTACCCAGATTTTCCATCTCCATCCTTCCCTCAGTTTGTGTTTTCTTCATTACTTCCATTTCATTCTTCAAGTCTTGAACTGCTTCCCTTACCTGTTTGATTGCTTTTTCTTGTTTCTCTTGGTTTTCTTGGGTATCTTTGAGCGATTTATTCATTTCCTCTACCTTTTTGTTTGTAATCTCTAATTGTTTATGGCAGTTTTTCACCTGCTGTTTACGGTCCTCTATTAATTTCATATAATTCACTTTTGAGTTGATTTCTTCTAATTCTTCTGGAGTAGGGTGTACAATTCTTCTTGTTTCGGGATCCCTGGATTCTGGTGATGTCATGTTGCCTTTAAGGTTGTTGTAGGAATTCTTGCATTGGCACCTTCCCATCTCTTCCTTCAAATGGAGCCAGGAGAGGCCTGGTGTCTTGGTCCAGACTTTGCTGTGACTGACTCTCTGGGTGTATCTCCTCAGTGTAGAAGCAGGAACCGTTCCCATCTGGATGAAACTTGTCAGCACCGAAACATGGACTCCTGGTAGCCCAATGAGCCGGGGACAAAAGGAAGAACGTGGCAGGCAGGGCTGGGTCCAGTAGAGCACAGGAGACCCTGCTGGGCAAGCTGATGGTGCCCGCGCTCCCTTTGGGGGTCCTTGAGGTCTGCCCGGTAGGCAGGAACTCACTGCTCTGGGTGGGTAGCCTTAGTGTAGGAGCAGAAATCTATTCCTGATCAAAGGACCTTGCAGACCACGCAGGCTTGGGGGAGGGGGGATTGTGTGTAAGAAAGACAGCCCTGCAGAAGGAGCTGGGGGAGGGGGGGTTGTGCTCTCTTCTGGGACAATCCGCCCCTGGATAGCACACACTCACCCATCCAGATGGAACTCCTCAGCACCTAAACAGGGACGGCCATCCAGATGGAGCTCCTCAGCACCTCTCTTTTCAGTTTCTTAACAATCACTTGGAGGAGAAGTTAGCTTTTTTGGAAGTCCAAGTTATCTTTCTTTCATCTTCTTTTTCAAAGAATGCAAATCCAGGTTTGTTGATCTTAATGGTTATCATTATTTCATATTTAGTTTCTGTTCTAGTTTTTCGTCTGTTTCTGGGGTAAAATACCAACCAAATGCAACTTGGCAGGGAGTACAAAGGGGTTTATTTAATTTTACATCTTACAACCCATCATAGAGGGAAGCCAAGGCAGTCACTCAAGCCAGTAACCTGAGCAGAAACTAGAGACAATAAAGAAACACTGCTCAGTGGCTTGTTCTGGGCCCATGTTCTTTCTTCTACAGCCCAGGCTTACCTGTTTAAGGATGACACCATCCACCATACTGAGCACTCCTATATCAAGTAGCAGTCAAAAAATGTCCCC
>JABTXL010017957.1:13438-38776 GCA_025134845.1 Neodon shergylaensis
AGGATTCTTTGCTCCAAGTGTGGTATCAGGCCTTCACACTGATGATAATGATGATGTTGATGGTCAGGAATAAATAGGTTAGAAATGATTTGAAGTTAACAGGAGGCTGCACACAGATTACATGCAAACACAGCATCTTATACAGGAACAGAATTTACATTTGTTATTTATTTAAGATAGGAACTCAAAGTCTTGATCCTCCTGCCACCACACACCTTATCAAATTTTGACTTCATAACTTTATAAATATATTCACAATATGGACTTTTCAAAGTCTTATATTACACTTATTTATTTATCTATTTATTTATTCATTCATTTATTTATTTATGTTTGCATGAGTGATGTGGGAAGTCCTTCTGTATATGTGTTGCTTTTTTATTGGTTAATAAATAAAGAAGCTGTTGTGGCCTGTGATAGGCAGAGTAGTGATAGGCAAGAAAACTAAACTGAATGCTGGGAGAAAGAAGGCAGCATGAGTGAGAAGCCATGTAGCTGCCCGCAGAAGACAGATGCATTTGCTGGAACCCTGCCCCCATTCTATATGTTTTTCTTACCACCTATATGGTTGCCACCATTGTGGATGAGCTGTCATTTCTCCTTTTCAAGAGGTTTCTCCTATTTAAACTGAATCTTTATTAATTTTGATGGTATCCATAATTTTTCTTCTCCTGTGGAAACAAGAGCAAAACCCCTTCCCCAACGCAGCACCTCTCCTAGCTTCCATTGTGAGATCAACACATCCTTGAGATATACCAGTTGATTTAATTCAGAAGACTTTTCCACTATCCAATATCTTTCTGCTGCTGTTGTCCCTTTCTCATTAGCGTTATGAAAATTCAGGATTAATAAAGCATTATATAATCTATTTCTGGGGGCATTTTCCACCTTTTTTGTTTGTTTAACATATCCTTCATACTTCGATTTGATCTTTCTACAACTGCTTTGACCTGTAGGATTTTATGTTATACCTGTAACATGCTTCATATTATAATAAGCAAAAAAAGTTTCATTTTCCTAGAGACATAAGCTGGACCGTTATCTGTCTTTATTTGTGCAGGTATACCCATGATGGCCATAACATCTAATAAATGTGTGATTACTGAATCAGTTTTTTCTGAACTTAAAGCAGTTGCCCACTGAAAGCCTGAATAAGTGTCAATGGTGTGATGTACATATTTTAATTTTCCAAATTCTGCAAAGTGGAACACATCTATCTGCCAGATTTCATTCCTTTGAGTACCCTTTGGGTTACTCCCTGCAGGTAGAGGTGTTTGGTTATATAAAGGGCAAGTAGAACACCTCTTTATAATCTCCTTTGCTCGTTGCCATGCAATAGAAAACTCTTTCTTTAAACCTTTGCTATTGACATGATTTTTTTATGAAATTTTGAGGCCTGCAACATGCTTCCAGTCAATCATTGATCAATTTCTGTATTACCTTGTACTAGAGGACCTGGCATATGTGGACCTATGTACATATGTGTGTTATGTACATATGTACATAGAGGACCTATGTACATACTGTGTTATGTACATAGGACAAAGCCTATTCCTGATTCTATCTTGTACCTGGAAATATAATGAATTCAATTCTGTATCATCTGGTATATATTCAGTGGTTTCAACATGTAAGATAACTCTTTCTGCATATTGTGAGTCAGCAACTATATTAAGAGGTTCTTTAAAATTCCTTAGCACCATAAGAATGGCAATTCTGTCTTCTGGACAGAATTATAAGAGCTTTGTTCCACCTTATTCAGTTAATCTGATTTGTAACCTGCCTTCCCCAATTTATTAGCATCAGTATAAAATGTACGGGCTCCACTTATTTGGAGCATCACATACAATTCGAGGAAGAATCCAAGAATCTCTCTTTATAAGGTTAAGTCTATCACTTTTGGGATAGTTGCTATTGATTTCTCCAAAAAAAAAATAGCACAAGCTCTTTGCCATGGTTCATTGTCTTCCCATAACTTTTTTATTTCATCAGTAGTAAAAGGCACTATATTTTCTTCTGGGTCTATACCTGCTAGTTGATGAAGTCTCAGTTTACCTTTTATAATTAATTCAGAGACTTTTTCAACATTTTTAATTGGTTTATATGGTAAAAAGATTCATTCTAAAATAATATCTTCTCTCTGGATTAAAATTCCCATAGGAGAAATTCTGGAAGGCAATATGACTAGACTACAACTAAGATTTGTATTCACCCTATTCACATGTGCCTCCTGTAATTTCTACTCAACCGTTGTCAGTTCCTTTTCTGCTTCAACTGTTAATTCTCTGGGAATATTCAAATCTTTATCACCATCTAAGATTTGATTTAAATGAATTATTAGATCAGGTGTTATTCCAACAGCCAGTCATAGACTGGAAATGTCTCATAACAATCTTTGAAAGGCATTAAGAGTCCATAACCAGTCTCTCCTAATTTGTGCCGTTTGTGTCCTAATTTTCTGTAAACTTATTGTATAACCTAAGTAATTGACAGAATCCCTTCTCTGTATTTTTTCAGGAGCAATCTGCAATTCCCATTTAGGTAAAACTATCTTTACTTGTTCAAACATTCTTTCTAATGTATCTATGTTTGAATCAGATAGCAAAATGTCGTCCATGTAATAGTAAATTATAGACTTGGGAAATAGCTTACGAATTATTTCCAATGGCTGACTACAAAGTATTGACACAGGGTGGGGCTATTGAGCATTCCCTGTGGGAGGATAGTCCACTGATATCTCCTAGTAGGCTGAGAATTATTATAAGTAGGCACTGTGGAGGTAAATTTTTCTCTATCCTTTTCTTTTTAAAGGTGTAGTGAAGAAACAATCTTTCAAATCAATAAATATAAGAGGCCATCCTTTTGGTAACAGAAAAGGCAGAGGAATTCCAGACTATAAAGGGCCCATAGGTGGGATTACCTTGTTGATAGCTCTTAGATCTGTCACTATCCTCCATTTACCAGATTTCTTTTTTACAACAAACACAGAATTCCAAGGGCTAGTTGTTTCCTCAATATGTCGAGCATATAGTTGCTCTTGTACCAGTTATTCTAAAGCCTGCAACTTTTCTTTAGCTAGAGGCCATTGCTTAATCCATATTGGCTTCTCAGTTAGCCATTTTAAAGGTAGGGCTGTTAGTATCTCTGAAGGTTTTTTAGTTGCTTTATGTTTTTGTAAAGCCTGAATGGCTGGTGACTTTTGTTCATAGTACCTTATTACATCCTTCCCATAATTAGGAGTTCCTGGTACTGCAGGAATGTTAATCTGAGTATTCCATTTCTGTCGCAGGTCACAGCCCTATAAATTCATAGTAATATCAGCTACATATGGCCTCAGCTTCCCTCTTTGACCTTCTGGCCCAACACAGTCAACCCATCTCATGCTTTGTTTAACTCAAGATATAGTTCCAATTCCTAGTAATTGAACATCTGCCTCTTGAAGAAGCCAATTTGGATGCCACGATTCTGGATTAGTGATACTCACATCTGCTCCTGTGTCTATCAAACCAACAATTACAATTCCATTTATACACACTCTCAGCTTTGGTCTCTAATCATTTATAGAAGTTTGCCAAAATATAAGCTTATTTCACATTTGAATCTTTGACTTATCCTCCAAATTTGAGCCATCATTTAGAACATTATGGTCTTGCACAGAAGGTTCTAGATTTTTTAATTTTCCTGGTGTGACATGTCCTCCACAGTTAGAGTGAATGACTGGGTCACTTTTGGCTTGGGGGCCTGCGAGAGGCCCCTCAAGGAGTTTCCCAATGGTATCAGGTTGCCTTGACTATCTGCTGTTGATCTGCATTCATTGATCCAATGTCATCCTTTACCACACCTTCTACATACACCTGAAGGCCGAGATATCCTATTTTTGCCATTCCCAGATAAAATATCATTCCTAGAAATTCCTTGCCCACAATCCCTTTTCAGATGTCCTAATTTACCACAATTAAAACATCTGGCAGTTTGATGTCTCCTCATCACTTAGGAAATCTCTTCTCCCACCCAGGATTCATCATTATAGACAAACGTCTCAACATTCATCATATGTTGAATCCATTCGTCCATAGGTGCTGATCTAGACCTTAAAGGCCCAATTATCTTTTTGCATTCTAAGTTTGCATTTTCAAAATCCAGATATTCAAGAATTATTCATCTAGCTTCTGGGGCTGTTACTCCTATTTGTACAGCCTTAATTAATCTCTGTAAAAAGTCAGTAAAGGGTTATCTCTGTCCTTGCCTAACCCTGGTATATGATTCTATCCTTTCCCTAGTTCCTGGATCCTGTCCCAAGCATTCAAGGCTGCTTTGTGGCATAGGGACAAGATTTCTTCGTCGTAAAGAGCTTGGACCTGTGGAGCATACAGGCCTTCACCAAGAAGTTGATCTTGGGAAACTTCAAGACCTTTAGCTTTTCCTTGTCATTCCATATGTTTGGATTCCTCTCTGAAATAAATTCCAAACATCAAGGAAGGTCCATCACCCAGGACTGCTGACACTAACTGAGAAAAATTATGGGAGTAGCTCTGACATTAGAAGCCCAAGTTTTTATCATCTCCTTAACAAATGTGGAATGCAAGTCATAAGTAACAAGAGCTTGCTTAATTTCTTTTAGATCATTCAGTCCTATTGGCATACATCTACCTTCTTTGGCTCCCTTTGAGCCTTTAGAAGTTGATGCTTTGTCAGAGTAAACTACAGGGTAGGACACTAAAACCCTGGGTAAATCAGTTCTGACAACCAGTGGTGATGTTATATCCTGTCCTTGTGCCTTCTTTTCCTGTTCAGCAGCTCCAATAATTTCCTCTATCATTTCAAATCTTTTTATCATTGTCTTTTGTAAAGCCTGAATCTCTTGACCTGCATATGTTTCTAGTGATTTCACTAAGGTATCAATTTTCTGGTCCTCATTCTGCACCTGTGAGTCCAAGGTTTTAATGTTCCCCTTTAAAGATAACATCTCCTCCTTAAACTTTTCTTGGATATCATGTAGATTGCCATACTGGAGGTACATTCTGTCTTTTAACTTATCAAATTTTGTGATAACTTCTGAACATCAAATTCAACAGTATGAACCCTTTCAGGTAACTTCCTAGTACCCTTAGATATGGAGTCAATTGTGCCTATCATAATATCTACTTATTCAGATAACCTCTGATTTTTTATTATATTAATCCTGTCAACTAGTGCCATATACTTCCTTAATGATAAAATATGGAGAAGAAAACTGAAACTTAGTAACCAGTAAATTGAGGTACATCCATAGTCATATAGGCCTCGTGTAATACCTTCCATTGTGGTAGCAAAGAAGGCAATAAAAGTTCCATTAGAAACAAAATCTGCCATATTACCTTTCACCCAGCAGATGGTGCTGTTTCCAAATCACTACTAGAGCCAATGCAACGGTGGCATGGCAGGTCCTGTGCTAAAGCCTGCCTTGCTAAAAACTGGGGAAATATGAGTCGCTCAACAGAATTAAACCAATTCCATACACGGAGCAAGAAAACCCAGAGTCCAGGCCCAGAGAACAGAAATCCAGAAGCCACAGACTCCGGCACAAGGGTAGGGTTTGCAGGAGTTGGTAAACAACACAGCTGTCTGTGATTTTCGCCTCACTGCTTAAGCACTGCAAACTCTGTTGTGGCAGGGATTTTGACAGGGATTCTGGCCTGTGAAGCAGCTTGGCCATCTGCCCAGAGGCGTGGAGTTTAAATCCACGTGGGTGCCAGTCGTACCGGGGGTTATGGTGGTCAGACGCTTAAAAGAAATCCCACACTAGCTCAGAAATAAGAAATAGATAGGCATTTATTAAGGGATAAACTCACAAATCAGAATTCTCTGTTTGACCAGTTGAATCACGCAACTCAAAGGAGCAGTCAACAGGGCACAGAGCCAGGGGAATGAGAGAGAAGGGCCGGACGTGCTTCAGCACCCAGGTAAATAGTTTATTAGGCCATGCCCCAGGAGGTGGATAATTACTAGTTGTAAACCTTCCCACAGCAATTGGCCTGTGATAGGGCAGAGTAGAGATTGATGGAAAAACTAAACTGAATGCTGGGAGAAAGAAGGCAGAGTCATCAAGAAGCCATGCAGAAGACACCTACAGAAGACAGATGCCACTGCTGGAGCCCACCAGAAACTTGCCAGTAAGCCACAGCCACATGGCGATACACAGATTAACAGAAATGGGCTATATTTAAGATATAAGAGTTAACCAGAAATATACTTAATCTATTGACCAAACAGTATTGCAATTAACAGATTTCTGTGTGATTATTTCAGGAGTCAGGACAGCTGGGAAATTAACTATTGGCTTCTCTCAACACATGAGTTGGGTAAGACATGCCATAGCACATTGGGAGAGGTCAAAGAACAAGTTAAATGAGTTCTCTCCTTCCATTATGTGAATCCTGGAGATGGAACTCAGGTCATCAAGCTTAGTGGCAGGTGCCTTTATCAACTGAGCCACCTCATTTTTGATATACACATTCAAACCAGGGGCTCAGAGGGCATAAATAATTGATTTGCAACCACACAAGGGAAGACCCTACCATACACTGGCCAGATTACAAGGTCTGTTCTCTGTATCATTTTTCATGCATCTAATTCCACAGTTACTTAAACTCCACAGAGCTATTTCAAATAACATATGCTCAAAGCAGCAGTATAGTGAGACAATTTACCATCTATGAAACATTGCCTATTGTTGATTTGTTGAAGGAGGTTTGTTTATTTTCAAGTTTGATGCCATAATTAAAAGCCTGGTAGCTGGTCCTGTTGACTGTGGTTTTTATCACTGTTTTCTGTGTCAAAACTGTATATACATCCTAGAAATAAAGTCTGAAAAGTAAATAAATAAAATAAAAATAAATAAATGTTCTGCTACATAGGAAGCATGTACATGATATTCATTCATGTGTGTGTGAAAGAGTCACTGACACATGGAGGGGAAGGGGAGAAAAGAGAGGAGAGGTTGATTTTCTAAAAACAGCAATCTAGACCCGTTATGGGGGTGGATACCTGAGCAGATTCAGATCACTGATTTTGTTAATAGTCCAGCTCAGTGAGCCGTGACTAGACCTCTGTAGGTTCATTGCTTATATAACACTGCCATCTGCTGACATGGCTTCTGCACTCTGAATGTAGTAATGTAGTAGGTAATGAGAGTAGGACTGAGATAATTCTCATCACTGCTTCTCTGTGCTACCACTATTCATGCATACTAGAAACAGTCTGAAAAGCGCCAAAACAAAGATAGGTAGGAAGCATATACATGTACCTATATACCTACATAGGTACTCGTATCTGTGTGCGCGCTTATACATGTATGTGTGTATGTGTATGTACCTATATACCTAGATACACGAA
This sequence comes from Neodon shergylaensis, assembly GCA_025134845.1. Taxonomy (NCBI): domain Eukaryota; kingdom Metazoa; phylum Chordata; class Mammalia; order Rodentia; family Cricetidae; genus Neodon; species Neodon shergylaensis. The sequence goes on from JABTXL010017957.1 coordinate 20,813, forward strand.
TCTGTGTGTGTGCTTATATATGTATATATGTGCATATATATACCTATATACCTACATAGATACTAGTGTGTGTATATATGTGTGCATTTAAACATATATGTACCTATATACCTACATAAATGCATCAAGTGTGTGTGTGTAGGGAGTGGAGAAGGAAAGAGGAAGGAAAGGAGGAAGTGAAGGAGGGGGAAAGTGAAAGGATGTTTTCTAAAAACAGCAGAGTTCAAACCCACTATGGGTGTGGGGACCTAAGAAGATTCAGATCACTGCTCTCGTTCATAGCTCAGTGAGCCGTGACTGGGCCCCTGTAGGCTCATTTCTTATACAACACTGCCATCTGCTGACACAGCTTCTCCACTTTGACTTGAGCAGGGGATGAGTTATTTGGTAGCATGGTGAAATTATTGCCTTTCATTTACTTTCATTTTTTTAATATCTAAACAACGTTACTTCCATAGATTGACATAAACAAATTTTATAATTAACCCCAACTTTACAAATTAACATTTCCCCTCCTTTTACTGTTATCAAATGGTTGATCGTGGTTCTTCTGTTCTACCCAGATAAGGCAGTAAAGCTCTCCCGGGACTCTCTTCCCGGGCGCTGGAGCTCCAGAAGCTTAGGTGCTGGGCTGAAGACTCAGAGGCTTACAAGTCCAAGCCCCATGAGCTAGAGGTCAAATGTTCCAGGATTTAAAACCCAGCAGCATGGGCCTGAAGAGATGGGTCAGTGGTTAAGAGCGTGTCCTGCTCTTGCAGAAGATGAGTTCACTTCCTAGCATCCACATCCAACCACAGCCTGCACCTTCACCTCCAAGGGATCTGAACCTCTCTTCTGGCCTCCTCGGGCACTGTGCTTGCATGCATATACCCACACACAAGCCCATACATCTACTCACAATTGAAATAAGTCCTTTCTAAAAAACTAAAGATGTGGCTCAAAGTTCTCAGTTTGAAGGACTATTGTTCTGGGCTTTAAGTACCAGCAGTCCTAGCACTCTTCAGCTCTCTTAATCTTCAATAATGAATTTCCGCAGCCCACAGTCCCAAGCAGCAGTGTCAAACAGAAGGAGCCACTGGGATCTGAATTTCTGCAATGGCAAGTGTTGCAGCTCTTCATCCTGGAGTGCCTGAGACCCTTGGCCCTTCAGCAGTTTCTTGTCTTTTGCTCATCACAGCCCACATCGCCTCCATTGCATGATGCACTGTGTCACGTCGGCCCCAGCCACTCTTGGGAACTCTTTGCATGCCTTCTGGTGTTACTGCTGGTGTCACCAGCGACACTTCCTTCACCATCAGTGCTGCCTTCACTGCTTCTGTCTCCTTCCTATCTTCATGTTACCAGCTTAACTCACTCTACTAATGATAAAAAAAAAAAATAGGCAAGACCAGGCCTTTTATCGGACCTAATGCTTCAACATCAGAGGGCAACACAGGAAGACGTCTCCCAAGCAACTTGGAAAGTGAGCCAAGTAACTGCTTATATAGCCAGAGCAGGAGGGTAGCCAGGGTATCTGCACCACATATGCACTTCATGCCAATGAAGAACAGTATTTGCACCAAGCATGATACAAATGATATTGCAAATAAATGGCTGCACCTGCACCAATCACATCAATCCCTCGGGCAAATGAAGTCACACACCTTCTGACTGCTTTTTGACTGATATTCCTTCACTCAAGACCATAGCTCCCTAGGATGAAGCAGTTGTTAATTCGCTATCCAAATCACCCAAGCCACTTAAATAGATGTTAAAGGTGGTGTTTGCAATAAAGATGCCATTCACAGGGATTTAACAATGCTGTAAGAATGAGCAGCTCCTGCCTCAGTGCTCCCATGAGTAATGGATCTCCCAATCTGTCTGTTTTACCTATCTCCGCCATCCAGCTATCCCCTGAACCCAAACTTCTTTTGACATGTGTGTATGGAATAAGCGTATGTCCTGTGTTTTATTCATATTCAACACCCATAACCTTCCCTTGTCCCCCTCCCACTCCTGCTGACTGCACCACCCAATATTTTCATGCCTGTTATTAAGGTTTACTCTTATTTGTGTGTATGAGTATGTGCCTGTGTGTAAGCTAGCAGATCCCCCTGGATCTGGAGTTACAGACAGCTTTGGCCTGCCCGCTGAGGATGCTGAAAATCAAACACAGGTCCTCTGCAAGAGCAGTAAGTGCTTTTGACCACTAAGTCATCTTTCCACAAGCCACATACATGCTTTTTGTAACCCATCAAGTTTAGTTAAGGCAACTTACATAAACATGGATAAGGGGTTGTTTAACAGAGCATACACAGCTTGGTAGAGGCTATATCTCTGAAGAAAATTCCATCCTCTTCCCCAGAAACAGCCAAAAAAACTCTTTAGGAAAGGGTAGGAGGCCTTGTGAACCCAACCAAGCTAGCCAGAAATCTTTAATTAACTATATATCATAGGAGAAAAGAATGGCCACATGAGCCCCTCCTCTGCCCACGATGGAATATTGACAGGCCAGATTTTGTTCCAGGTTGGGGCATATAATCAAACTGTTCTGAGTTCGTAAATGCAACAGTCACATCTGGTTCCCAAAGATGGTGCACAAAGTCCTTTTCTTTCCTCCAGCTCTTGCATTATTTCCAGCCCCTCTTTTGCAATGTTCCCTGAACCTTAGAAGGTAGTGATAAAGATGTCCCCTTCAGGGAGCACTCAATTCAGCACTTTGACCAGTTATAAGTCTCTGTAGAAAAAAAAAGGTTCTGAGCAGCACTGATCTATAAGCTTGAACCTAATTATTATTTATGTAAGGCAATTCAATGGGCATATCATGTCTATTTAGGGAAAAAAGTAAGTTTCCCACCAGAACCTTTGACACCCCACACACACCATCACCACCACCATAGGCCTTTAAACAGGATACAGTAGCAGGAGAGAATCCTATAGAGTAGGCCTCAAATCCAGTCCAAAGATGGTTGGTTACCCCCATAGTAGCTGTACCACTATTGCTCCAGTGGGATATCCTACCTGCAAAGGGGATAGGTGACACAGGGCACAGGGTCTACAGATGAATACAGCTGCTGATGAGTTTCCTCACCCCGAAGCCTGCATTGCATCTTCTGGCACTATGTAACCTATGCAGCGGAAAGAAGCCTTCATCTCAGTTCTAGCTTGATTTCCTTATGTCCTATAACCAAAGTGTGTGGTGTATTCAGCAATAGGGTCTTGCTGTCTTGTAATTAACTATGATAATTGCCTATATTGTTTGGGAGATTTTAGGGACCTCAATGACCAAAAACATACAGAATGGTATCTCACCCATAGTACTGGGATTTTCATTTAATAAACTATAGCTTCTGGAAGCAACTTTATCTGCCCAGGCATGGAACCTCACACCAACTTCTTTTTATTAATTGTATGTTAATTAGCTTATGAAGTAGTAGGCTTCCTTATGGCTTTCAGATATTCTCAGTTTTGATTGGCCCTCTCCCTCATGTTCTCCTCTTTCCCATATCTCTGTACTACGGTCCCACTTCCTATCAAATGTGTCCTATTACCTCACTACCTAAACATCCTTTTTCCTTTTTACCTCCCATGACCTCTTTCCAGTTTCCTTGATTTTCATTACCCCAAATTCAAACAAGGTAAAATTTTCAGAGGTTTTATAGTAACAGAACAAAGGGGGCTGCAAGTTACTTTTCGTGTATATATATTGATGGGCATAAGAGGGCAGGTTAGAGCAAAGTGGGGGAAACCTCTGCTCCAGGTCTCAGATGCTATCTAGTGACATTTTTACCTTTTGACTTGGTGGACGCTGTTCATCCAACAACTCAAGCTGGAGGATGCGTCGGGATCTGTTCATATATTCCAAAGGATTTACCTAAAATTCACAAAGATGTCAGGTCACGCAGAGGGCAGTAAATGGCCTCAAGTGTCCGTAAATGGCCATAAGTTTCAGTAAATGGCCACTTGAGGGGGCTAAAGACAACCCCAGATAACTTGGCTCTGGGTCTGCATCATTTCCAGGGCTCCACAATCACTGAGGCTCTAGTCAGTGACTTGGCCTTTGTAGAATGTTCAATGTAAGGTGCAGGTTCTTCCCATGGGGCGCAGGGGGTGGAGGGGGGAACTTTAATTCACGTGAGTAAAGCAGAAGACTGCCTCTGTGTGATCTGAGCAACGTGAGTCAGGAGACAAAAATGGACTTTTTCCCAAAGAGAGTAATAAAGGAAGAATTTCAGAAGTTCAGTAAGAAAGTGAAAGGGTACTTGAAAAGAAGAGCGGGTAAAGATAAGTGTGGTAGGGAAAGCAGCTAAATACTGCTCCAGTTTACACTTCTCTAGAGGAGGAACGGAAGCAAAAGCTGCTTCTGAAAGGAGAGCTAAGCGCAGCAGAGCAGTCCTACCCTAAGACACGCGCACAGCTCTCACATTCTGAAGTTCAGGTGCAGGTTCTAGTGAGATTCCTCTGGCATCAGGATCAGTCAGGGATAGAAACCCCACGTAGGTCTCAAGAGGGTGAAATACAGACTGCAAGGCTCAGTGTAGCCAGCAGAGGCCACTAGTTAGCAACAAGGAAACCCCTCGGTACCGATCAGACACTTAAGCAATGCAGACTCAGCAAAAACTTAACCGGAAGATGGAGCCCACAACGTCTGACCTCCTCCACCCCTGAGTAAGCTTTTTAGAGGAAGCTGCTCCAACACACCCCCACTTTCTTCCTCCCTATTGTTTATTCCATTGGGTTCTTTTTCCCTGCTCCACTCACTTAGCAGAATTTTTACTGTATTGTATTTGCTTTTATATTTTTGTTACTCCTCTTCATACAATCATCTAATTTTGTTCATGCATTTTTAAAGTTTAGTGTAGTTATTTTCTCAGTTTCTTTTTCCTTCTCTCTTTCTTATTTACCCATGTTTTTACATGTACACACACACAAAAAAATCTTTTTTTCTAGTTTTTTGGTTTTAAACTTTTTCAATGTTGGCAAATTTTTTTTCTGTCTTTTCTTTTTCCCAAGTATAGAAAAAGAAGCAGACATTGAAATGCAAACAAAATTCAGAACTAACTCTAAACAAACATCACAGAAGAAAACTGCTTCACACCACACTATGATCAGGAAATCTAACTCCAGCACTTGGAAGGCAGAGGCAGAGGGATCTCTCTGAGTTTAAGGCCAGACTGGTCTATAAAGCAGGAGTTACAGGACTGCTGGGGCTATATAGAGAAACCCATTCTCAAAATAATAATAATAGTAATAATAATAATAATGAAATAAAAATTCTAAGCAAAGAACAAACATTAGGAACTGTAGGGAAAAACACCAACTCATCCACATGACACAAATGCCAGAATCCATCAAATCTCTCATCAGCAACTTTAAAAGCCAGGAAATCCTGAAATGATATTTTTCAAGCCCTGAATGCAAATAGCAGCCAACCAAGATTGATATATCTATGAATGCTACACTTTTAAAATTGATAATCACCAAGGCCAGCTGGCCTAGGTCTGAAAAAGCCTGGGATAAAACTGGTCTCGCTGAACATAGCGGACAATGAGGACTACTGAGACCTCAAGAACAATGGCAATGGGTTTTTGATCCTACTGCACCTATTGGCTTTGTGGGAACCTAGGCAGTTTGGATGATCACCTTACTAGACCTGGATGGAGGTGGGTGGTCCTTGGACTTCCCACAGGGCAGGGAACCCTGACTGCTCTTCGGGCTTACGAGGGAGGGGGACTTGATTGGGGGAGGGGGAGGGAAAGGGGAGGCGGAGGTGGGGAAGAGACAGAAATCTTTAATAAAAAAAATAAAATAAAAAAATAAAAAAAATTGATAACTAAATAAAGTATGAAACAAGCAAAATCTGAGTTCATGACCATCATGTTGACACTACAGAAGATAGCTTTAAAAGTACTATACAAAGAAGGAAGAATGACTTTTGTCCCCGGATCATTGGGCTACCAGGCGGCCCTGTTTAGGTGCTGAGGAGTTCCATCTGGACGGGTGAGTGTGTGCTATCCAGGGGCGGTTTGTCCCTGAAAAGAGCACAAACCCCCCTCTCCCAGCTCCTTCTGCAGGGCTGTCTTTCTTATGCACAACCCCCCCTCCCCCAAGCCTGCTTGGTCTGCAAGGTCCTTTGATCAGGAACAGTCTTCTGCTCCTACACTAAGGCTACCCACTCAGAGCAGTGAGTGCCTGCCTACCAGGCAGGCCTCAAGGACCCCCGAAAGGGAGCACGCGCACCTTCAGCTTGTGAGGCAGGGTCTCCTGTGTTCTACCTGCCCCACCCTGCCCCCCAAGTTCCCCCCTTTCGTCCGCGGGTCATTGGACTACCAGGCTGCCATCAAACCGCACACACTAATAGTAGGAGATTTCAACACTCCTCTCTCACCAATGGACAGGTCAATCAGACAGAAACCCAACAGAGAAATAAGAGAATTAATGGAGGTAATGAATCAAATGGACTTAACAGACATTTATAGAACATTCCACCCAAATAGGAAAGAATATACCTTCTTCTCTGCAGTTCATGGAACCTTCTTGAAAATTGACCACATACTCGGTAACAAAGCAAATTCCACAGTTACAAGAAAATATTCGTAACCTCCTGTGTCTTATCAGATCACCATGGATTAAACTTAGAATTCAGCAACAATGCTACCCCTAGAAAGCCTACAAACTCATGGAAACTGAACAGTCAACTACTGAACCACACCTGGATCAAGGAAGAAATAAAGAAAGAAATTAAAGTCTTCCTTGAATTCAATGAAAATAAAGAAACAACATACTGAAACTTATGGGACACTATGAAAGCAGTCCTAAGAGGAAAGTTCATAGCACTAAGTGCCCACTTAAAGAAAACAGAGAAAGCACACACTGGTGACTTAACAGCCCACCTGAAAGCTCTAGAAAAAAAAGAAGCAGACTCACCTAGGAGGAGTAGAAGACTGGAAATAATCAAACTGAGGGCTGAAATCAACAAATTAGAAACACAGAAAACAATCCAAAGAATCAATGAAACAAAAAGCTGGTTCTTGGAGAAAATAAACAAGATTGATAAACCCCTATCCAAACTAATCAAACGGCAGAGAGAGAATATGCAAATTAATAAGATCAGAAATGAAAAGGGGGACATAACCACAGACACAGAGGAAATTCAGAGAATCATTAGATCTTACTACAAAAGCCTGTATGCTACAAAACTGGAAAATGTAAAAGAAATGGACACTTTTTTAGATAAATACCATATACCAAAGTTAAACCAGGACCAGGTGAACAATCTAAATAGACCTGTTAGTCGCGAAGAATTAGAAACTGTTATCAATAACCTCCCTACCAAAAAAAGCCCAGGACCAGATGGTTTCAATGCGGAATTCTACCAGAACTTCCAAGAAGACCTAATACCTATACTCCTTTTTTTTTTTTTGTTTTTTTGTTGTTTTTTTTGTTTTGTTTTGTTTTTTGAGACAGGGTTTCTCTGTGGCTTTGGAGCCTGTCCTGGAACTAGCTCTGTAGACCAGGCTGGTCTCGAACTCACAGAGATCCGCCTGCCTCTGCCTCCCGAGTGCTGGGATTAAAGGCGGGCGCCACCACCGCCCGGCTTACCTATACTCCTTAATGTAGTTCACAATATAGAAACAGAAGAGTCATTGTCAAATTCCTTTTATGAAGCTACAGTCACTCTGATACCAAAACCACACAAAGACTCAACCAAGAAAGAGAATTACAGGCCAATCTCACTCATGAACATCGACACAAAAATCCTCAACAAAATACTGGCAAACCGAATCCAAGAACACATTAGAAAAATTATCCATTATGATCAAGTAGGCTTCATCCCAGAGATGCAGGGCTGGTTCAACATACGAAAATCTATCAATGTAATCCATCATATAAATAAACTGAAAGAAAAAAACCATATGATCATTTCATTAGATGCTGAAAAAGCTTTTGACAAAATTCAACATCCCTTTATGATAAAAGTCTTGGAGAGATTAGGGATACAAGGGTCATACCTAAATATAATTAAAGCTATTTACAGCAAACCGACAGCTAACATCAAATTAAACGGAGAGAAACTCAAAGCGATCCCACTAAAATCAGGAACATGACAAGGCTGTCCACTCTCGCCATACCTCTTCAATATAGTGCTTGAAGTTTTAACACTAGCAATTAGACAACATAAGGGGATCAAGGGGATTCGAATTGGAAAGGAAGGAGTTAAACTTTCGTTATTTGCAGATGATATGATAGTGTACATAAGCGACCCCAAAAACTCCACCAAAGAACTCCTACAGCTGATAAACACCTTTAGAAATGTGGCTGGATACATGATCAACTCCAAAAAATCAGTCGCCCTCCTATACACAAAAGATATGGAAGCAGAGAGGGAAATCAGAGAAGCATCACCTTTCATGATAGCCACAAACAACATAAAATATCTTGGGGTAACTCTAACCAAGGAAGTGAAAGACCTATTTGACAAGAACTTTAAGGCATTGAAGAAAGAAATTGAAGAGGATACCAGAAAATGGAAGGACGTCCCTTGCTCTTGGATTGGGAGGATCAACATAGTAAAAATGGCAATTCTACCAAAGGCAATTTATAGATTCAATGCAATCCCCATCAAGGTCCCATCAAAATTCTTCACAGATCTTGAGAGAACAATAATCAACTTTATATGGAAAAACAAAAAACCCAGGATAGCCAAAACAATCTTATACAATAAAGGAACTTCTGGAGGCATTACCATCCCTGACTTCAAACTCTATTACAGAGCTACAGTAATGAAAACAGTATGGTATTGGCATAAAAACAGAGAAGTCAACCAATGGAATCGTATAGAAGACCCGGATTTTAACCCACAAACCTATGAACACCTCATTTTCGATAAAGGAGCTAAAAGTGTACAATGGAATAAAGAAAGCATCTTCAACAAATGGTGCTGGCACAACTGGATGTCAACCTGTAGAAGAATGAAAATAGACCCATATCTATCACCATGCACAAAACTCAAGTCCAAATGGATCAAAGACCTCAATATCAATCTGAACACACTGAACCTGATAGAAGAGAAAGTGGAAAGTACCCTACAACAAATGGGCACAGGCGATCGCTTCCTAGATATAACCCCAGCAGCACAGACATTAAGGGCAACATTGAATAAATGGGACCTACTGAAACTGAGAAGCTTCTGTAAAGCAAAGGACACTGTCACTAAGACAAAAAGGCAACCCACTGACTGGGAGAAGATCTTCACCAACCCTGCAACAGACAAAGGTCTGATCTCCAAAATATATAAAGAACTCAAGAAACTAGACTTTAAAATGCTAATTAACCCAATTAAAAAATGGGGCACTGATCTGAACAGAGAATTCTCAACAGAAGAAGTTCAAATGGCCAAAAGACACTTAAGGTCATGCTCAATCTCCTTAGCGATCAGGGATATGCAAATCAAAACAACTTTGAGATATCATCTTACACCTGTCAGAATGGCTAAAATCAAAAACACCAATGATAGCCTTTGCTGGAGAGGCTGTGGAGGAAGGGGTACCCTCATTTATTGCTGGTGGGAATGCAAACTTGTGCAACCACTTTGGAAATCAAGGTGGCGGTTTCTCAGGAAATTCGGGATCCACCTACCCCTGGACCCAGAAATGCCACTCTTGGGAATATACCCAAGAGATGCCCGATCATATGACAAGGGCATTTGTTCAACTATGTTCATAGCAGCATTATTTGTAATAGCCAGAACCTGAAAACAACCTAGATGTCCTTCAATGGAAGAATGGATGAAGAAAGTGTGGAATATATACACATTAGAGTACTACTCAGCGGTAAAAAACGACTTCTCGAATTTTGCATACAAATGGATGGAAATAGAAAACAGTATCCTGAGTGAGGTAACCCAGACCCAAAAGGATGAACATGAGATGTACTCACTCATAATTGGTTTCTAGTCATAAATAAAGGTCATTGAGTCTATAATTTGATATCCTAAAGAAGCTAAATAAGAAGGTGAACGAACCCAAAGAAAAACATATAGCTATCCTCCTGGTTATGGGAAGTAGACAAGAATGCCAGGCAAAAAATTGGGATCTTGGGGGTGGGGTGGGAGGGGGGTAAGGGGAGATGGGGAGAGAAAAGGAAGAAGGGGAAGATGGGGGGAACTTGGGGAAACGGGATGATTGGGATAAAGGAAGGTTGGATAGGGGAGCAGGGAAGCACATATCTTAATTAAGGCAGCCATCTTAGGGTTGGCAAGAGACTTGGACCTAGAGGGGCTCCCAGGTGCCCAGGGCGATGTCCCCAGTTAGTTCCTGGGGCAGCTGAGGGATAGGGAACCTGAAATGACCCTATTCTATAGCCATATTGATGAATAACTTGCATATCACCATAGAACCTTCATTTGGCGATGGATGGAAATAGAGACAGAGACCCACACTGGAGCACTGGACTGAGCTCCCAATGTCCCAATGAGGAGCAGAAGGAGTGAGAACATGAGCAAAGAAGTCAGGACCACAAGGGGTGCACCCAACTACAGAGACAGTGGGGCTGATCTATTGGGAGCTCACCAAGGCCAGCTGGACTGTGACTGAAAAAGCATGGGATAAAACTGGACTCTCTGAACATGGCGGACAATGAGGGCTGATGAGAAGCCAAGGACAATGGCATGGGGTTTTGTTCCTACTTCATGTTCTGGCTTTGTGGGAGCCTAGCCAGTTTGGATGTTCACCTTCCTAGACCAGGATGGAGGGGGGAGGACTTTGGACTTTCCACAAGGCAGGGAACCCTGACTGCTCTTCAGACTGGAGAGGGAGGGGGAGAGGAGTGGGGGGAGGGGGAGAGGAGTGGGAGGAGTGGGAGGGAAATGGGAGGCTGGGAGGAGGCGGAAATTTTTTTTTCAATAAAATAGATAAATAAAAAGAAAACACTATTTTAGGAGCAATTTGTGAAGAGAGCCTTCTTGGAAATATTGAAATGCAAAGTGGACTGTCTAGAAATGATACCCAAACTTCTACTCCTTCGCTGAACACAAGGTACTGCTCAAACTCCAGGTGAGTGAGGACCTTCACATTGAAACCATTTTATTTCAGCTTAAGTTAGATGGTGTGAGACACACAGGAACCTTTGATATTTAAGAGTTCGGGCATTATTCCACAGCTCCCTTCAAACTGGCAGAATTTGGGGCAGTAGGGGTCCGAGTCTCACCTACCTGCAGGATCACCTTGCATACTCTGCCACAAATGTGCATTTGGGGTCTACTTTTAATTTACTGACAGAGTCATGAATCTTGGATGATTCTTTTTTTTTTATTGAGCTATACATTTTTCTCCAATCCCCTACCTCCCCTCTCCCTTCTGCTTTCTCCTGTGAACCCCATTGCTCCCAGTTTACTCAGATCATGACTTTTTCACCTTCCTATGTAGAACCATATATGTCTCTCTTAGGGTCCTCTTTGTTGTCTAGAACTTGGATGCTTCTAATCCATATTGCCCCATCAAATTTACTATGTATCATAAGTTTCTGTGGTGTTAATACAAATAATAAACAAAAATAAAGTGAAATTTTAAAATTAAAAAAAAAAGGAAGAATGACACTCCACATCACAGAAGCACAGGCAAGGATAAATTTCACAAGAGGAACCTATGTTCCTGGACTGGCAGAAATAACGTGGTGAAATGTTATATCAACAAAAGCTATCTACGGCTTTTTTTATCCAATGACATTCTTTACAGAACTGGAAAAATACTAAACTTATATGGAAACCCACAAGACCATGAGTAGACAGAACAGTCCTAAGCAGGAAGAATCTTGCCAGAGCCATCACATCACCTGACCTCAGACTGCATCACAGAGCCATAGCTAGGAAGACAGCAAGGTGCTCCACAAAAACAGACATGTAGAATAATGAGCTGTAACAGGGCCCAGAAACAAGCCTACACTTCTGTGGACATATCATTTTTTTTTCATGTTCAACATCTGTCTTCTCTTTTATTTTTTTTTTTTTATTGAGAAAAAGAAAAGAAAAAAAAAGTTTTCGCCTCCTCCCGGCCTCCCATTTCCCTCCCCCTCGTCCCACCCTTCTCCCCCTCCCCCCGCTCCTCTCCCCCTCCCTCTCCAGTCCAAAGAGCAGTCAGGGTTCCCTGTCCTGTGGAAAGTCCAAGGCCCTCCCCCCTCCGTCCATATCTAGGAAGGTGAACATCCAAGGTGGCTAGGCTCCCACAAAGCCCGAACTTGAAGTAGGATCAAAACCTCGGGCCATTGTCCTTGGCTCCTCATCAGCCCCCATTGTTCGCCATGTTCAGAGAGTCCTGTTTTATCCCATGCTTCTTCCGTCACAGTCCAGCTGGCCTTGGTGAGCTCCCAATAGATCAGTCATGCTGTCTCAGTGGTTGGGTGCACCCCTCGTGGTCCTGACTTCCATGCTCATGTTCTCCCTTCTTCCCCTCCTCATTGGGAACTTGGGAGCTCAGTCCGGTGCTCCAGTGTGGGTCTCTGTGACTATCTCCATCCATCACCAGCTGAAGGTTCTATGGTGATATGCAAGATATTCGTCAGCATTGCTGTAGGATAGGGTCAATGATAGCCTTTGCTGGAGAGGCTGTGGAGGAAGGGGTACCCTCATCCATTGCTGGTGGGAATGCAATCTCGTGCAACCACTTTGGAAATCAGTGTTTCGGTTTCTCAGGAAATTCGGGATCAACCTACCCCTGGACCCAGCAATACCACTCTTGGGAATATACCCAAGAGATGCCCTATCACACGACAAAAGCATTTGTTCAACTATGTTCATAGCAGTATTATTTGTAATAGCCAGAACCTGGAAACAACCTAGATGCCCTTCAATGGAAGAATGAATGAAGAAAGTGTGGAATATATACACATTAGAGTACTACGCTGCGGTAAAAAACAATGACTTCTCGAATTTTGCATGCAAATGGATGGAAATAGAAAACACTATCCTGAGTGAGGTATCCCAGACCCAAAAAGAGGAACATGGGATGTACTCACTCATAATTGGTTTTTAGCCATAAATAACGGTCACGGAGTATATAGTGGTGAACCCAAAGAAGCTAAATAAGAAGGTGAACCCAAAGAAAAACATATAATTATCCTCTTGGATACGGGAAGTAGACAAAATTGAGGGGAGAAAATTTGGGACCTTGGGGGTGGGGTGGGATGGGAGTATCGGGGGATGGGGAGAGAAAAGTGAGAAGGGGAGGATGAGGGAAACTTGGGGAAACAGGATGATTGGGATAAAGGAAGGTTGGATGGGGAGCACGGAAGCTCAATTCTTAGTTAAGGGAGCCACCTTAGGGTTGGCAAGAGACTTGAACCTAGAGTGGCTCCCAGGAGCCCAAGGCGAGGTCCCCAGTTAGTTCCTTGGGCAGCTGAGGATAGGGAACCTGAAATGACATATCATTTTTTTGAGAGAGATGTAAAAACATAACCGTGCACAAGAGAAAATAGCTGCAAATTGGACAGCCACAAGAACTCCATTAGATCCATATCTGTCATCCTGCACAAAAATTAATTCAAAGTTGGATCAAAGGCCTTGATTTAAAACCTGAAAACTGCAACTGCATGGGAAAAAAAGTGTAAGTATAGGCTTTCCTAATAGAACCTCCTTGACACAGGAACTATACTAAAGAACTGAGAAGTGAGATTACATAAAACTAGAAGGCTTCTGCCCAGGAACATAATGGCAGTCCTTCTACAGTATGAAAGAAAATCTTTGCCAATTATCCTTTAATAAGGGAATGACACCTAGAACATGTAAATAATTGCAAAATATAGGCACCAAAAGTGCAAAACTGCCAGTCAATAAATGAGATATAAATATCCGAATAAGGAAATACAAATGGTCAAAATATTTTAATTTATCGTCAGGAAAATGCAAACCAAATCTAAAATTATAGTATATCTCATTCTAGTCAATATGGCTATCATTAAGGAAACAATTGACAACAAACACTGACGAGAGGGTAGAGAAAGGGTCCTTATTCACTGCTGGTGGGAATGTAAGTTGGCATGGCCACCATGGAAATAAGTTTTCTCAAAAAGTTAAACCTTAGAACTACCAAGAGACCCATTTATATCACTCCTGAACATAGAACTAAAGGACTGTATATCCTACTAGAGGTTCTTATACATCCATGTTTATGGAGTTCTATACACAAAATCTAAGAAATAATATCAACCTGATGTCCATCAACTGATGAATAAATAATAAAATATTATATATAGACACAATGGATCCTTACTCATATAAATAATAAAATATGGAAACAAACAGAAGTGGGAAAACATTCTCCTTCATGTGCAGATCCTAGCTTCTAATTTGTGTGTGTTTATGTGGGAGTTTAGGTTGAGGTTAGAAAGAAACCTAGAGGTCATGACTCATAATAAATAAATAAAAGTGCTTTAAAAGAAGATGTGAGGGGTAAGAACGGTGATATGCAATATAAGAGTGGAAAGCAGAATACTGAAAATGAATGGGTACAAGCAGAGGCGGAGGGCAGGGAACCAAGAAAGAGAAGTAGGGTGAAATTGGATATCCAAATATAAAATAATGAAGCTAGATCCTTTTGTACCTTGTACAAAAATATCTATTCAAAGTAAATCAAAGACCTCAATGTAATGCCTGAGAATCTGAAATTGCTTGGAAAAAATACTTCAAGATAGGCAAAGACTTTCTGAAAAGGATTCAAATAGCTCAGGAAATGAAGCCAAGAATTTACAAATGAGATTGCATGGAATTTAAAAAGCTTCTGCACATCAAAGGAACTGGGCTATACATACCCCCATCTCTGAACAATGGTATAAATTTCCTCTACCTATCATCATATGCCCATGTATAATTGGACGTGTGCGTGACTAACATCAGATATATTAAGGGGGGATATGTGCAACAGAGAAATGCTTATATAACCCAATCTACTGATCAAAATAGAGAACCAACCCCACTGACTCTCTCAGTAACAAGGCCATAAAAAGAGTTCTGAGGTTGCCAAGTGTGTTGTTTTGAGACGGGGCTGTGTGTATAGTAATGCAAGTGAAGGAACAGTGCTACAGGTGTATTACCGCAAGCAAACAGTGAACATAACCCCAAAACAAATGGGAGTTTTGAAAGAACTCCCCTGTGCTTGCAGGCCTCAGTTCTGTAGTCCTTGGTTGAGTCCATTCAACCATTGACATCATTTAACTCAGCTGTTTCTCTGCTTTTGTCACCATGACCTGCCTATTGGAGGAACTGGAGTATTGAAATCAGCCTCTACTCTTGTGTTGGGGTTAATATGTGGTTTGATATTTATTAGGGTTTTTTATATAAATTCAGGTCCACCAGCATTGGTGCCTATCTCTTCAGCATAGTAGTGTCCTCTTAGTTGATTTCTCCCTTAGAAAACAAAGCAACCTTCTTGATCTCTTCTGACTAGTGTTCGAATGAAGTCTACTTTGTCAGGTATGAGAATGGTAATCCTGCTTATTCTCTAACTCCACTTGCTTGGAATACTTTTCTCCATCCTTTTACTGAAGGTGGTATCTACTCTTGCTGATAATGTGTGGTTCCTTGAGGCATCAAATGGATGGATTCTGCCCTTTTAATTCAACCTGTTAATCTGTATCTTTTGTTTGGGAAGTTGAGACAGTGGGATTCATATTGAGAATCTATATTAATTTCTATCATTTTGTTGTTTTATAATGTTTTCCTGATCTTTGTTCATTTAACTATTGCTCTATCATTCCTTGTTTATTCCTGTAGCCTCTGGATGTATTTATCAGTTTTTCAAGTCTAAATAATTCGTTCCACTGTCCTCTGTAGAACTGGCTTAACAGTCCTAATTCCATTAGCCTGATTTTATCATGAGAAGTGCCTTCTTTTTCCATCGATTGCAACAATTTTTTTCCAACAATTTTGCTGAGTATAATGCCTCAGTTGGCCGCTGTCTTTCTTGAAATTCATCATCACCTGCTCTCCAGGGTTCTAAGGTTTCTGTTGAGGAATCTATAGGTTTTGGTTTTTTTTTTGTTGTTGTTGTTGTTTTTTTTTTTTTGATGGGCATATGCTTCTCTCTTGCAGATTTTAGCACACCTTTTTTATCCTGCATATTTGGTGCTTGAGATTTGATCTGCTTATACTATATGAGGGTTTAAATGTATCCTACTGATACCTTCTTATTAACTTATGCTTGTTCTTGGAATGTTCCGAGATACCTTGTCTTCAAGCTCAGATGTCCTATACTTGATACCTCCATGGAGTTTTGAATTGACTTATTACAGTTTTGATTTCCAGTATCTGTTCATTTGTTATCTCTTTATTGAATTCCTTTCTTGCCTTGCACCAATTTCCTTGTTTTATTCAGCTGTTTGTCTTTCTTGGTATTTGAGAGTTTATATTCTTCTTTGATTTATTTGTCATGCTTCTAACCACTCTTTTGAGTTCTGTTTGAGCTACATCTACTTCATTCACATTGGAGGCTATTATTGTAGGATTAGGCATTTGGAGGTGAGTTATGTTGCTGTTCTTCATGACTTTTCACTACTACTTTGGAGACTGCACATCTGAGGTAATTTCATTGCTTAAACTTTGTTAACAGCTGTACTCATTTTGTTGAAGTATTTACCATGGGAAGGGTTGTGGTAGAGTTGAGGTGCATAGTTCAGATGTTATATCCTCAAGCTAAGAGTTCAGGATGTCTTCTGTGATCTCTGCAATGCCTCCAGAGGGTAATAACTGCAGAAGCATGCAAATATCCTACTATTAACAGTGCCCCTTTCACTTCAATAAAAAGGATATTAAGAGGTATGTAGGCCCATATTTTTATATGGTATGGCAGCAGACTATGAAGCCACAGTTCCCCACCTGAGGTGGTCACGTAACCTTCCAGACACTCTGTCCTAACAAAAGGTCAGGATATTGCTCTGCTCTTTTTTTTTTTTTTTTTTTTTTTTGTAATTTGGAGGATGACTGAAAAGAAATGCTAATTTAGCCTATGTGACAGCACTAGCATACAGAACAGGAAGACATGACAGAAGAGACTCAGATAGAGGTGGATATGACTAAAAGCCATTCACCTGGTTAACTAGGAAACAAAATACTAATTATTTACCCCTCAGTTTATTTTTTGATATATAAGGCTGTTTAAAGAATAAAGGAGGAGGAATTCTTCAACACGTGAAGTCATAATTTCATGAGGGATCATGGAGAATCTCCCTCCCGATAAGGCCATGTGAGTTGTGTCTTTATCTTCACACCTCCACACTGGTTCAGAGAGATAGTTTTTATTGGGGTCTGGTCCAGAGAAATAATTTATGGTCCTAGCTGAAGCCAGACCCCGACAGAGGTATAGTAGGATTTTAGTTTTTAACATCAAGAGGGAGAAAGGAGTGTGGGTGAGGGTAGGAATTAATACTAGATCAACTTTGAAAAAAAAATTCAAGATGGGAAAAGTTCCTAGGAGGGGAAATTTGGGATACTGTTAGGTTCCACAGCTTCTGAAGTTTGTTAAGCTATGGAAAGTTATGCTTAACATAACTTAATATATAAGAGAGGAGAAAAGGAAAATGGAAAAAGAGGAAAAGGAAGAAATGAGAAGGAACATATATGAGTCATGGCAGGGGAAGGATAACAGAGAATGACAATAATAGACTGAGTGGCAAAGCATACAGAACAATCCTAAAACCTAACTGAGCAATACACAAATTAAAGCAAGGCTACTATGCACTAAGAATTCAAGAGTTAAGATTAGAAAATGAAAAATAAGGCTGTGCAGTGGTGCTGCATGCCAACACTTGGGAGGCAGAGGCAGGAAGATCTCTGTGAGTTCAAGGTTAGCCTGGTCTACAAGAGCTAGTTCCAGTACAGGGAGCAAAGCTACACAGAGAAACCCTGTCTCCAAAAAAAGAAGAAGGAGAAGAAGAAGAAGAAGAAGAAGAAGAGGAGGAGGAGGAGGAGGAGGAGGAGGAGGAGGAGGAGGAGGAGGA
>JABTXL010017958.1:0-56724 GCA_025134845.1 Neodon shergylaensis
TTTTTCTATCACACAAAAAAGAACATGGGAATTTTGTTCTTTTAGACTCCATGCTTACCTCTTTCATATTGTAAAAATGCATAATTAACCATGGGAACCTTTGGGTTTGTAAGTTTCAGTCTCCATGTATCCAATCTTAATGAGCAGCAGTAAATGATATGAAAGCACAATCTGCACTCACTGCAGCTGCCATAATGCAAAGATCAAGGTTTAGCGAAGAAGGAGAGCACATGACAACTTGTCAGACACTGACTGGAGAAGTTACTCCTCTGTCACATTCTTGAACTTGAGATTTGGAAATTTTTTAATCCATGTGCCATTTTCCTCTCAATTATGATGGTTTGTTAGCCGTTGGCAAGGGAGATACGAATATGCTTATCAGAAATAACATTTTGTACATGAATATTGGATTTATAAAATTATAGAATTAATGAAAAATGAAGGGGAAATGCCTCTTACATAAATAGATATTGAATTTTCAACGACATTCTTGATTTAACATTAAAATGCTAACATCAGATAACTACTTCATCTTGAATATCATATGACATGAGATGCCTCAAAACCACTTGATTAATAACACATCTTTTGAAAGACTGTGTCTGTCCATGGATTATGACTAGCCAAGAATTTACACCCTAGGCTGACCTCAAATGAATAATCCTTCTGCTTCTTTCTCTCCAGTTCTCAGAATAGAGATGTGATCCTCTACTTCTTACCATGATATTTTATTTATTTATTTTTCTGTTTCTTATACTTTACACATGATACTGGGTTTACAATTAAGTTGTTTTGTACATTTTCAGAGTTCACTGACGTCCAAGCATGTTATATGATTACTGTTATTGCTATTGATTTTCATTTTATTTAAACATTCTTTTTCCTTTAAAAGTTAAGCATCTCCAATGTTGTCTGTTAGTGTTTGTAAAATAGTTTGATTTAAGATGACTGTACTCCTCTCTGGAGAGATTTTTACCTTTTCACTCTTTCAGCAAGGCTATCTTAACCCAGTTTCCATACATTTGTAAATTACCCTAGGTATGCATTTCTGGAATAGATATTGTTGTCAGTGTTGGACTACAGCCATGACTTCTTGTGTAAATCCAATTTTTTATTCCCATTCTGTTTCCCAAAATGTTGAGTTCTGTTTCAGCTCCCTAATGTTGTAGGGCAATACTTCTTAGTTTCAGTGGAGTTTACCTTTGCTTTGAAATTAAAGCTTCTGTTGTCCCAGGATAAAATTAATGTTCCCCAGGAATTCCACAGAGAGAATTCTCAACTTCTCTTCATATTTATATCATAATTTTTATCATGAAAACAGGAACCCAAATATCTGTGGAACTGTTCTCTTTTCTCAGTGAAAGAGTGGCTTTCAAGAAGGGAGATAATGAACCAATTTTTACCCAGCTTTCTCTCTCTCTCTCTCTCTCTCTCTCTCTCTCTCTCTCTCTCTCTCTTTCTCTCTGCCTTTCCTCTTTTCCCCTATAACCTTGTTTTCTTTTATTGCAAGTTTTCTTAGTTCCATTGTTGTGATTTTGTGATCATATTTTATCTTTTCCCCAAGATATCTCTCCTAAGATTTCTAAAAAAGACACCTGATTTGAATATGTCTTGAATTTTAACCAAAGTAGCTATTAGAGTATCTAGGAGATTTTGGTTGGAGATCTGCTAGCCATTCTCAGTCAGTGATTTCTCATTCTTTCTTTGATGGTATATCTGCTTATTGATTGACACCAACCACTCTTCCACAACTGCCCAGGAATCTGCTTTTGTATTCGCTGACTGCTTTGCATAGGCCCCTCCAGCCTAGCCAAACTACTCAGAATTTATAAACCAGAAATTTGCAGTGAGATTAGAGCAGCATAAGACAGTCAGAAGAACAGGACCAAATTGCAGACCCAGGTCTTTATGTCCTTGCTGCTCTGGGTGTCTGGTGGGATATTTCAAATTATTGTAATCTTCTTACAGTTGCTTCGTTATATATAAAAGTTTGCAATGTGTGCCAGGGTGCAATATTTTTCTATACAATAATACTCTGGCAATATTGAATTGAAAGGACATTAAATGACAAATTCACAAATTTTGAATTCTGTGCTTTTATTATTATACATGACCATTGGAATTCCTGATTGCAGGTGTCTGTGAAGATTTTGTGATGACCCAGTCCCCATCCTTTCTGGCAGTGTCATCAGGAAAGAAAGCCACCATCAGATGCAAGTCCAGTCAGAGTTCATGGGGAGATATGTACTCAACAGTGACTGGGATGATGGCCACTTTTGCCTTCAGGCCTGCAAGAGGCCCCTCAAGGTGTTTCCTGGTGGTATCAGGTTGCCTTGTCTGTTTTTTGTTGATCTGCATTCATTGGTCCAATGTTGGCCTTTGCCACATTATCTACATAAACCTGAAGGCTGAATCCTCCTAGTCTTATGAGTCCCAGAGGAGATATTATTTCTAGGAAATCCTTGTCTACAATCCCTT
This sequence comes from Neodon shergylaensis, assembly GCA_025134845.1. NCBI lineage: Eukaryota > Metazoa > Chordata > Mammalia > Rodentia > Cricetidae > Neodon > Neodon shergylaensis. The sequence goes on from JABTXL010017958.1 coordinate 2,479, forward strand.
GTCAGATGTTCTATTTTACCACAGTTAAAACATTTGGCATTTGGATGTCTCCTCATTCCTTTGTAAATTGCTTTGCCTACCCAAGATTTAATATTTTAGTACAATGTCTCAATGTTCATTGTATGCAGTATCCATTCATCCATAGGTGATAGTCTAACCTTTAAAGGCCCAAGTATCTTTCAGCATTTTACATTGGCATTTTCAAAAGCCAGAGATTCAATAAGTACTCATCTATCATCTGGGTTGGTTATTCCTCTCTATACAGCCTTTGATAATCTTTGTAAAAAGTCACTAAAGGGTTTTCTCTGGCCCTTTTTAACCATGGTATATAATTCAATTAGTTTTCATAGTTCTTGAATTCTGCCCCAAGCATTTATGGCTTCTTCATTTGCATAGGGACAAGATGTATTCATCATAAAGAGCTTGAACCTGTGGGTCAGCATATGTGTCTTCACCAAAAATTTGATCTTGGTAAGCGTCAAGACCTTTTGCTTTTCACTGTCATTCCAAAATTTTTGCCTCTTGCCTGAAATAATATTTAAATATCAACTGGAACCCAACATCCAGGACTGCTGAAACTAACTGAATCCAATCATGTAGTATTGCCTTGATGCTAGAAGCCCAAATCTTTATCATCTCCCTAACAAATGTGGAATGCAAACCATAAGTTACAATAGCTTGCTTAATTTCTTTTATATCGTTCATTCATATAGGTACCCATCTAGCTTCTTGGATCCTTTTTGTCAGAGTAGATTACAAGGTCAGACGCTAAAAACCTGGGTAAGTCATCTCTGACAGCTACTAGTGATGTTGAATCCTCTCCTTGTGCCTTCTTTCCCTGTTCATCAGCTCCAATAATTTCGTCAATAATTTCAAAACTTTTTACTATTGTCTTTTGTAAAGCCTGAATTTCTTGGCCGGTATATATTTCTAGTGATTTCTTTGAGGCACCTAGCCTCTGGTCCTCATTCTGCACATGTGATTCTTAAGTCTGTAGTTTCTCTTTTAAAGATAACACCTCATCCTTGGACATTACTTGGATAGCATGCAGATTGCCATACTGGAGAGATGCTCTATCTGCTAATAAAGCATAACTTTTTAATAAATTTTGATTGCCAAATTCAACAGTATGAATTCTTTCAGATAATTTCTCAGTATCTTTAGATACGGATTTAATTTTGTCTGTCAAATTAATGTTATCCTTTTAAATAGTATTAACTTTTTTCAGGTAATTTTTAATTTTTGATGGTGTTAATCCTGTGAACTAGCTGTTTATTATTAGTCTGTACAAACTGTATCATTCGTAAAAGTGCCACATTCTTTCTTTTTCTGATTTTTATTGAGCTCTATATTTTCTCTGCTCCCCTCCCTCTCTCTCCCCTCCCCTTCAACCCTCTTCCAATGTTCCCATGCTCCCAATTTATTGTGAAATTTTCAGGAAAATGGATGGAGCTAGAAAACATCATTTTGAGTGAGGTAACCCAGACACAGAAAGACAATTATCAGATGTACTCACTCATTAGTGGTTTTTAAACATAAAGCAAAGAAAAACAGCCTAAAAATCACATACTTTCTTAATTACAGAATATGAAGAAAAGAAACTGGGTCCCAAAATCCAATGAATTGAAGTATCACCATAACCATATAATCCTCCCAGAATGCAATCCATACTATTAGCAACAAAGTTACTAAAAGTTTCAATATTAATGTAGTCTGCCATATTAATTTATTAATTACCTGTTATGTGATCTGGTAAATTGTTTTAGGTGTAATAATCTTTATTGTCCAGCAGATGTCATTGTTGCAGAGTTGTGGAATCTACAGAAATGGTTCTGAGCTGCCTTAGTTTCCTGCCTTGTTACTGGTAAAATACTGAGAAATATGATTTGCTTGACAAATTAAAAGCAATTAAATCAGTTCCCTACATGGAGCAAGAAACCCAGAACTCATGGGCAGGGAGCACAAACTGGAAGCTTCAGAAGTCACCACAAGGCAAGAATCTGCACCAGGGAACCGTGCCAGGAAATGCAGCAGTTTTGCATGCACTTGGAAAATTTCCAAGTTACCATATGAGTAAGTCCGCTGTGGCGGTGTTCTACAAAAACTGCATAGGTAAAAGAAAGCCAAGCAGGCAGGTTTGGGAGACTTTCTGGACTGTGGACTGGCTAGGCTTTTAGACCATCCACCTGGTAGGTGTGGAGTCCAAATCCACGTGGGTGCCAGATGAAGATGGACACTTAAAAGAAATCCGACATTAGCTCAGAATTGAGAATAATAGACATTTATTTAGGGGTAGACTCACAAATCAGAATCCTCCGCTGGAGTGCAGAAAACAAACTGAATCCAGCAGCCAGAAAAGAAAGTGGACACATGCTTCACATAGGTATAAATAGTAAAAGAGGCCACATCCCAGTGGGCGGGTAACTTGAAGGCTACTGGCTATTGGATTTTCTTACACCAGAGCAATATATTTCACAACCTGATAGTAAGTTATTGCTAATAAGTTAGCTATGTCCAGCAAAATTGTATATTAAATTGAAGATGACCAAAGGACATTACAAGACAGTAATAAACCAAGGTATTTATTGTCCATGAAGACAACATGGCTTAAGATACTATAAAAACAATTATGAACATAGAAAAAGGAAAGAGTCTTTCTTTTTTTTGTTAACTTTACTTTCTTTTTAGGAAAGAGTATTTCAATCATGAGATCACAGGAATATAGTTACTGTCTTGAAAGGAAGATATGAACATGATCATCAGGAAAGTAGTCCAGTGTGCCCAACACTGTAATCCAGATATCTTCAATATAATTGAGGAGTGAGGGAAAAGGTAAACAATCAAACAACAATATAATCCACCAAGAAACCCTAATGAAATCATAGAAACTGATAAAACAATTCTTACTAATTTTATGTTAGTACAATTCAATAAAGATACAAAGGTTGCTGGACTAGATTTATAACACATTTAACTGGTAATGACACACATGTGCTGAGAATAAAGTAATGGAAGTAAATCTAACTAGAGATTTGGGATACAAGCACAACTCTGTTGATCTGGCACAGTAGGATCCAAACAAAACTTAATCAGACAGCTAAAGAAAGAAAAAACAAGAAATGAATCATCAAAGCTACAAATACAGAAACACCAAACATTGGGATTCAAATTTTATATACAAACCAGAATACAATGGACAGAGGAGGTCAAATATGCCCTAATACAACAGAAGATGATATTTTCCGTATACCACTCTTATCTTTAGCTTTAAACTAAAAACCACTAGAGAAATTTTAGAATTACACTGTATGAGAAAGAACGAATACAACGGATATTGAAATATATCTCATCTTTCATATTATATATATGATTAACATAAGGATGACCCCTGCCAATTCTTGCAAATGGAATCTAGAAACACATTAAGATGTTGTACATTATAACCAAGTTGGTTTAGATTCAGAGGTAGAAGGTTGGTCCCCTTTCATTCAAATTCACTAACTACAAGTCAGCACAAATTGAAGAAACAGAAATCCTATCACCCTCTCCATCAGTGCAAAAAACTCATTCAACCTCATAATAAATTCTCTGAAGGGATTTGTAGTAGAAACATCAATCATGAATATAACAAAGGATAAATGGCACAGTGTGTGGCATCTGCAGTTATGTTTGCAGCTTCTGCTCGAAGAAGGTAGAACACTTGGCCTCCATCATTGGTACTGAGAAAAACAAAGTCAACTGTTCACCTATTTTCAATATTGTAATATGACATCATGGGAACAGATGTCCTTAGTTGCAGAAATATTCATGTTTTGCCACACTGTTTTTATTGAAAACAGCAAAAACTTTATCCACACGCAGATGTCTTAGGAAGAATGATTTCAGAAAAGCCTACTGGCTCCAGGACAAAATGGTAGAGTTCACAAGAGAGGCTTCTGCAACTTCACGCATCTGGAGCATTTCTAGAGAGCTGCTAAGGGAGCTGGGTGAGTGCCAGCTCAAGGAGCATAGATCTATGTCCCAATCCCTGGAGCTGTATTACTGATTCAGATATCAGAGACCAGGTGGCAGCAGAGGTGATGGAGCATGAGAAAGTGATGGAAATGGGTGATTATGAGCTAAGCCATTTTTACTCTCTGTGTCAGGTAGACTGTTGCAGCTGATTGACAAGTCAGTTCACAATGGGATTTAATAGAAAAACCAGGGAAACAAGCATAACTTTCTGAGTGAAATTTGTAGTGACAAAGCAAAACAAAATAAAACAAAAACTAATACTGTGATAAAAAAATACCACTGTAATTATAGTAAATGCACAACTTAGTAAACATAAGAAAACTGCTTCACAAACCCCAAATGAGAAAATGAAATGTGTTGATTCTCTCACTCTTATTCAACACAGTGCTCAAATCTCAGTCACAGAAAAAGCCAATAATCAAAAATGAAATATTAATAGTAAACAAAGAAATTAAATTGCAAACTTTCATACGTAATATATTCTTATATTGAAAAGATTCTCAAAACTTCACCAGAAATCTCTTAGACCTAAAACTACTTTTAGCAAAGAGCAGGATACAAAGACATCATATCATACTGGTTACTGCTGTTCTAGGATTCAGGTGTGAAGACTCTATTGTTGAAGCTCTGTCTCTCACCTGGGTCTTTCCCCACACATCTCCACTATGTGATTTATATTACAAAGATTATTCATAAAAAGGGTGAAACTGTGAAAGAGAGATTCCTTAAACCAACATGTGTGTTTGTCTGACCATGGATATTTAAAAAAAATTCGATTTTTCCTCCTTAATAAATGTCCACCTGCTACTATTTTCAAAGCACAGTTTTTAAGTTCAATAGATTGACTAAACAATCATTTAACATTTACTGCAAATGTTCCTCAGTTACTCAATATAAGAGCTTTGAATATTGAAGACTGTTAGTTGTCTTGCAGACACAAGTTGACATCTTCAGCCTAATGTCACATTTCCACATCTTTTTTATTAAGATTTCAAAAGTCCCTCGTCAACAGATCCCACAATCCACCCTCCTGCAGCTGATTTACTGCTTAGCTTCTGATCAGTATTTCTGTGTCCATCACAGATGCTTATCTACAGGCTTAGACTACTGAGCTCTTCTTCACTCTTATCCTATATTCACATCTTTCTTCTTAATAACTTCCACATTTTCTTCTTACCTTCCTTCAATTTTTACTGTCTTCTAAGGTGGAGGGATATAATGTCTTACTACATATCCTGTGCTGACCTGGAAATCACTGCTTAGCAGACAGTCACACTGAAACTGCAACCACAGTTCGCAACCCATCAGCCTCTTCACCCTGACTGATAAATTACATGGCACCACACCTATGATACTTTTTGGGTTCTACTTGCTCTCCCATTACAAGTACAGGACTCTAGAGATCCAGGAGCGCAAGATAGAAACTTTACTTCAAAGAAACTCTGCACCTCTTCATGAACCTCCTTGGGGTTTTGTAACCTTCCCAAGTGGAGTAAAAAAGTTTAACAAAATGATCCTTAGCAATAACTTCTGATGAACATCTTTGAATTTTTCAGGATTACATTCCTAGCTCTGGATAGTGAAACTTTATTGACTTTCCTAGGGCTATACAATAAGTTATCATAAATTCAGCAACTTACAAACTCAGTACCAACAAACTGAGCACAGTGTGTCTGGGTCCTCTTCTCATGCTCTCACAGGCTAGTCAAGGTGTTGTCAAGTCTGCATTTTCTTCATATGACCAGTGAATTTGTTGATACAATTTTTTTTGAAATTTCATGTCACAAAGTTTAGCATGATTACTGTCACTTCACAAATATCCTGGCTCAATTATTCGTGTCAGGATTAGAATACTGATCTACTTTGACCAATTGCTGTCAGAATTACTGGTGAATATACAGTAAGGAAATCATCAAGGGTATAGAAGATCTCAAGATTACTACTATTCAGCCTGGACCACAAGATGTTGGTTGAACTCTATCCCCAAACACAGAAAAGTAAGTATTATATTCACATACACAAAGAGTCTTTTCTGAAAGAAATTGTATATATTGAACCAAAGAGAAAAAATTAACAAATTGATGTGATTCATTTTTATTATAACTGAATAAATTTTCTTGCACATTTGTACCTTTTTACAGTCCATTCATCTGTTGATAGACACTGGGTTGATTTAAATTATTACTGTTGTGAACAGTGCAGCAATAAACATGGGTGTGGAAGCATATCTCTTTTAAGCTGATTTACATCTGTTCTGGAAAATACATAGGGCAGAAGTAACTAAATCATACGCTAATTTCATGTTTTCTTTTCTTTTTTTTTTTTGATTTTTCGAGACAGGGTTTCTCTGTGGCTTTGGAACCTGTCCTGGAACTAGCTCTGTAGACCAAGCTGGTCTCGAACTCACAGAGATTCGCCTGCCTCTGCCTCCCGAGTGCTGGGATTAAAGGCGTGTGCCACCACCGCCCGGCTAATTTCATGTTTTCTTGAGGCATGCCCATACTGAAGTTCACAGTGACTGTGTATCAGTTTGCAATCCTCCAGCAGCATATATTGCTTGCTCTTTCTCTCCTGTTTTACCATCATTTATAGTCACTTTCTTGATTTCCTTTTAATTCATCATTGAAATGAACTGATTTTTTCTTTTTTTTAATTTCCTTTTTTATTTTATTTTATTTTATTGCAAAAAAAATTTTCGCCTCCTCCCAGCTTCCCATTTCCCTCCCCCTCCTCCCACTCCTCCCCCCACTCCTCTCCCCCTCCCTCTCCAGCCTGAAGAGCAGTCAGGGTTCCCTGCCCTGTGTAAAGTCCCAAATCCTCCCCCCTCCATCCTGGTCTAGGAAGGTGAACATCCAAACTGGCTAGGCTCCCACAAAGCCAGAACATGAAGTTGGAACAAAACCCCATGCCCTTGTCCTTGGTTTCTCATCAGCCCTCATTGTCCGCCATGTTCAGAGAGTCTGGTTTTATCCCATGCTTTTTCAGTCACAGTCCAGCTGGCCTTGGTGAGCTCCCAATAGATCAGCCCCACTGTCTCCGTGGGTGGGTGCACCCCTTGTGGTCCTGACTTCTTTGCTCATGTTCTCCCTCCTTCTGCTCCTCATTGGGACAATGGGAGCTCAGTCCGGTGCTCCAGTGTGGGTCTCTGTCTCTATCTCCAACCATCTCCAGATGAAGGTTCTATGGTGATATGCAAGATATTCATCAGTATGGCTATAGGATAGGGTCATTTCAGGTTCCCTATCCTCAGCTGCCCCAGGAACTAACTGGGGACATCGCCCTGGGCATCAAAATTCTTCACAGATCTTGAGAGGACAATAATAAACTTTATATGGAAAAACAAAAAACCCAGGATAGCCAGAACAATCTTATACAATAAAAGAACTTCTGGAGGCATTACCATCCCTGACTTCAAACTCTATTACAGAGCTACAGTAATGAAAACAGTGTGGTATTGACATAAGAACAGAGAAGTCGACCAATGGAATCGTATAGAAGACCCGGATTTTAACCCACAAACCTATGAACACCTCATTTTCTATAAAGGAGCTAAAAGTATACAATGGAAGAAAGAAATGAACTGATTTTTATGATTCTGCATTGGTTTCTATATCACTGCCAAATTGGGAGATACTAAAAGCCACAGAAGATCATGAAGAAGTCACTAACTAACTTCAGAAAAGCACAAGTTATTGATGTTCAGCAGCTTCCTTTACCTCCACTCTTACTATTTATTTAGAAGAGATTGGATAATGTTCATTATTTTCCTCCATATTGCCATGCTGAAGATGGTGGAGCTGAAAGCCCCATTAAGCTTTTGCCTGGATAAAGCTGTGTTTTCCATGGAGCAAGAACTCACTTGTTTTTCTATTGTTCTTCTCACACAATTTCAGGCAATTATCAATGATATTCCAAAGATAAGTAACATGTGGTAGCAGGAGGACCAGCTAAGTAGGGAGGGTTCCATTTTAGTCTTTATCATTATTTGTTGAGATTGTATGACTTTTACACCTTATTAAATGACAAGATCTTCAGCCCCCATTATGCTGATTTTGAGGATGAAATATGACTTCTCTAGATGTTTATTTAGTGTCGAGTCTATGGAAGAGGGTCCTGTATCCCATGAGATCAAGATAATCAACATCTGACTTCCTGGCTCCACAGCTGTGAACAAATTAATCTCTGTTGTTTTCAGCCAGTAGGTTTGTAGTTAGTTCACATTTAATCACAGCCTAAGGATTCTAATGCACAAGGTTGGAAACTGGAATTTTGAGAAAAGGAGTAACTAAACATTCTTTGTTTTTTCTACTATACATAAAAGATCATGAATTTTGTGTCCGTTTATTTTCTATGACCCACCTTACATACTGTGAAAATAAATGTTTAATTGCAGGAGCACTTGGATTTGTAAGACTCAGTCTCCGTGTGTTCTATTTGAATGATCAGCAGTAAATGACATGAAACCACAGTCTGAACTCATTGCAGCTGTTACAAAGCAAAGTACAAAGTTCTGCAAAAATTGAGAGCATGGCACAACTTGTTAGACACTGACAGGAACAATTATTCTTCTGTTATATTTTTAGAAACTGCCTGGAGCAGAGTTACTAATCTGTCTTACTTTGACCTTCAGATTGCGAATTTCATTAATTCACATGTTGCAAATCTCTCTCTTATGATGGTGTTACAAATTGACAAAGAGATCCGAATATGCTTTTCAGAAATAATTTAACATTTTGTATATGAAAAGTAGATGGATAAAATTATATAATTAATGAAAATAAATAGGAAATACATGTTACTTAAATGTATATTTAATTTTCAATAATAATCTTGGCTTAATGCTAAAATGTTAATGTTAGAAAACTACTTTGATTTAGATATCAAATGCCTAAAGTGCCTTGTAAGCACTTGATTAATAACACACATTTTAAAAGATCATCTCCATGCACAGGTTAGATTGGCCTAGAACTTGTGCCCCAGGCTGATCTCAAATACATAATTCTCCTTATTATGTCTCTCCAGGTCTGATGATTAAAGATATGATTCCAACGTCTTGACATGATGTTTAATTTATTTATTTTTTCTGTTTCTTGTACTTTACACATAATACTGGCTTTATAATTTACTTCTTATATGTCCTTTCAGAGTTCACCAACCTGAAGTCCAGATATATTCTGTGAAATATGTTATTGCTTCTGATTTTCATTCATACCCAAATATCTTTTTCTCTGTATAGCTTCAATATCTGGTGCTGTGGTGTACTGATCTCTGTAAAATTATTGCATGATTTAAGATGACAGTGTTCCCTTCTGGAGAAGATTTTTTAGTGTTCACTATGTCAGGAAAACTATTTTCACCCTTTTACAATGCTGCTAATTTGTAAAAAATCTTATAAAATGCATTATGTAATAAACACTCTTGGCAATTATTGGTCTAAAACAATGAATTTTGAAAAAAAATCAAGTTTGTTTTCTTCCTCTTCTATTTCCCACAATTTATCATCTTGTTTCAGTTCCCTAAGTTGTGCAGATGACAATTGTTTGTTTCCTCAGGATGTACCATTGCTTGAGATGTAAGATTCTCTCATCTCAATCTTAATGTTCTTCAGGATTTTCATAGAATGAATTCTGGACTGTACTTTTTTAAGTTGAGAACCTGGAGTACAATGTTGGTGGCACTGTTCATGATCCTCTACTAAGTTTAGTTTTAAAAATAGGATAACATGAACAAATTTAACCTCCATTCTCTTTCTCTGTCTTTCCTTTCTCCATCATTTCTTTTTTTATTGATTTTTTTTACTCTAAGTCCCTTAGGTTGTGATTTCTTTGAACATAATTTATCACTTCCATAGTATTGTTAATCTTAGATAGCTTCCTAACATTCTGCAAAACAAACTGATTTAAAAGTACTGTGGATTTTAAACCAAAGTTGTCATTAGCATGTCTAAGAGATTTCTGTTTGCGTGTTGTAAGATGTTATCATTCAGTGATTGCTCATACTCCCCATGTTGTTATTTTTGCCTGTTGATTGACACCAGCTACTCACATATACTGCCCATGCACTTCCTTAGATATTTGCTAACTGCTTTGCATAGGCTCCTCCAACTCAGTCCAACTACCTCATATTTATAAACCAAGCCTTTCCAGTGAGAACTGACAGTCAGGGGATCAACATGGTGTCACAAACCCAGGTTCTCCTGTCCCTGCTGCTCTGGGTGTCTGGTGAGAAATTTAAAAATATTATAATCTTTTTAGAGTCACTTCTTTGTATATAAGATAATTACAATGTGTGTCATGATAGAATTTGTGTTACACAATAATACTCTGAAAATATGATATTACAAAGATATTAAATTCAATTTTTTATATTATGCATCATCATTTTTATTGCTGATTGCAGGTGCCTGTGCAGATATTATGATGACCCAGTCTCCATCCTCCTTGGCTGTGTCAGCAGGAGAGAAGGTCACCATCAGCTGCAAGTCCAGTCAGAGTCTTTTATATGGTAGTACTAACTACTTGGCTTGGTACCAGCAGAAACCAGGGCAGGCTCCTAAACTACTGATCTACTATGCATCCACTCGGCACACTGGGGTCCCTGATCGCTTCACAGGCAGTGGATCTGGGACAGATTTCACTCTCACCATCAGCAGTGTCCAGCCTGAAGACCTGGCAGATTACTACTGCCAGCAGCACTACAGCACTCCTCCCACAGTGCTTCAGCCTCCAACAAAAACCTCTCTGACATTTTCTCCAGCTGGGTGCACCACACAACCCTGGATCTGCATATGTCCCCCTGCTGACTGAGACTGATGTGTTCAAACAGAGGTGAAAAAAATTCAGTGTTATCTTTCTATTCCTTCTGTAACACATTACCACAAGCTCTGCTGCTTGAATATGAGGAGTTTATTTTTATAGTTCTGGAAATTCAGTGTCCAACATAAGACACTATGAACAGTAGTAATGATGATGGTAGCAGTTTGGAAACTAGAGAAAAAACATTTATTGTTCTTTTACTGAATTCTGTGGTGCTTTCTTATTTCCTTTCTGGTGTACATTTCTTCTGTTTTTTTTTTTTTACCTTTCCATAAATTATTTACTTTTTATTACATTTTAGTTAATTAAGTAGTCTTTCTGTGTGCCTGTGAGTGTACATTTTTCTGTGTGTATGTGTGGGCATTTTTCTAGGTACACATTTGACACGGGAGAGTGTGGACACCAGAGAACACTTGCACTATATTGATTGCTTGTCATTTGGGTCTGGGGATCAAAGTCAGCTATGACATCAGGCTTGTTGGCAGGTATCTCTGCCCTCTGATGGATCTTTCTGCTCCTTAAAATCTTTAATTGAAATAAATTTATTGTACTCAAATTGTACTGATTTCCAAAGAGGCTGTAAAAATTTGCATTCACATCTGCATTGCAATGGAGGAGTGTTACTCATACTCCATATCCTCTACAACATGAGCTATCATTGGTGTTTTTGAGCTTAGCCATTCTGACAGGTGTAAGATGGTAACTCAGAGTCATTTTGATTTTCATTTCCCTGATGACTAATGTTATTGAGCAATTCCTTAAGTGTCTTTCGGCCATTTGCTATTACTCTGATGAGAATTCTCTGTTTAGATGTTTATTCCATTTGCTAATTGGATTATTTGGTATTTTTATGCTTGGTTTCATGAGATCTGTATTTTGGAGATCAATGCTCTGTCTGATGTGGGATTAGCTATTGTTTTGTCTTAATGACTTTTTCCGTTACTTTATAGGATCTCCTCATATACAGAAGTTCCCATTTATTAATTGTTTTTCTCAGTGTCTGTGCCACTGGTGTTATATTTAGGAAGTGGTCTCTGGTGCCCATGAAGTCAAGGCTACTTCCCACTTCCTCTTTTATGCAGTTCAGTTGAAGTCTTTGATCTATTTGGACTTGATTTTGTGCATGAAGATAGATATGTGTCTACTTGCATTCTTCTGCATGCTGACATCCAGTTATGTTGGCACCATTTGTTGAGCATGCTTCCTTTATCCATGGTCTAATTTTAGCTTCTTTGTTAAGAATCAGGTATTCAGAGAGATGTGGTTTAATATCACAGACTTCAATTTGATTCTATTAGTCAAGCCATTTGTTTTTATGAGAGTACCATCGTGTTTTCGTTACTATGGCCCTACAATAAAACTTGGAATGAAAAATGTGTTGCCTCTAGAAGTTCCTTTATTGTACATGAGTTTTTTACTCAATTTTCTTATAAATAGGTTTTTTTCCCAGAAAATCATATGCATTTACTCTACCCACAACTCTTCCTCATTTCTTCTTCCCTCTCCTGTTATCTCTTCTTCCCTTAGTTCCTCTTCTATATTTATCACTCAGTCTCTCATACATATACATTCACACATGCCTAACCTCCTGCCACTCATACCAACGTACACCCGCAAACACGTATACATATAGATAGACATGTATACAGAGTATATTTACACATATTAGCATAAGACACTCATGCATTCATACAGACATATTTAGAATCTGAAAAGGAGGGAGATTATGATATATGTTGTCTTTGATTCTGGGACCACATCTCCTTCAGAAATTTCTCTATCTAATTTTTGACTGTGGAGACTGATATCATTCTATTCACCCTAATGGTTGCTATAACTTTGTGTCAACAGATGTTCTTTCCAGTCTCATATCACTAAATAGTATTTAGTGGGTTTTTTAGGGAGTATATTTTGTTATTGTTAACCATATAAATAACTAATCATGTCCATATTTTCATTAAGAAACACTGAATATGTATTTTGGGGATCTGGCAGGGAGCAAATGCTACAGGCTACAAAAAGTTTCTGGAGATCTTCACATTCCTTAGGGCTTCATAGTTCTCTGAATATTTCTTGGTAGTGATCCCTTGAGTGTAAAATGTGAAGTTTACTAAAGCCTCACATCAATCTAAAAGGTACTTAAACCAACAGGTAAGAATCATACACAGAAATTATCAAAAATCAAGTAAAATTGATGTCCCAAAGGATAATCATTCATTGAAGGATTCCAATCAAAGATCTAAAAAAGATAAAAGATTGTGTGAAGATTTTAAAAATGTACTAATAAAATGATCAATTACAACAAAAGATAAAAACAAAAGAATTCCTTCAGACAAGGATGTAGGGAGTAAGGCTGGTGACATGTAGGCAAACTTAAGCAAGATGGAGAAAACCGTCAGCAACTCAGCTAAATAACTGACCAAGGGTAATATAACAATTGAAATGTTAAATTAAAATAATACAACACTCACTGAAGACACACTAGCCTACTCAAGCATGACTCATGTAAGCCTTCCCCTTCTCCCCAATTTTCTGTATTGCTAACAACCATTAGTTTACATTCCTGAAATTCTTCACAAAAATCTATTTACTCATGTGCCTTATTCCTTCTCCTGACACTGACTTCTAAAGTATAGCTATCAGAATATCAAAAGCCAGCAATCAAAAGTCCCCATTGATTTCCCTAATTAACATTTCCAAATAAGATTAAGCACCTCATCCTAACACCAGGTTTCTACTTTATAAAGTACAATTTTACTATGTTCTATGACTGTCTCTCTATTGAGCTGCAGTCCTTTTTCTCTCTAAGACAAATACTATGCCCCCTTTCACTGTTTCCATACCCCTCCTCCCCCTTCCTCTGTCTCCTATATTTTCCCTTGTTCCCTGAACTCTCTCTCTCTCTCTGAAGTAAAGACTTCTCCTTTATTGAGAACTTTGCTGAGAACTTGGTCTTGTGGGTCCTAAACTCATACTTTTGCTTTCACAGAGAAAGAAGACATCACCATAAGACTCAATAAAACAGAAGTAAGAATATCCTGCATCAAGTTTGAAAATGAAGAAACAGGCAGGCAGTGGTGGCACATGCCTTTAATCCCAGCACTCTGGAGGCAGAGGCAGGCAGATCTTGTGAGTTTGAGGCCAGCCTGGTCTACAAGAGCTAGTTCTAGGACAGGCATCAAAACTACAGAGAAACCTTGTCTCAAAAAAAAAAAAAAAAAACAAAAGAAGAAGAAGAAGAAGAAGAAGAAGACGAAGAAGAAGAAAAGAAAGAAAGAAAGAAAACTGAAGAAACATAGAATTGAAACATCATTTGTTGCCTGAGAAAGCAATCTCCATGGGAGTGGAGCACATCTGGTCCATGGACATTTGGCAAACCAAGACTGAGCTAGCAACCTGGGCCAGAGCAGGCCTGAGAGAGAGAACTGCATAGGAACAGGTACAGGGGAGCAATCACTGAATGAATAAACCAGAGCCAGAGACTGCTGAGGGTCCAGACATGAATCTGGGACTCAAGCTAGTAGAACTAAGCCAGGGCCGTAAGTCTTGGACTTCCAAGGAACTATGCCTGAGCCAGGACTGCTGTGAATCTGGGTATGAATCTGGGACCTCTGAAAGAGTAGGTAGGAACCAGGGATCTCTGTGTATCCAAGTGTAAGTCTTGGACATCAGAGGGAGTAGGCCTGAGCTAGGAACTCTATGGGTCTGGGCATTGATCTGGAACATCAAAGGGAATAGTCAGGAACCAGAAACCTCTGCAGGTCTGAGCATGAGTTTGCGACCTAAGAGGGAGTAAGCTTGAGCCATGCCCTCTGAGGGTCTGGGTGCTCCAGAACCTGAGAAATCCAAGGGAATAGAGCAGAGCCAGAGATCTTTACAGGTCCAACCCCAAGCCAGACACCTCTGCAGAAACAGATCCAGACCAGGGACATTTACAGAATCAGGTCTGATCCAACAACCTAGGCTAGAGGAAACCTGAGACAGCAAACTCTAAGGGAGTAGATCAAAGCCTAGGACTGCTGAGCAAGCTCCAGTACACAGAGTGACCAAAGAGGTAACTAGAACCGTGGCACTGACTATACTATGGGGAAGAACCATCTGAGCCTTGGATTCACTGGCACCCAGAAATTCAATCAACAGAATCACAGACAATGCCAACCACTCCTATAGAGAAAAGATGAGTAGAAAAAGTGAGAACACATGCCTAACCACAAAGAGCAACATGACACCAATAAAATGAAGACCCTACAACATCAAGACTTGAGTAATCAAATATAGATGAAGCAGAAGAAAATTACCTAAAAAATAACTTCTGGAGAATATTTGAAAGTCTTAAAGAGGAAATGAGCAATTCCCTCAAAGTAATTGAAGAAAAGTTGAACCAAAAAAAAAAAATGGAAATCAGCAGATACTTTAAAGAAAACCAAGAAAAAAAAAGATCAAACATTTCACAGAAACTATTCAAGACTTGCAAACTGAGAGACAATAAAGAAAACCCCATTCAAGGAAAGTTTAGAAACAGAAATCATGAGAAAATGATCAAGAATCACAAACACAAGCATGAACAGCAGAATACAAGAGATGGAAGAACAAATCTCAAGCACGGAAGACACAATAGAGGAAATAGACTCATCAGTCAAAGAAAATATTAAATCTAATGAAAGATTCACCCAAAATATCCAGGAAATATGGGACACCATGAAGAGTTCAAACCTAAGAAAAATACGTATAGAAGAAGGAGAAAAGTTCAACTCAAAAGCAAACAAAACATATTTAACAAAATTATAGAAGAAAACATTCGCAACCTAAAGAAAGATATGCCTGTGAAAATACAAGAAGCTTACAGAACACCAAAGAGACTGCATCAAAAAGTCCCCTTATAACATAATAATCAAAACACTAAATATACAGTGTAAAGAAAGAATATTAAGAGCTGCGAAGGAAAAACACAGGTAACATATAAAGGCAGACCTATAAGAATTACACCTGAATTTTCACTGGAGAAAATTAAAGCCAGGTCATGGTCAGGTGTTATGCAGGCATTAAGAGAAGATGGATGCCAGCAGAGACTACTATACCCAGCAAAACTTTCAATCACCATAGAAGGACAAAACAAGATATTCCATGACAAAACCAAATTTAACCAATATCTAGCCATAAACCCAGCCCCACACAAAATACTAGAATAAAAACTCCAAATCAAGGAAGTTGGCTACATCAACAAAAACACAGACAATTGATGATTTCACAGCAGCAAATCCCATAGAAGGAAAAACACACAAATTAACATCACCTAGCCAGGCAGTGGTGGCGCACGCCTTTAATCCCAGCACTCGGGAGGCAGAAGCAGGCGGATCTCTGGGAGTTCGAGGCCAGCCTGGTCTACAAGAGCTAGTTCCAGGACAGGAACCAAAAGCTACGGAGAAACCCTGTCTCAAAAAAAAAAAATCCAAAAAAAAAAAAAATTAACATCACCAACAATGAAAACTAAATTAACAGGAGATAGCAATCACTGATTATTCATATCCCTTAGTAGAAATAGACTCAACTCACCTATAAAAAACACAGGCTAACAGATTGGATACAGCCGGGCGGTGGTGGCGCACGCCTTTAATCCCAGCACTCGGGAGGCAGAGGCAGGCGGATCTCTGTGAGTTCGAGACCAGCCTGGTCTACAAGAGCTAGTTCCAGGACAGGCTCCAAAGCCACAGAGAAACTCTGTCTCAAAAAACCAAAAAAAAAGAAAAACCAAAAAAAAAAAAACAGATTGGATACAAAAGCAGACGCCATCCTTCTTCTGCATACAAAAACACATCTCAACCTCAAAGATAGACAATGTCTCAGAGTTAAGGGTTGGGAAAAATATTCCAATTGAATGGACCTAAGAAACAAGTGGGTATAGTTATCCTAATATCTAACAAAATAATTTTCAAACTAAAATCAATCAAAAGAGAAAAAGAAGGACATTTCATAATAGTCACAGGAAAAATCCATCAAGAGAAAATCTCAATACTGAACATCTATGTCCCAAATACAAAAGAACCCTCATATGTAAAAGAAGCACTTCTAAAGCTTAAGTCATACATTAAACCCCCAACACTAAGAGTAGGAGACTTCAATACTCCATTCTCAACACTGGACAGGTCAGTCAGACAAAAAAAAATAAACAGAGAAATAACGGAACTAACAGATGTTATGACTCAAAGGGACTTAACAGACATGTATAGAATATTCCCTCCCGAAGCCACAAAATAATCCCACACCATTTAAGAATTATGAACAATAAAAGGGTTTATTTATTTAAGGGGAAAAACTTACAGATCACCTTCCCAAACAACAGTTCTCTCGTTGCAAAGAAGAAACAGAGTCTAGCCACCAGAACAGGAAG
Organism: Neodon shergylaensis; assembly: GCA_025134845.1. Taxonomy (NCBI): domain Eukaryota; kingdom Metazoa; phylum Chordata; class Mammalia; order Rodentia; family Cricetidae; genus Neodon; species Neodon shergylaensis. The sequence continues at coordinate 19,696 of JABTXL010017958.1, forward strand.
AGAGAAGCAAGAAGAAAGAGATAGTATCCAGTTCCAGCTGCTTTTTTTAAAGTATAAGAGACCATGCACCAGTGGGCTGGTATCTTAAAGCCTATTGGTTGAAGAACAGAAGAAACTTCCACAGCACCTCCCCTTTTGGTTAAGTGAAAGAGTTCCATACCCAATAAAAAACAGTATACACTAGGAAAAGATATCAAGTATAAGATTGGAATTACAATCAGCATAAACAATATTAAGCAAGGAACATATGCTAAATGTTTTAATAAACATTTTATCCTATGGAGTATGAGTCTTGTATAGGAAATGGCTTCGCTAGATAAAAAGAGTACAGCAACTATGAGTATCTAATCATCAACTCCATCAAAGGCCTGAGAAGGGAGATACTTTTACTTGAGCAGGCAGAACGTACAATTAAGTAGCTTCCAAAGTGAGCAATTAATTATCAATTATATTTTATATATAATTAATAATAATTAATAATGGAGACAATTAGCTACCTGAGCAATCACACAAAGTCTCATTTTGCAATTGAAGAATCCAACTTTGGCAGAGGCAGGAAATTTTAAAAACCATTTTACACTCTCTTGGCAAAATTTGACAATCCTGCTTATCCATTTCCAGATACTATGTACCTTGTCAATGGTTAAGGCATTGTCAGTTCCTCGCCCAAAGACCAGTTTTGCCAAGAAGACAAGCTCCAAGTGGAGTGTCTTCGGTGCTCAACATTCTCTCAGGAATAGATTGGTGCTGTCAGAAACAATCATTTCTCATGTCAACAGAACCCTAAGTCATTTAAATACCGTGTTCCAAAGATCCTTTAAGTGGTTGAAGATTACCTGTCTAGACATAATACAATCCTTATATATCTAAAGAACCTAATTGATCTAACTGTATGCACAACAAACACGAACAACTATTGACGTATAATAACCCTAAAAGTTGTATCAATATACAAAATGTCCTAAACCGAGGTAGTAACATACATATATATAATCTGACAAAATAGCTTTGTATATATGTACCAATAATGTAAACAAAGAAACAAATATAATTTGAACTTGTATCAATATACAAAAATTATACCAACATAAATTATCCATAAATAATAGTTCACAAGTATTCACTCTATTACCCACTATTATTATCCCCCCTTTTTTGAACAGTTTTCTCACTATCCCTCTATCTAGTACAAGTAATAATCAACAACCCCTAAACAATGTTTCCAACCTTATGGACAAACATTTGGTATAGGGGGCGTTGTCTTCTAAAATTGCTTCCCGCTCTCATGGGGATGATGTTCTCTTAATGAGATTCTGAAAAAATTAAGTGGTAGTTAAGTTCCAAAGTTATTGTCTAGTACAGTTTCAAACAATTTCTGAGCAGTCAGTAGGTTTTTGTTTGTTTGTTTGTTTTTGTTCTGTTTTTTTTCCAAAGTTCTCATTTGGAGTTCTGGCTAGATTATGAGAAGGTGCACCATTTCATCAGCTGTCTTATAGTAGCACTGTCTACATCATGATGTCATCTCAGTTAGGTGGAGTGGTTGTTTTGGGCCCCATCTTCTTCCTGGAAACTTCAAAAATTACTGCAGGAAAGGGATCTGTAGGAAAATCTATTGTTCATTATGGCAAATTCAAACATTATTTATATAGACACATACAGACATATATATTCAATGAAAGGTACAAAAGAGAAAAAAATAGATAAAAACAATTTTTTAATACTTTTTTTCTTTCTCTCCCGTATCATATGGCTCTTGACATGAGACAGAATGTCTAAATTTATCTTTTAACAACATGTTTGGATTTAGAGAAGGACAGAGCCATTCTCCAACTCCAAAACCTGCTCTATACTTTCATAAATACAAACATATATATCATTTACCTGATCTCATAAATAGGATTTGTTTTTTCTCGATGTTCCTTAGTGACTAGTTAATTGTCCTTCTGTCAATATCCAAACATACAAGGTCTCTTGAATTTTTGAAGATGAGCATTTATCTGCAAAGACAGGAACAGAACCCTGCCCCAACCCTAATGAAGTTTTCTTACCACCTTTATGGTTGTCACCATTGTGGATGGGCTGTCATTTCTCTTTTTAAAAGGTTTCTCCTTTTCAAACCGAATCTTTATTAATTTCGATGGTATCCATATTTTTCTTCTCCTGTGGAAACAAGAGCAAAACCCTTTCCCAATGTAGTACATCTCCTGGTTTCCATTGTGAGGTCAACACATCCTTGACATACATTGATTGAATCAATTCAGAAGATATTTTTTTATTATCCAATGTCTCTCTGCTACTGTTGTCCCTTTCTCATTAGCGTTAAGAAAATTCCAGGTTAAAAAAGCTTTATGCAATCTACTTCTGGGGGTATTTTCTATCCCTTTTTGTTTGTACAGCATGTCCTTTATAGTATGATTTGACCTTTCTATAACTGCCTAACCTGTAGGATAATTTGGTATACCTGTAATGTGCTTTATATTATAATAAGCAAAAAAGCATTTCATTTTCTTAAATACATATGCTGGACCATTGTCTTTCCTTATTTATGCAGGAATGCCCATGATGGCCATAATGTCTAATACATGTGTGATAACTGAATCAGTCTTTTCTGAGTTCAAGGTAGTTACCCATTGAAACCTGAATATGTGTCTATGGTGTAGTATACATATTTTAATTTACCAAATTCCATAAGTGGAACTCATCCATCTGCCAGATTTCATTCCTTTGAGTACCCGTAGAGTTCCTCCCTAAAGGCAATGGTGTTTGTTTATAGAAAGAGCAAGTAGTGCACATCTTTATAATCTCCTTAGCTTGTTGCCATGTATTGAAAACTCTTTCTTTAAACCTTTGGTATTGAAATGATGATTTTATGAAATTTTCTTAACCTGTGACTTTTTATAGATGAATTGAGTCCATTGATACTATGTGATGTTAATGACCAGTGGTTGCTAACTTTTTTTTTTGATAGTAGTGTTTATGTGTTTCCCTTCTTTGAGTTGTGCTGGTCGAAGGTTGTCAGATACCTGTGTTATTATGGGTGTTGTTGGCTTCCTTGATTTGTGGTTTTCCTTCTAGTACTTTCTATAAGGCTGGGTTTGTGGCTATGTATTGTTTAAATCTGTTTTTTCCCTGGAATATCTTGTTTTCTTTATCAATGGTGAATGCAAGCTTTGCTGGGTATAGTAGTCTGCTCTTGCATCCATGGTCTCTTAGTGTCTGCAGCACATCTATCCAAGACCTTCTGGCTTTCATGGTTTCCATTGAGAAGTCAGGTGTAATTCTGATAGGTTTACTTTTATATTGTATTTTTGTGTTTTGATTATTATATGGTGAGGGTATATTTTTTGATCCAGTCTATTTGGTGTTCTGTATGCTTCTTGTACCTTCGTTGGAATATCCTTCTTTAGGTTGGGAAAGTTTTCTTCTATAATTTTTTAATACATTTTCTGGGCCTTTGAGCTGTAATTCTTCTCCTTCTTCTACCCCCCATTATTTTTAGGTTTGGTCTTTTCATGGTGTCCCAGATTTCTTGGATGTTTTGTGTTAAGAATTTGTTGGATTTGTTGTTTTCTTTAATTAATGAGTTTATCTCCTCTATAGTATTTTCAGCATCTGAGATTCTTTCTTCTATCTCTTATATTCTGTTGGTAATACTTGTCTCTGTAGTTCCTGTTCATTTACCCAGATTTTCCTTATTCAGCCTTCCCTTGGTTTGTGTTTTCTTCATTACATCCATTTCATTTTTGAAGTCTTGAAATGATTCCATTACCTGTTTGATTGCTTTTTCTTGGTGTTCTTGTGGATCTTTGAGAGATTTTTCACTTCTTATACCTTTTTGTTTGTCTTCTCCATTTCTTTAAAGCAGTTTTTCACATCCTCTTTAAGGTTCTTTCTCATTTTCATGATGTTACGTTTAAAGTCAATTTCTTCTACTTTTTCTGGAATAGGGTGTTCAAGTCTTCTTGTTGCATGATCCCTGGATTCTGGTGTTGTCTTGTTGCCTTTCAGGTTGCTAGACAAATTCTTGCATTGGCTCCTGCCATTTGCTTACTTCAAATGCAACCAGGAGAGTATTTGCTTCTTGGTCCAATATTTACTGTGACTGACTGTGAACTTGGGGAATTTTCTTGATCTGGCCTCTCTTAGGACCTCTCAGCACTGGAGTTGGTAGTGCTGGTGGATCTAAGAACCCTACAGATGGATATGAGTATCCTCTGGATGGATCTCCTCAGTGCAGGAGTAGAATCTGTTCCTGGGCCAAGGACATCACAGACAATAGGTCAGGGTTGGGGGAGGTAGGGTTCCCTATGGATGGATCTCCTCAGCACAGAAAAGGTACTCCTGGTGGGTCAAGGACCATGAGGAAAAATGGGTGGACTTGGGAGTGGCTGGGTTGTGTGGAACAAAGAAGCCCCTGCAGCAGGAGCTGGAGGTGTCCTGCACTTCCTTTCAGTGACCTTCTGGGAAGGCCCACACTCACCCCTGTTGGGCCTTGTTTCCTGTGGGCCAAGGACTCCACAGACAAACCAGCAGTCTTTGGGGGGGCAGGATCGTGTGGAACAAAGAAGCCCCTACAGCAGGAGCTAGAGGTGCCCGGTACTCCCTTCCAGGGCCCTTCTGGCAAGGCAGGCACACACTCATCCCTCTGTGTGGATCACCTCAATGCAGGAGCAGGAACTATACCTGGGCCAACTACCTCACAGACAATAAGGCAGGCTTGTGGGAGGCAGGGTCATGTGGAACAAAGAAGCCCCTGCAGCAGGAGCTGGAGGGGCCCTGTGCTCCATTCCTGGACTGTCTTCTCTGGGCAGGCACACACTCACCTTCTGGATGTATCTCTGCAGCATAGGAATAGGGACTCGGTTTTTAATTTTTACTTGGTTTGTGTGGTAAAACGATCCATTCTAAGGTAATATTGTCCTTCTACATTGAAATTCCTGTAGGAAAAATTCTGGAAGGCAATATGACTAGAATACAATTTGGATTCACCCTATCCACATGTGCCTCCTGTAATTTCTCCTCAACAATCACCAATTCCTTTTCTGCTTCAGCTGTTAATTATCTGGGACTATTCAATTTTTTATCACCATCTGAGGTTTTGTTTAAATAAATTATAAGATCAGGTGTTATCCCAACAGCTGGTTGTAGACTGGAAATGTCTCCCAATAACCTTTGAAAGTCATTATAAAAACTGATCTCTCCTAATTCATGCCTTTTTGTTCTAATATTCTGTAACCTAGGTAATTAACAGAATCTCCTCTTTGAATCTTTTCAGGAGCAATTTGTAATCACCAATTAGGCAAGACTTTTTTTTTTACTTATTCAAACACCTTTCTAAAGTATCTGTATTTGAATCAGACGACAAAATGTCATCCATATAAAGGTAGATTATAGACCTAGGAAATTGCTTACATATTATTTCCAATGGCTAGCTGACAAAGTATTGACATAGGGTGAGGCTATTGAGCATTCCCTGTACAAGTAAGGTTCATTGATATCCTCTAGTATTCTGAAATTATTATAAGTTGGAACTCTGAAGGCAAACTTTTCTCTATTCTTTTCTTGTAAAGGTATAGTGAAGAAACAATCCTTTAAATCAATAACTATGAGGGGCCATCCCTTTGGTAACAGAGGAATTCCAGATTGTAGAGGGCCCATAGGTTGAATAACCTTGTTGATAGCCCTTATATCTGTCATCATTCTCCATTTTCCAGATTTCCTTTTAATACCAAATACAGGAGAATTCTAAGGGCTGGAAGATTCTTCTATATGTCAAGCATGTCATTGCTCTTGTAGCAGCTATTGTAAAGTCTGCAACTTTTCCTCAGCTAGAGGCCACTGCTTAACACATATTGTTTTCTCAGTTAACCATTTTAAAGGTAGGGCTTTTAATACGTCTGAGCGTTTTTCAATTGCTTTGTGTTCTTGTACAGACCACATGTCTGGTGTCTGTCGTCTGTAATATCTTCTATATTTTCCTCAACAACATATATTTTTGGGGCTGCAAGATGTTAATCTGGGTATTCCATTGTTGCAATAGGTCACGACCCTACAAATTCACTGAAATATTGGCTATATATGGTCTTAGTCTTCCTATTTGTCCTTCTGGCCCTATACATTCAACTCATCCCATGCTTTGTTTTACCTGAGATAGGATTCCAATTCCCAGGAACTGAACACCTACCTGTTGAGGAGGCCTATTTGGATGTCAAGCGTCTGGAGTAATGATACTTACAGCTGCACCTATGTCTAATAGGCCTCCAATAAAAATGCCATTTTTACAAATTCTTAGCTTTTGTCTTTGATCATTTATAGAAGACTGCCAATATATATGTTTTCTCTGTCCTATTAGAGTTTTTGACTCATCCTCCACATTTAACCCACCATTCATACCAGTATTGCTTGTGACAGCAGGCAGTTGATTTTTAAATTTTCCTGGTGAGACAGGTTTTCCACAGTAACTGAAAATGACTGAACCACATTCATCATGGGGGCCTAAATGAGGCCCCTCATGATGTTTCCTGATGGTATTGGGTTGCGTGGTCTATCTGTCATCGACCTACATTCATTGATTCAATGTCGACCTTTGCCACACCTCCTACATGTACCTGGAGACTGAATCCTCCCATTGCAGCCATTTCCAGAGAAGGCATTATTCCTAAGAATCTATGGTTTACAATCCCTTTTAAGATTTTCCATTCTACCATAATTAAAACATTTAGTATTCTGATGTCGTCTTTTACCATTGGAAATTGTTTCTTCTACCGACACCTCAGTGCCATAGTTAAGTGTCTTGACATTCACTATATGCAAGAGCCATTTATACATGGGTGCTGATCTGATCTTTAAATGTCCAAGATCCATCTGCACTCTATGTTGGTATTCTCATAAGCCAAAGATTCAATTATTATACATCTAGCTTCTGGGTCAGTTATTCCTGATTGTACAGCCCTAGTTAGTCTTTGCAAAAAGTCACTAAAAGTTCCTCTCTGACCCTGTTTAATCTTAAGATATGGTTCAACTCCCTTTTATAGTTCCTTAATCCTGTCCCAAGGCTTTCAAGCTGCTGTGGTACATAGGACCAAGGTGTGGTCATCATAAAGAGCTTGATCCTGAGGCTCAAACTAAAGTCCTTCATGTAAATTTTGACCTGGGGAAATCTCAAGTCCTTTTGCTTTTTCTTGTTGCCCTAAAATTCTTGCTTCCTCTTTTAATAAAGTACCTCAAAAGAAATTGTGGTTCACTTTCTAGGACTGCTGAGATTAACTGAGCCCAATCTTGAGGTGTGGCTTTGCTACTGAAAGCCCATGTTTTCACCATTTCCTCAATAAATGACAAATGTAGTCTGTAAGCTACAATTGTTTGTTTAATTTCTTTTAGATACATATGGGCTCCCATGTATATTCCTTGACAACCTTAGGGTAGTTGGAGCCAGGTCCTTTTTCTGATGTTATTACTGGAAAGGCAGGCAGAACTCTGTGGAAACTATCCTGGAGATTTTTAAGTACGAACGAGTTTAAATTTGCCTATTTATCTTTTGATTCTGTTCATCAAATTCAATAGTTTCCTCATTGTTTTAAAATCTGTTCACCACTGCTTTTTGTAATGTCTGGATCTCCTGTGTAGTGATCTACTCTAATGCCCTCATTGAGGATTCCAAGGTATAATGTCTGTCCAGTATAGATAATGTCTCATCCTTGAACATAAACTTATAGTATGCATATTACCTTCCTGAAGAGACATTCTATCAATCAATCTGTCATACCCCTTTGACAGTGTCTGATTAAGACATTCAACAGTATGAATTCTGCTCGAATAGTATTTCCATCTCCACTGTCATTGATTGGGTCTTATGTGCCAAATTGGCTCTTTCCTTCTTTAGACTGCTGAATCTTCCTCTAAATAAATTACTATCAGTCTGTACCATTTTCAAAAGTATCTCATTTGAAGGAGTTTTGTTAGTTAAATTGACCATATCCTTCTTCAGATTTACAACCTCTTCCCTGAGAAGTGTGCTTTCAGTCTGAAAAGACTGTACCATTTTTAAAAATACCATATTCCTAACCCTATTTTCAAACCATTTTTTTAAGGAAAAAAATATTGAGAACAAGACTAAACACCAGAATCAAAAATAATGATGTTGAAGGGACTTCATACAAGTCTTGTAAAACCTCACACATGGTGTAAGTAAAAAGGATATGGAAACTTGGACGGTTAGATTGTCTGACTTATTGTCCTTTTAAATTAGTAATTTATGCTCTATATTCAGGATGTGAAATCTTGCCTGGGTTTCAGTCTGCTGGACTGGTGCAATAGCAGTTACCTGCCAGTAGGTGGCGCGAGCCACCTACAAAACTAACCCAGAGGGGTGCAAAGGTTAATGTGAATTTATCTGTGGCTGGTCTGAAATCTGATTTTAGAGCACAATGCTAAAAGATAACACAGACTGTATGCTCTGCGGATGTCTAGAGCAATGGAATAGGTAAATGCAAACAAATCATTAGAATGCCTCAGAACAGCTAGCTCAGAAGGGGGGAGTCCACATCTCATTGAAATGTCTGCAGTGCGCCTTGGTGGGAGGCAAATGGTAGGGCGCATGGGTACTTGAAGCCAATCCAAGGCTTGTAAAGAGAAAAGAACTGCAGATGATCCATAGAAAAGCCTCTGTGTGAGATTCTATATGAACTGCTGTCTCCACACAGAGACTGAGGCCTGCTGAAAGAGGGTGTTCTAAACCCAAATGCTCTGCCCCAGATGAAGCCTCAAAACAATCCCACACCAGTTAAGAATTATGGATAGTAATGCCTCCAGAAGATCCGTTATTGCATAGGATTGTTTTGGCTATCCTGGGTTTTTTGTTTTTCCATATAAAGTTGATTTTTGTCCTCTCAACATCTGTGAAGAATTTTGATGGGACCTTGATGGGGATTGCATTGAATCTATAAATTGCCTTTGGTAGGATTGCCATTTTTACTATGTTGATGCTCCCAATCCAAGAGCAAGGGAGATCCTTCCATTTTCTGGTATCCTCTTCAATTTCTTTCTTCAATGCCTACCATCCCTGACTTCAAACTCTATTACAGAGCCACAGTAATGAAAACAGCGTGGTACTGGCATAAAAACAGAGAAATTGACCAATGGAATCGTATAGAAGACCCGGATTTTAACCCACAAACCTATGAACATCTCATTTTCGATAAAGGAGCTAAAAGTATACAATGGAAGAAAGAAAGCCTCTTCAACAAATGGTGCTGGCACAACTGGATATCAACCTGTAAAAGAATGAAAATAGACCCGTATCTATCACCATGCACAAAACTCAAGTCCAAATGGATCAAAGACCTCAATATCAATCTGACCACACTGAACCTGATAGAAGAAAAAGTGGGAAGTACCCTACAAGAGATGGACACAGGCGATCGCTTCCTAGGTATAACCCCAGCAGCACAGACATTAAGGGCAACCTTGAATAAATGGGACCTACTAAAACTGAGAAGCTGCTGTAAAGCAAAGGACACTGTCACTAAGACAAAAAGGCAACCCACTGACTTGGAGAAGATCTTCACCAACCCCACAAGAGACAAAGGTCTGATCTCCAAAATATATAAAGAACTCAAGAAACAAATTAACCCAAGTAAAAAAAATGGGGCACTGATCTGAACAGAGAATTCTCAACAGAATAAGTTCAAATGGCCAAAAGACACTTAAGGTCATGCTCAACCTCCTTAGCGATCAGGGAAATGCAAATCAAAAAACTTTGAGATATCATCTTACACCCGTCAGAATGGCTAAAATCAAAAACACCAATGAAAGCCTTTGCTGAAGAGGCTGTGGAGAAAGGGGTACCCTCATCCATTGCTGGTGGGAATGCAAACTTGTGCAATCACTTTGGAAATCAGTGTGGCAGTTTCTCAAAAAATTCGGAATCAACCTACCCCTGGACCCAGCAATGCCACTCTTGGGAATATACCCAAGAGAAGCCTGATCATATGACAAGGGCATTTGTTCAACTATGTTCATAGCAGCATTATTTTTAATAGACAGAACCTGGAAACAACCTAGATGTCCTTCAATGGAAGAATGGATGAAGAAAGTGTGGAATATATACACATTAGAGTACTACGCTGCGGTAAAAAACAATGACATCTTGAATTTTGCATGCAAATGGATGGAAATAGAAAACACTATCCTGAGTGAGGTAACTCAGACCCAAAAAGATGAACATGGGATGTACTCACTCATAATTGGTTTCTAGTCATAAATAAAGGTCATTGAGTCTACAATTTGATATCCTAAAGAAGCTAAATAAGAAGGTGAACCCAAAGAAAAACATATAGCTATCCTCCTGGTTATGGGAAGTAGACAAGAATGCTGGGTTAAAAAATTGGGATCTTTGTCTCGAAAAACCAAAAAAAAAATTGGGATCTTGGGGGTGGGGTGGAAGGGGGGTAAGGGCAGATGGGGAGAGAAAAGTGAGAAAGGGAGGATGGAAGGAACTTGGGGAAACGGGATGATTGGGATAAAGGAAGGTTGGATGGGGAGCAGGGAAGCACATATCTTAATTAAGGGAGCCATCTTAGGGTTGGCAAGAGACTTGGACCTAGAGGGGCTCCCAGGTTCCCTGGGCGATGTCCCCAGTTAGTTCCTGGGGCAGCTGAGGATAAGGAACCTGAAATGACCCTATCCTATAGACATACTGATGAATATCTTGCATATCACCATAGAACCTTCATCTGGCGATGGATGGAGATAGTCACAGAGACCCACACTGGAGCACCGGACTGAGCTCCCAATGTCCCAATGGGGAACAGAAGGAGGGAGAACATGAGCAAAGAAGTCAGGACCACAAGGGGTGCACCCACCCACGGAGACAGTGGGGCTGATCTATTGGGAGCTCACCAAGGCCAGCTGGACTGTGACTGAAAAAGCATGGGATAAAACCGGACTCTGAATATGGCGGACAATGAGGGCTGCTGAGAAGCCAAGGACAATGGCACTGGGTTTTGATCCTACTTCATTTTCTGGCTTTGTGGGAGCCTAACCAGTTTGGATGTTCACCTTCCTAGACCAGGATGGAGGGGGCAGGATTTTGGACTTTCCACAGGGCAGGGAATCCTGACTGCTCTTCAGACTGGAGAAGGAGGGGGAGAGGAGTGGGGGGAGGGGGAGAGGAGTGAGGGGGGAGAGGAGTGGGAGGAGGGGGAGGGAAATGGGAGGCTGGGAGGAGGCGAAAAATTTTTTTCAATAGAATAAAATAAAATAAAAAAATTTAAAAAAAGAATTATGGATAATAAAAGGGGTTATATCTTTAAAAGATCACCATCCCCAAAAACAGTCCTCTCCTCACAAACAGGAAACAGAATCTAGCCGCCAGAAAGGGAAGAGAGAAGAAAGAAGCAATAGAGAGCACCAGTTTCCCGCTGCTTTTTTAAAGTAAAAGAGACCATGCCCCAGTGGGCTGGTATTATAAAGGCTATTGACTAAGGAGAAGAAGGAGCATCTATAGCACCATTCAAACATAAAAGAATATACCTTCTTCTCAGCACCTCATGGAATCTTCTCAAAAATTGACCACATACTCGGTAACACAACAAACCTTAACAAATACAAAAAATTGGAATAACTCCATGTATCTTATTTGATCACCATGGTTTAAAACTAGAAGTCAATGTCAATATTAATTCCATAAAGCCCACAAACACATGGAAATTATGATGACTCCATATCCATCCTACATGACTGTGTATGAAGGAGAGAAGGTTACCATCAGCTCCCAGTCTAGTAAGAGTCTTTACTCAAGCCTTAATCACTACTTGGCCTGTTACTAGCAGAAACCAGGACAGTCTCCTAAACTGCTGATCTACAGGTCATTCATTTGGAACACTGGGGACCCTGATTACTGCATAAGTAGTGGATTGCAGACAGATTTCACTCTCACCACCAGCAGTGTCCTTGCTGACGATCTGGGAACTTATTACTGTCAACATCATTATTGCACTTCATCCTTAGTGCTTCACCCGTCAACACAAACCTGCTCTAAGAGTCTCAACAACTATCTGCACCATAAAGAACTATAAATCTGCACATTCCACCCTCTGCCTGAGACTCAGTGTGCCAGAAACTCTGATGAAATATGTTTGCTTAGCCGAGAATAACATAATGGGCTTAATGTCTCTTTTGTCTTTTGGTAGGAAAAAAAAAGCTTTATATGATAATGCTAAGGAAAACTCAGCATTACCTTTCTATTCTTCTGCAACACATAACCACAAACTCTGTTGCTTGAATATGCAATATTTATCTTTTATACTATTGCAGTTCTGATGTGCATCAGAAGTGTCTATGAGCTGAATTGATGACAAGGCAACCTGTATCTTTTCCCCTATGCCTCCTTCAACCTTTATCTCTCTGTCTATGTCAAAATACAAACACACCCACCCAATATATGCATATACATACACAGATAACACATATACTGAAATACATATATGCACATATCCACATACATGATATTTATATAATGCATACACATGAACTTTACATACCCAGTATCCACACACTTAGGATCTGCAAATTAAAAAAAAAATGTGATAATTCTTGTCCTTGTTGCTGGGGCCATATCTCCCTCTGAATTCTTCACATCTAATTTCCAGTTGTGAAAACTGATAAATTTTCCATCACATTAGTGTTGAATATAGTTTTGTGACAGCAGATGCTACTTTTCAGTATTAACGTTTTATATCAATTGATAAAGCTTGACGGTTTTAGAAGGGAATATTTTGTTTTTTTTTTTTTCATGTAAAAATAATGTACTAACTAATCAACAAGTGTGTTACAGATTACATACAACTGCTGGAGATCTCCCAAAGCCTTAAAAATGAGTAGTTCACTGATTAATTCTGGGCAGTAAACCCTTGGGTATAAGCTGATAAATTTAGAAGAGTCTCAACTAAACCATAAGGGATGTTTAAGCCAAGAGATATGAATTGTAACATAGGAATTCAAGATCCTTAAAAGTTAAGTTGCACTGTATGCATAGTAAAATAAAAATCTTCAGGCTGGAGAGATACCTCAATGGTTAAGAGCACTGAATGCTCATCCACAGAACCCAGGTTCAATTTTCAGCACCTGCATGGTAGCTCATAATTTTCTGTAACACCAGTTCCAGAGAATCAGACATGCAAAATAACAATGCACTTAAAATAAAAATAAATCATTAAAAAAGAAAAAAATATATAAACAAATATTAAGTGAAAAATGACATTCCCCCAAAGGATCATAATTCTCACAGGATTCAACTCAAAGACCTGAAATAGGTAAAATTCTGGGTGAATATTTTAAAAGCATACTCATAAAATGGTGACTCACTGGAAAAGATACAATGAAAAAAATTATTCTTTCAAGGCTGTAGTGAGGAAAGCTAGTGATATTATGCAAAGATAAGCAAAATGGATAAAATAATCAGTTACACAGCAGAAAATAGTGAGTCAGGTGAAACAACACAATTGAAATGCTGGGAATTAAAATTTCAATGTATCAAATACAATACACAGATCAAAGAAATTATCAACACGCTCAGTAAAACAGAAGAAATAGTATCCTGAATCAATTTTGTAGCAGATGAAATAGTATTAGAATATCACCATATAAGAAATGAGATATCTGGATGGAGGGAGTCATTACGAAGTTAGGGAGAAATGTGGTGCTAGAAAAATTCTCTAGCATCAACACGTATGACCCCAGCAAAGACTCTGAGCAATAATGGCGTGATTTATGAGCTCAATGCCTGTAATCTGAGCAGGTGGTGTCTGGTTCATTTCCTCAGGTTCTCACAGGTTACAGTCAAGGTGTTATAAAGGCTACATTCTTATTTGGATACTCAAAAACATCTCATTGTAAGACAACTATGGTTGTTGGTAAAAACATTTTTCTTTCTTTTTTTTTATTATTTGGTCTCACTAAGTTTCCCAAGATTGCCTTGACATTTCCAAGGTCCTGACTCAGAGACTCATGTGCCAGGATTAGACACATACTCCACTCTGTTCAATAACTGCCACAATTACTGATGCAATATGCAGGAAGGAAAGCATCATGGATGGAGAGGATTTCAAGACTACTATATTTTTAATTAATAAATAAATAAATTTATTTATTAAAGATTTCTGTCTCTTCCCCGCCACCGCCTCCCATTTCCCTTCCCCTCCCCCAATCAAGTCCCCCTCCCTCGTTAGCCCAAAGAGCAATCAGGGTTCCCTGCCCTGTGGGAAGTCCAAAGACCACCCACCTCCATCCAGGTCTAGTAAGGTGAGCATCCAAACTGCCTAGGCTCCCACAAAGCCAGTACGTGCAGTAAGATCAAAAACCCATTGTCATTGTTCTTGAGTAGTCCTCATTGTCCACTATGTTCAGCAAGTCCGGTTTTATTCCAGGCTTTTTCAGACCCTGGCCAGCTGGCCTTGGTGAATTCCCAATAGAACATCTCCATTGTCTCGGTGTGTGGGTGCACCCCTCGTGGTCCTAAGTTCTTTGCTTGTGCTCTCTCTCCTTCTGCTCCTGATTTAGACCTTGAGATTTCAGTCCGGTGCTCCATTGTGGGTCTCTGTCTCTGTCTCCTTTCATCGCCTGATGAAGGTTAATATTCAGGAGGATGCCTATATGTTTTTCTTTGGGTTCTCCTTCTTATTTAGCTTCTCTAGGATCACTAATTATAGGCTCAATGTCCTTTATTTATGGCTAGAAACCAAATATGAGTGAGTACATCCCATGTTCCTCTTTTTGGGTCTAGCTTACCTCACTCAGGATAGTGTTTTCTATTTCCATCCATTTGTATGCAAAATTCAAGAAGTCCTTGTTTTTTACTGCTGAGTAGTACTCTAATATGTATATATTCCATACTTTCTTCATCCATTCTTCAATTGAAGGGCATCTAGGTTGTTTCCAGGTTCTGGCTATTACAAACAATGCTGCTATGAACATAGTTGAGCATATATTTTTGTTGTATGATAGGGCATCTCTTGGGTATATTCCCAAGAGTGGTATTGCTAATCAAGACTACTATTTCAAATCTAAAGACAGATAAGTAAGTATTGTATTTATATATGTAATGAGTCTTTCTGAAAAAAAATATATATTATATATAGCCATAGGTAAAAATTCATACATTTATGTGATTTCTATTTTTATGAGAGATGAGTAAATTTCTTTGCAGGTATGTCCCCTTTTTATTATCCATTTATAGGTTGGTAGACACTGAGTCGATTTAAATTCTGACTATTGTGAATAGTGTAGCCATAGACATGGTTGTGGAAGTATATGTATTTTATGTGATATACACATGGTCAGGAATATTTCTAGTGGACCCGTACATGGAAGTTCACCTTGAGTGTACCAGTTTGTAGTCACTCCAGCAGCACACACTTCTTGTTCTTTCTGTTCTGTCTTCTCATCATTTATAGTCATTTTCATGATTTTATATTAAATCATTATTTGAATGAAGTGGTCTTATGTTTCCCTTTGGTTTCTATCTCAAGAACAAACTGAAAAGAATACAGAAGACACAAAACATCTTGTAGCAGTCACTAACCAATTTCAAAAGAACACAGATTATAGATACTCTGGAACTTCCTTTACATTCAATAATATCGACTTATTTTGAATAGATTGGATAATGTTTATTCTTCTATTGCTTATCTCCATACTGAGCATGGTGGACCAGAAAGAACAATTAAGATTTTTCCAGAGGGAAGCTGTGTTTCCCATGGGGCAGAAAACTCAGCTTTAACTTATTGACCTATTGTTCTTCCTCTCAAAGAATTGAAAGCTATTTTCTAAGATGGTATAAAGGTAAACAACATGTGATAACAGTTGGACCATCTAAGTAGGGACATTTGCATTTTATGCTATAGTACTGTATGTGGAGATTGTATGATGACAATCTTAGCCTCGATTCTGATGATTTTGAGAATGAAATATGACTTCCATGGGCCTTTCTTCACAGTGGTGTCCATAGAAGTGTTGCATAACATCAAAGTCGTCAACATCAGACTTTCTGGCTCCAAACTTGGGAGCAAATTAGGCTGTGTTGTTTATAGTCAGTAGCTTGTAGTTTGTTCACTTTTTTTGGAGGGACCACAGCAAGACTGAGACTGTGACATTTTCATTGAGAACAATCAAACTTTTTATCAGAAACAGCGTATAGTGGCAATTGTCAGGATCAATACAGTTGCTAGGATACAATGAAATTTTCAAGCTATATCAGATACACAATATTAATATCTAAGACCAACTGTCCTGTTGAGCTTCCATGCTTCCTTGACTTCTTTTTTTTTCACTTTTAATCACAGCCCAAGGAATCTAATGAACCAGGACTGAAACTCGATTTGTTGTAAAAGCACTAACTAAGGACTTTCTGTTTTTTTTCTATTATGCACAAAAGAACGTGGGAATTTTATCCTTTTAATCTCTATGTTCTCCGTTTACATACTGTGAAAACACAAAGACAGGAGCCTTTGAATTTGTAAGATCCATGTCTCCATGCGTTCAATTGGATTAAGCAGCAGTCAATGACATGAAATCACAATATGAGCCACTGCAGCTGTAACAAAAAAAAGTACAAAGTTTGTCTAAGCTAGAGGGCACAGCACAAATTGTTAGACATTCACTTTGACAGTTTCTCATCTGTCATATTCTTGACTTTGATATTCAGAATTTCCTTATTCAACATAAAGCTTGTCTCTCTGTTATGATGGGGGTAAACAGTTTACAAAAGTAATCTGAATATGCTTATTAGAAATAATTAAAAACTTTGTACATAAAATGTAGATGTATAAAATTATATAATAAATATAAAATAAATGTGAAATTCATTTACTTAAATGTATATTTAATTTTCAATAATACTCTTGTCTTAATGCTAAAATCTCAGTGTCAGTTAACTACTTTCCTTTGGAGATCAAGTACTTGAGTTATATTGTAATTCCTTGATAAATGACACACATTTTTGAGAGATTATCACCATGCATAGACTGACGTTGAATTTGTACCCTAGGCTGACCTCAAATTCAGAGTTCTGCTCTTTATGTCTCTCCCTTTCTGGGATTACAGACATGATCTCTACTAATTGCCATGATAGTTTACTTTTTCATTTTTCTGTTTCTTACACTTTACACAAAATATTGGGTTTGTAATTTATTTCTTATATGCACTTTCAGAGTTCACAAGTCTAAATCCCATCATGGTATTGATTTCTGTTATTGGTATAGATTTTCATTCATACTCAAACATTATTTCCTTAGGATAGCAACCATCTTTGGTGTTGTGGTCTATTGGTTTCTGGAAAATTAATACTTGATTTATCATGGATTTACCCCTTGCTACAGAGGTTTTTGCTTGTTTACTATGTCAATAGGACCATTTTATCCAGTTTTAGTACTGCTAATTTAAAGATTACTCCAGAATATGAGTTTTTGGAATGAACTTTCTTGGCAGTGTTGATCTACAGCCATAACTACTTGAAGAAATCTAGTTTGTTTTGTTCCACTCCCTCTTTCAAAATTCAGTGTCCTCTTTCAGTTCCCTGAAATTGTGTGAAGGATACTTTTTAGTTTCTGCTGGGTTTGCCTTTGCTTTGAGATGAACACTTTTCTCATTGCAATCTTAAATTAATGTTCCCCAGAATTTCTATAGAGTGAATTCTGAGCTGCTTTGAATCTCTGTTCCTTGTGTAGCTAAGAAAAAGGAGCTCATTGTCTTCAGTATAAGAGTAAATTTACAGTTGGGAGATAAACAAATTTAGTCTCAATACACACTTTCTCTACCTTTCCTATTTTCCTATCTCCACTCCTTCTTTTTTCTAGTTTATATTTTCTTACTCTAGGTTTCTTTTGTTGTTGTGAATTTTTATTTTATTATATACCTAGTACTGTTAATATGAGATAAATTTCCAAACATTGCTGTAAAAGCAAACTGACTTAAATATGTAAGGCATTTTAGCCTAAAGTTGATATTAGAACACCTCATTGATTTCTGTCTGTGAGAGCAGTATGTTGATCTCTTTCAGGGATTGCTCACACTACCCATGACTGTATTTTTGCCTGCTGATTGACACCAGTCACTTACATACACTGTCCAGACATTTCTTTATGTATTTGATTACAGCTTTGCATGAGAAACTCCAGCCCAGCCCAGCTGCTCAGAATGTATAAAGCAGGCCTTTTTGGAAAGAAGTGAGTTACATCAGGAAGGCAGAGGGAACAATATGGAGTCACAGACCCAAATACTCATGTCCCTGCTGCTCTGGGTGTCTGGTGAGAAATTTAAATGTATTATAATCTTTTTGGAGTCACTTCTTTGTATAAAAGAAATTTACAATATGCACTAGGACACTATTTCTTACACTGCTGTAAAAGGTATACCCTCTGACAATATGACATTATGAGGCTATAAAATGACAAATTTCATCTGTATTAAATTCTTTGTGTTTTTTTATTACTTATGATCATTTGTTTTTCTGATTGCAGGTGTCTGTGCAGATATCACAATGACCCAGTCTCCATCTTCCTTGGCTGTGTCAGTAGGAGAGAAGATCACCATCAGCTGCAGGGCCAGTCAGAGTCTTTACAACAGTAATAGCAAGAAGAACTACTTGAACTGGTACCAGCAGAAACCAGGGCAGTCTCCTAAACTACTAATCTACTATGCATCCACTCGGGAAACAGGGGTCCCTGAACGCTTCATAGGCAGTGGATCTGAGACAGATTTCACTCTCACCATCAACAGTGTCAAGGCTGAAGACCTGGCAGATTATTACTGCCAGCAGCACTATAGCTATCCTCCCACAGTGCTTCAGCCTCCAATAAAAACCTCTTCTGAGAGTCCCACCATCTGCCTTCATCATGCACAGCCCTGGTCCTTTACACTTCCCCTTTCTGCCTTAGAGTCAGTGTTTCTGAAACTCTGATGAAAAAGTTTGCAGAGCTCAGCAAACTGTAATGCGTTCAATGTCTCTTTTGCTTTTGGTATGAAAGTTTTATACAAAACTGCAAAGGAGAACTAAGTTACCACAAGCTCTGTTTCTTGAATATATGAGGTCTTTAGCTTTTTATACTTCTGGGGTTCCAGTGTCAATCAGTAGACTCTATGGGCTGAAGTGATGATGACTACAAGCTGTATTTCATTTTGGAAGCTCTAGGGAAAATTGTTCCCTGCATTTATAGATTTTAGAAGGCTTCTTACTTCCTTACTGGCATCCATTTCTTCTGTTTTTTTTTCTTTAACTTTTTATTGTGTTCTAGTCAGTTAAGTACCTTTCTCTGTGACCATGAGATTGTACATTTGTGTGTCTGTCTGTATGTGTGTGTATATTTCTAGGTGTACATCTGACATGGTATAGATATGGAGGTTAGAGGACAGCCTGGACTTGATCTTATCTTTGTCATTTGGGTTCTGGGACTCAAATTGAGGTTTGATATCAGGCTTGCTGTCAAGTGTCTTTGTCATGTGAGTCACCTTGTTGCCCCTTAAAATCTTTTATTGATTTAAATTTACTTTACATAATTTTCTTAAATGCAAAATTTTTCCAGTATGTCATATATTTTGAACATATGTACTTAACCTTCCCCATTTCTCCTTCCCTTTCCTGCAATCTTTTCTTACAGAGTATCTTCTAATTTTTTCTCTGTCATATTATATGCACTCCCATGCCCACACATCCATGATCATACACACATGCCCACACACGCACACCCACATACACACGTATGTACACTTATACACAGAGATACACATATATCCACATACAAACATACACACACACACACACATACATAGCCTTTGCAGATTCTAAATATGTGGATTCTAAGTATGTAAAGGAAGGAAATTGTGGAATTTTTTTGTCTTTGTTTTGGGGATCACATCTCCTCCTGAAGACTCTGTATCTGACTCCCAATTTTGGAGACAAAGGCACCTTCCTGCACTCTAATGTTGATATAATATTGTATCAGTAAATCCTGCCTTCAAGTATTTATATTTCATATCAATTAATAAGGCTCAATTTTAAGGGGTATATATTGTTATTACATGTATAAAATATTCAAACCATGTCCACATCCTAATTAAGAAACTTATCCTATTTTGAAGATATGTCATGGAACAAGTTTGTTACAAATTGCACAAAATTAATGGAGATTTCCAAATACCTTAAAGCAGACTGCTTCTGGTCAGTGAGACCTTGAATATAGTTTGCTACATTTAGAAAAGCCTCAAATAAATGAAAAGAGGTACTTAAACCCACAGATATGAACTCATAAGATCATGAAAAATCAAACCAAAATTATACACCAAAGGATCTTAATTCACTCAAGCATTCAACTCAAAGATCAGAAATGGGTATAATATTGAGTGATGATTTAAAAACATATTCATAAAGTAGTTAATTACCACAACAGATAAAAACAAAATGTTTATTCAGCCAAGGATGTACTGAGAAAGGCTAGTAAAATATAGGAAAACACAAACAAGATGGATAAGTGCAAGCATGTGGTTCTGGTAAGCCTTGCCCTTTCTCCCCATTTGCCTCTACCTCTGCTAAAACTATTAGATTACATTCCTGAAGCAAGACACAAGATCTATTTGCTTCTATGGACAATCCTTCAATCAGAGGCTATCAAGGTCCAACTCTTAAAGCACCAAAATCCAGCAATCAAAGTCCTCATTGGCTCACCTAATTAACATACCCACTAAAATTAAACATCTCATCCTATCACTGGGTTTCTGCCTTCATAAAACTACCATTTTCCTATGTACTATATCTGTCTTTCTTTATTTACACGCAGTCCTTTTTAATCCATGAAATATACTTTTACCCCCTTTCCAGGGTTACAATCCCATTCTCACTCTTCCTCGATATTCTGCCTTTTCTCTTATTCCTTGACTTCTGCTCATCCAGGGAAAAACAAACATATGCTTTGTGCTGAGAACTGATCTTTTGGGTTCTGAACCTATACTTTTCCTTTCACACACACAAAAAAATCTCCATAAGACTCAATAAAATGGAAGAAAGTATATCCTGTATAAAGACTGAAATTAATAAAAAAAACATAGCTTTGAAACATCATTGGTTAAAAAATATATGATGATTATAATGTCAAAGAATTCTAGCATATGATAAAGACACAAATACTAAGAAGCATAAGATATAGAAGAGCTGAAAAAACTAAAAACAGAGTATATTGAATAAAGAAAGAATAGGAAAAAATCATATTTAGAAAAATAATAGTAACCCCCCAACTCTGCCCTGCTGTAAGCTAGGACCGGTAGTCAAGAACAGTTTTAAGCTCCTACACTAAGGCTACCCACGCAGAGCGGTGAGTGCCTGCCTTCCAGGCAGGACTCAAGGTCCCCAGTAAGGGAGCCGGGCACCTCCAGCTTGTGCTCCTGGGTCTCCTGTGCTCTCCTGGACTGCACCCCGCGTGCCACGTTCTTCCTTTTGTCCCCGGAGCACTGGGCCATAGGTGCTGAATTCCATCTGGACGGGTGAGTGTGTGCTATCAAGGGGCGGTCTGTCCCAGGGGAGAGCACAACCCCCCTTCCCCCAGCTCCTTCTGCAGGGCCTTCTTTCTTACTCATGACCCAGCCCCTCAGCACCCTCCCCCCAACCCGGCCCTGCTGTAAGCGAGGACCAGTGTTCAAGATCAGTTTTAAGCTCCTGTGATGCCTTCATCTCAATAGCCTGCCTGCAGCTAACAAGGCAGGCCCTTTGTTTACGAGCTACCCAAGCAGCAGGGAGACCCAATCCGGGCACCAGGAGAGACATCATTGGGGCATTAGGAGAGCCATCACTGGGGAGTGACATCACTGAGAAGGTACATCAGTGGGCAAGGAGACCTGATCCTGTAAAAGAAGACCCATAGGGGAGCATTCTGAGGAAGAGATGGGCAGGCGCCAATGCAAGAATTCACCCTGCAATCTGAAGAACAACATGAAACCAACAGAACCCAGCGACCTCACAACAGGAGGACAGGAACACCTTAACCAAGAAGAAGCAGAAAAATTTGACTTTATGAAAGTGATTGACGCCCTTAAACAGCATGTAAAAAATGCCCTTGTAGAAATGGATGAGAAGTATAACAGAAAGTTTGAAGAATTGAATAAATCAGTGAATGATACCCTAGGAAACCAAGGAAAAACAATCAAACAGATAATGGAAACAGTTCAAGACTTGAAAACTTAAATGGAGGCAAAGAAGAAAAGACAAACAGAGGGCCGGCTGGACATGGAAAATTTAGGTAAACGAATAGAGACTACAGAAACAAGCATAACCAGCAGAATACAAGAGATAGAAGAAAGAATCTCAGATGCTGAAGATAACATAGAGAAAATAAACACACTGATCAAAGAAAACAGCAAGTCCAACAAGTTCTCATCACAAAACATTCAGGAAATATGGGACACAATAAAAAGACCAAACCTAAGAATAATTGGAGTAGAAGAAGGTGAAGAAGTGCAACTCAACGGTCCAGAAAATATATTTAATAAAATTATAGAAGAAAACTTTCCCAACCTAATGAAGGATGTACCTATGAAGGTTCAAGAAGCATACAGAACACCGAATAGGCTGGATCAAAAAAAAAAAATCCCCTCGCCATATAATAATCAAAACACAAAGCATTCAGAATAAAGAAAGAATATTAAGAGCCGCAAAGGAAAAAGGCCAAGTCACTTATAAAGGCAAAGCTATCAGACTTACACCGGACTTCTCTATGGAAACCATGAAAGCCAGAAGGTCCTGGATAGATGTACTACAAAAGCTAAGAGACCATGGATGCAAGCCCAGACTACTATACCCAGCCAAGCTTTTGTTCAATATAAATGGAGAAAACAAAATTTTCCAGGATAAAAACAAATTTAAACAATACGTAGCCACAAATCCAGCTTTACAGAAAGTAATAGAAGGAAAATTACTAACCAAGGAGTCCAACAATGACCACAATAACTCAGACATCTAGAGACCCTTCACCAGCGCAACTCAAAGAAGGGAAACACACAAACTCTACTACTAAAAAAGTGACCGGAGTTAACAGCCACTGGTCATTAATATCACTTAATGTCAATGGGCTCAACTCACCTATAAAAAGGCACAGGCTAAAAGATTGGATAAGAAAACAGGATCCAACATTCTGCTGTTTACAAGAAACACAGCTCAACCACAAAGACAGGCACCTACTCAGAGTAAAGGGCTGGGAAAAGGCTTATCAAGCAAATGGACCTAAGAAACAAGCAGATGTGGCCATACTAATTTCTAACAAAGTTGACTTCAAACTTAAATCAATCAGAAGAGATGGAGAGGGACATTTTATACTCATAACAGGAACAATTCATCAGGATGAAGTCTCAATCCTAAATATCTATGCCCCTAATTTAAAAGCAACCACGTACGTAAAAGAAACATTACTAAAACTCAAAGCAGCCATCAAACCGCAAAAACTAATAGTAGGAGACTTCAACACTCCTCTCTCGGCATTGGACAGGTCAATCAGACAGAAACCTAACAGAGAAATTAGAGAATTAAAGGAGGTAATGAATCAATTGGACTTAACAGACATCTATAGAATATTCCACCCAAATAGGAAAGAATATACCTTCTTCTCTGCAGCTCATGGAACCTTCTCAAAAATTGACCACATACTCGGTAACAAAGCAAACTTCCACAGTTACAAAAAAATATTAGTAACCACATGTGTCTTATCAGATCACCATGGATTAAAGTTAGAGTTCAACAACAATGCTACCCTCAGAAAGCCTACAAACTCATGAAAACTGAATAGTCAACTACTGAACCACATCTGGATCAAGGAGGAAATAAAGAGAGAAATTAAAGTCTTCCTTGAATTCAATGAAAATAAAGAAACAACATACTCAAACTTATGGGACACTATGAAAGCAGTCCTGAGAGGAAAGTTCATAGCACTAAGTGCCCACTTAAAGAAAACAGAGAAAGCACACATTGGAGACTTAACAGCCCACCTGAAAGCTCTAGAAAAAAAAGAAGCAGACTCACCTAGGAGGAGTAGAAGACTGGAAATAATCAAACTGAGGGCTGAAATCAACAAAATAGAAACGCAGAAAACAATACAAAGAATCAATGAAACAAAAAGCTGGTTCCTGGAGAAAATCAACAAGATTGATAAACCCCTATCCAAACTAATTAAACGGCAGAGAGAGAATATGCAAATTAATAAGATCAGAAATGAAAAGGGGGACATAACCACAGACACAGAAGAAATTCAGAGAATCATTAGATCTTACTACAAAAGCCTGTATGCCACAAAACTGGAAAATGTAAAAGAAATGGACACTTTTTTAGATAAATACCATGTACCAAAGTTAAACCAGGACCAGGTGAACAATCTAAATAGACCTGTTAATCGCGAAGAATTAGAATCCGTTATTAAAAACCTCCCTACCAAAAAGAGCCCAGGACCAGATGGCTTCAATGCGGAATTCTACCAGAACTTCCAGGAAGACCGAATACCTATACTCCTTAATGTATTTCACAATATAGAAACAGAAGAGTCATTACCAAATTCCTTTTATGAAGCTACAGTTACTCTGATACCAAAACCACACAAAGACTCTACCAGGAAAGAGAATTACAGGCCAATCTCAATCATGAACATTGACGCAAAAATCCTCAACAAAATACTGGCAAACCGAATCCAAGAACACATTAGAAAAATTATCCATTATGATCAAGTAGGCTTTATCCCAGAGATGCAGGGCTGGTTCAACATACGAAAATCTATCAATGCAATTCATCATATAAATAAACTGAAAGAAAAAAACCATACGATCATTTCATTACATGCTGAAAAAGCATTTGACAAAATTCAACATCCCTTTATGATAAAAGTCTTGGAGAGATTAGGGATACAAGGGTCATACCTAAATATAATAAAAGCTATATACAGCAAGCCGACAGCTAACATCAAATTAAACGGAGAGAAACTCAAAGCCATCCCACTTAACTCAGGAACACGACAAGGCTGTCCACTCTCGCCATATCTCTTCAATATAGTGCTTGAAGTTCTAGCAATAGCAATAAGACAACATAAGGGGATCAAGGGGATTCGAATTGGAAAAGAAGAAGTTAAACTTTCGTTATTTGCAGATGATATGACAGTGTACATAAGCGACCCCCAAAACTCCACCAAAGAACTCCTACAGCTGATAAACACCTTTAGTAATGTGGCAGGATACAAGATCAACTCCAAAAAATCAGTCGCCCTCTTATACACAAAGGATATGGAAGCAGAGAGGGAAATCAGAGAAGCTTCACCTTTCACGATAGCCACAAACAGCATAAAATATCTTGGGGTAACTCTAACCAAGGAAGTGAAAGACCTATATGACAAGAACTTTAAGGCATTGAAGAAAGAAATTGAAGAGAATACCAGAAAATGGAAGGACGTCCCTTGCTCTTGGATTGGGAGGATCAACATAGTAAAAATGGCAATTCTACCAAAGGCAATTTATAGATTAAATGCAATCCCCATTAAGATCCCAGCAAAATTCTTCACAGATCTTGAAAGAACAATAATCAACTTTATATGGAAAAACAAAAAACCCAGGATAGCCAAAACAATCCTATACAATAAAGGATCTTCTGGAGGCATTACCATCCCTGACTTCAAACTCTGTTACAGAGCTACAGTAATGAAAACAGTGTGGTACTGGCATAAAAACAGAGAAGTTGATCAATGGAATCGCATAGAAGACCCAAATTTTAACCCACAAACCTATGATCACCTCATTTTTGATAAAGGAGCTAAAAGTATACAATGGAGGAAAGAAAGCATCTTCAACAAATGGTGCTGGCACAACTGGATATCAACCTGTAGAAGAATGAAAATAGACCCATATCTATCACCTTGCACAAAACTCAAGTCCAAATGGATCAAAGACCTCAATATTAGTCCGAACACACTGAACCTGATAGAAGAGAAAGTGGGAACCACCCTACAACAAATGGGCACAGGAGATCGCTTTCTATGTATAACCCCAGCAGCACAGACATTAAGGGCAGCATTGAATAAATGGGACCTACTAAAACTGAGAAGCTTCTGTAAAGCAAAGGACACTGTCACTAAGACAAAAAGGCAACCTACTGACTGGGAGAAGATCTTCACCAACCCTGCAACAGACAAAGGTCTGATCTCCAAAATTTATAGAGAACTCAAGAAACTAGACTTCAAAATGCTAATTAACCCAATTAAAAAATGGGGCACTGAACTGAACAGTGAATTCTCAACAGAAGAAGTTCAAATCGCCAAAAGACACTTAAGGTCATGCTCAACCTCCTTAGCGATTAGGGAGATGCAAATCAAAACAACTTTGAGATATCATCTTACACCTGTCAGAATGGCTAAAATCAAAAACACCAATGATACCCTTTGCTGGAGAGGCTGTGGAGGAAGGGGTACCCTCATCCATTGCTGGTGGGAATGCTATCTTGTGCAACCACTTTGGAAATCAGTGTTTCGGTTTCTCAGGAAATTCAGGATCAACCTACCCCTGGACCCAGCAATACCACTCTTGGGAATATACCCAAGAGATGCCCTATCACATGACAAAAGCATTTGTTCAACTATGTTCATAGCAGTATTATTTGTAATAGCCAGAACCTGGAAACAACCTAGATGCCCTTCAATGGAAGAATGGATGAAGAAAGTGTGGAATATATACACATTAGAGTACTACGCTGCGGTAAAAAACAATGACTTCTCGAATTTTGCATGCAAATGGATGGAAATAGAAAACACTATCCTGAGTGAGGTAACCCAGGCCCAAAAAGATGAACATGGGATGTACTCACTCACAATTGGTTTCTAGCCATAAATAATGGTCACGGAGTATATAATTGGTGAACCTAAAGAAGCTAAATAAGAAGGCGAACTCAAGGAAAAGCATATAATTATCCTCTTGGCTATGGGAAGTAGACAAAATTGCCGGGTAGAAAATTTGGGATCTTGGGGGTGGGGTGGGATGGGATTATCGGGGGATGGGGAGAGAAAAGTGAGAAGGGGAGGATGAGGGAAACTTGGGGAAATAGGATGATTGGGATAAAGGAAGGTTGGATAGGGGAGCACCGAAGCACAATTCTTAGTTAAGGGAGCCACCTTAGGGGTGGCAAGAGTCTTGAACCTAGAGTGGCTCCCAGGAGCCCAAGGCGTGGTCCTCAGTTAGTTCCTTGGGCAGCTGAGGATAGGGAACCTGAAATGACCCTATCCTATAGCAGTGCTGACCAATATCTTGCATATCACCATAGAACCTTCATCTGGTGATGGATGGAGATAGTCACAGAGACCCACACTGGAGCACTGGACTGAGCTCCCAAGTTCCCATTGAGGAGCGGAAGGAGGGAGAACATGAGCAAGGAAGTCAGGACCACGAGGGGTGCACCTAACCACTGAGACAATGTGGCTGATCTATTGGGAGCTCACCAAGTCCAGATGGAATGAGACGGAAGAAGCATGGGATAAAACCGGACTCTCTGATCATGGCGAACAATGGGGGCTGATGAGAAGCCAAGTACAATGGCCCTGGGTTTTGATCCTACTTCAAGTTCTGGCTTTGTGGGAGCCTAGCCAGTTTGGATGTTCACCTTCCTAGACATGGACGGAGCGGGGAGCACCTTGGACTTTCCACAGGGCAGGGAACCCTGACTGCTCCTTGGACTGGAGAGGGAGGGGGAGAGGAGTGAGAAGTGGGGGGAGGGGGAGAAGGGTGGAAGGAGGGGGAGGGAAATAGGAGGCGGGGAGGAGGGGGAAACGTTTTCTTTTCTCAATAAAATATTAATAAAAAAAATTAAACTTAAAAAAAAGAAAAATAATAGTAAATGAAAAAAGGCATTTCGCTACCCACATAGCGATCACTGGAGAGTTATCTCTCCATGTTGTAGATTGTGCTTATTCTGTAAAAAAATGCAAAATACAGAATAAATATCAAAATATGCAATGATAAGGTGCTAAGTCAACTATAAAGAGGAACAAATGAAAATGACTCCTGAACTCTCATTCAAATCCTTAAAGACTGAAAAAGCATGGAACAATCTATTTCACAAATATGCAGTAATAATTGAGCTAAGTTCAGCAAAATTGTATTTTAAATTTAGGGAGAAATAAAGACATTACAAAAAAATCACAAGTTATGGCAGTTCATGACGATGAAAATAGCACTTTAGAGAATACAACAGTAATACTATGTACATAGAAAAAGAAAGATCATCTCAATCAGGAGAGCACAGAAAAATCCTACTTTCAACAGAGAACTAGATGAATAATTATTATCAGGAAAGGAGATATCAGCATGCCCAACACTATAAGCCAGGAACTCTAATGTAGTTGAGTATTAGGACAGAGGAAGATAAATCAACAATCTATTACATTAAGAATCCTCAACAAAATTATAGAAATTAATAAACATTTATCAATAACCTTATGTGATCCCATTTCTCAAGAATGACACACATATTTTTAGACTAGATTGAAAATATATCCAACTGTTTCTTTTATTCAACCACAAGTACCTGTTAACTATACACATGTGCTGAGAGTCAAATGTTAAAAGTAAATCTTCTGAGAGAATGGGGGTCCAAAACCAAGCTGGCTTAATTATGCTTGTAGCACAAATTCCAAATGGTCTTAATTAATAAAACCTTGGAGTCAGCTATCAGGGATGAAAGGTGAAGGATTAAAGAAGCAGAATGGTCAGCCATTAGAGTTCTTACCTCTACCAATACTCAGATCAAAAAGATGATCCTGTCTTCAGACTGCCTCTTCAGATTGTATTCTCAGACTGACTGCTCAGACTGACTGCTCAGATTGAATTCCTGAGCTCCTGTTTCCTCTCTTTGTATTCCTCTCTATGCCGAGCCATATCACTCCTCTCTCCACCTCCCTAGTGTTGAGGTTAAAGGCATGTGATGCCAAATGCTGGGATCACTTTCGTGTGAGCTGTTTTTTTTTTAGACTGAATCAATTTTGTGTATCCCTGGGTCGCCTTGTATTAACAGAGATCTGTCTGCCTCTGTGTTCCCGAAAGCTGGAATTAAAGGTGTGTGCCACCAATGTCTAGCCTCTGTGGTTAACAATTGTGGCTAATTCTGCACTCTGATATTCAGGCAAGCTTTATTTGTTAATGCACAAAAAATATTATCACATATGGTAAAAACTATTACATTAGAATCTGAACAGTGCTGAATTAATGGGCCAAGGCAGCCATAAAGAAAATGAGTCACCAAAAGTTCCAAATGTGTACACATTGACTTTGGACTACAGTGTTATAAGACAAACCTAGATAGATGCTGGGAGGCCCTGTTGGTCAGATGTTGCAATCTACTATGCTCTGACAGATCTCTCGAAGCTTGGAAACATGGAGGATCCCTCCCCCAACAACCCTCCCTGGTGGAAGACACTCTGTTCTCTACCTGGCTTTATTTGGAAACTGTCTCTAGGCCCAAATGCCTTCATTAATCTTAATTTTCTTTCTGGGATGTGAGTAAAAAAATATTTTCAGTTTTTTATTGTACAACATTTCAAAATTATAATACAAATATTTTTAAAAGAGTGAAGCACAAGGTATTTGGCAGAATTATGGTGACCCTTTAATGAAGAAATAACATTGACACCCCTGGAACTGTTCCATGCGAAAGAAAAGAAAGGAATACAACCAGACTTCATTTGGGGAGACAGGATTATCCAGATATCAAAATCAAGATTCAAATGGAAAAAAAATACAGAGATAAGAGGTGAATTTGCTTTATTAACACAAGGACCTCCTAATTCTTGCAAATGAAATCTAAGAATACAATAAGAGGAGTATAAACTGTAACCAAATTGTTTTCTATGCAGGAATGAAAGCATGGCTCAAACCCAAAAATATTAACTCCAACTCAGCACAAAGTGCTTCAGAAGCAGAAATCCTGTCATCATCTTGGTAAGTATAGCACACTCATTTAAACTCAGCATAAATCCCAGAATGAGCCAGCAGGAGAAGGATGTTTTCTGAATATAATTACAAATGTAGGACACATTAACTGGCATGTGCAGCCCTGTATGCAGGTTCGGCTGAAAAAAGGAAGAATACTTGGCTTCTGTTGTCAGTACCTAAAGAGACAACGTCAACTATTCATTTTCTTTCAAAATTGAAGCATGCCATCAAGGAGACAGATGTTTTTGATGACACAGTATGCTGACCCTTAGCAAGACCATCTTGATTGAAAACATCAAATAAATCTCCAAACAGTGCACAGACAGCTGATGGCTCACACTGTTCTGGAATGACATGGAGGCACAGAAGCAATGTGATGTGTTCTTTGAGGAAGTCTTCACTGATGTTAAACCCAAGTACTGGCTGAGATGAATGTCTTCAACAACCTGAGAGTTCACTTGGTGCTTTGGATTATGTCGATTTTCTCCTTGATGATGGATGAGGATGTTAAGAAGGCTGTGAAGGGATTGAATAAACCTTGGATTAATGGCCAGCCTATACACATGCAAAGGTCCTGGGTGGCTAATTTCAGAAAGGTCTGCTGACTTCGATTCGAAATGAGAGAGTACACAAGAGAGGCTTGCACAACTTCATGTCCCTGAAGCATTTCCAGAGAGCTATGGAAGCTATGTGGGTGTCAGCTCAGAACCAAAGATCTAGGTCCCTATCCATGGAACTTCATTATTGATCCAGAGTCCAGGGGCCTTTTAGCAACAGAGGTTGTGGAGAATGAGAGAATGATAGATCTGGACAATTCTCAGACAAGCTGTTTTTATTGTTTGTCTCTTGGACAGTGTTGTAATTGATTGACAAGAAAGTTAAATGGGATTAAAAAAAACAACAATGAAACAAAGATGGGTTTCTGAAAGAAATCTTTAATAACACTGCAAAATAATTTAAAGCAAAAACCAAAATTATAAATGAGAGAAACATTCTTATAATTATACTAAGTAGGAAAAAACAGAGCACTGCTTCACAATTTTGAAATGAGAGAAGGGCACACGTCTAATCTCACTGTTATTCAGAGAAATGCACAAACCTGACTGAGAAAAAATGCAAAAAGTCAAATGAGCACAATGCATTCCTAATCTTAAAGACTCTCAGAATTCAATCAGAATTGTTAGTCCTGAAAATTCTATCACTAAGGACAGGATATAAACCAAGAGCACTATATAAAGTCAACAGAAAAAAGTCAGTAGATTTTCTGTGTAAAAGTAACAAACTTCCTAAGAAAGAAGTAAGGAGTGAATTCCATTCACAACTTCAAAACAAAATGGCTAGGAACCAATTTAAAAAAAAAAACAAGTTAAAGATCCATTCATGAAATCATTGGGATGTTAAATAATGAAGTTATAGAAGACAGAGGATGAAAAAATCTTTAACATTTACTAATAGAGAATTCCTGTAGGATGTGATAACAGTGTGACACAAGAATTTAATACACATCAATATTCCAGGGACACTGGATAAAAACAATGGTGAAAATCATCGCATTACCATCCATGGAAGTGAGTGTTACAGTGCTCTGCTGCGCAATGACTTAAGCATCTCTTGCTTTGGATTACATTGAAAGTGTGAAGCCTGGTGTATCTCCCTGTTTCAATCACCAGATAATGAGTTAATATTTGCTCATTAGGATGTTCTGCTCAATGGGAGTAAGGCTCTGTGTGCAGTTGTGTTGAGGCATTGGGACACGAGTATTTGAAGCAAAGCTAAGATCTTTGTGGAGAAGAAAGAGGGAGAGATCACAGTCACACAGTTCTCCCAAGAACACAAAGTTAGGGACCTCTTTCCTAGCAGACCTGTAATTACACATATTGCACCACCAAAAATGAAAACAACATCCTGGAGACTAAGGCTTTACCACATGGGCCTTCTGGGTACAGTCAAGCTGCAGTGTACTTCTGTCCTTGACTGGAGAATATTGATCCTCACTCAGTCCCTTCAAGTATAAGAAAAATATTCAAGGATAGAGGGTCTGAGACATTTCAGACTGTCAAATACCTGGAAACAGAAATGTTTGCCTTCTCCTCACATTGTCAGTACATGCAGTTCAGGTGCCATAGAGAAGGGAAATGTTGGTTATGTAAAAGCCTCACTTCCTAGCTGACATGAAGTTTTACTTAAACGCTATAGTCCTAGGTGGAATTCTGAGTATACTGAGTATCCAAAGGGACACAAGCCTAGCAGCATTATCTGCTTTGTGTTTCACAGTAGGGGAATTGTCAGAGTATTTGTCAAGGTCCACAGACCAAGCTGGGAGTCCTAAACTGGATGCTGATGGACAGGAACTGTGGATTCTGAGGATGGGTTACTGCTCACAGGGTAAAATGTTCCCCTGCTTGTGAATGCTTCATGTGGATTCAGCATTTGCTTTGGAGTGAAGAAGAGAAAGATCAGGCTTGTTCTCAGTGATGCCTGTTTATTCTAAATTTAGGTTTCTATTGTCCTTCATTCCATGATAACATCTCACTGCTTCTTCTGCTCCTGATGACATTTAGTTTAAAGCTTCTTAATGGAACCATAACATTCTTTTTTCTCAATAATATTAAATCTAATTGTTTTCTATTGTTGAGAAGTCTCACAAATCAAAAGATGTTTTGTTGTTGTTGTTGTTATGAGATACAAAAAAAACTAATTTAGGCTAGAGAGATGGATCAGTGGATAAGAGCCCTTGCTTGTCTTACAGCGGACATAGGTTCAATTCTCCACATCCATACAGCAGTTTACAGCCATTTGTCACAATATTTGCAGGTGACCCAATGCCCTTTTCTGGAAATCTAGTTCAACAGTCACCAATGTGGTACACAGACATACATGCAGACAAAACACATATATACATAGAATAAATACAAATAAACTTTTAAAAAGTTTAATTCTTTTGATTATCTGATGTATAGTGTCAAGGTTTAAGGGCTAGAGGAAATATTTGTATGACATGAAATAAGGATTTTTCTTGGTGTAAATTTTGTTTCTCTTCATTAAAACAGCTCTTTTAACTTATGACCTTGTTTTTTGTATCCATGTTTCAGAATAATCATTAGAGAGTCCAAGAGTTAAGAAAGTTTAATTCTTTTCCAATATGAATCCCCATGATCTTCTTTTGTTGTATTATTGCTCTATCCAGAATTTAAGAACTATGTTGAATAAATATGGAGAGAGTGGACAGGCTTGTCTTGTTCCTAATTTTAGTGAGATTGCTTTATGTTTCTCTCCATTTAATTGGATGTTGGCTGTAAGGTTGCTTTATATGGCTTTTATTATGTTTAGAAATGTTCCTTGTATTCCTGATCTCTCCATGACCTTTATCATAAAGGGGTGTTGGATTTTGTCAAACACTTTTTTGACATCTAATTAGATGATTATATTT
Source organism: Neodon shergylaensis (assembly GCA_025134845.1). Lineage (NCBI taxonomy): Eukaryota > Metazoa > Chordata > Mammalia > Rodentia > Cricetidae > Neodon > Neodon shergylaensis. The sequence goes on from JABTXL010017958.1 coordinate 53,108, forward strand.
TTTCTTTCAGTTTATTTATATGCTGAATGGCATAGACAGATTTTAATATGTTGAACCATCCCTGCATTTCTGGGATGAAGTTAAACTTTTGTTATTTGCAGTTTATATGGCAGTATATATAAGTGATGCCAAAAACTCAACAAGGGAACTTCAACAATGATAAATCATTTCAGTGATGTGGTAGGATACAAGATCAATTAAAAAATCAGTAGCAATCCCAAATAAAATTGATAAGGAAACTGAGAAATAAATCAGAGAAACATCACCATTCACAACAGTTATATCACATAAAATATCTTGAGGCAACCCTAACCAAAGAAGTTAAAGAACTCTTTAACAGATACTTTAATCTTTGAAGAAAGAAATTGAAGAAGACACTAGAAAATGAAAAGATCACTCATATTCTCATATAAGTAGGATATACCTGCAAACAACTCTCATGCCCCTCATCCAAAGATTGGATAAAGAAAATGTTGCACATTTACACATTAGGATTTTACTCAGAGGTTAAAAAAAAGACATCTTGAAATTTGCAAGCAAATGGATGGAAATACAAAAAAAATTGAGTCTGGTAACCCAGATGCAGAAAGATGAACATGGTATGTACTCACTCATAAGTGGATAATAGCAGTAAAGCAAAGGATATTGAGGCTACAGTTCATGATCCTAGAGAAGATAAGTAACAAGGTGAACCCTAAGAAAAACATACATAAATCCACCTGAAAATGGGAATTAGACAAGTTCGACTGACAAAACTGGAACATGGGACTGGGGTTAGCATGGGGGACAGAAGGGGAAGATAAGGGGAGAAGGGGATGTGGGAGGAGAACTTGAGGTAATGAGATATTCGAGGTGGAGGAAGGACAGAGATGAGGACAAATAAACAGATATTTCGATTGAGGGAGCCATTATGGGGTTAGCAATAAAACTGGTGGTAGAAATTCCCAAGAATTCACAAGGATGACCCCAGCTAAAACACTAAGCAATAGAGGAGATGGTGCCTTAACTGGCCTTGCTCTGTAGTCAGACTAATCAATATCTTTCTCCTCCTCCTCCTCCTCCTCCTCCTCCTCCTCCTCCTCCTCCTCCTCCTCCTCCTCCTCCTCCTCCTCCTTCTTCTTCTTCTTCTTCTTCTTCTTCTTCTTCAAAATATTTATTTCTGACATAATTGATTGTTTTTTTCCACTCAAAAATTTATACTTCCTCCCCTCCTCCCATTCCCCTCCTGCTCCCCCACTCACCTTCCTCCCTACCCCTCCCTCCTTGTTCTTTGAGAAAATCAACAAGATTAACCACCCCCTATCCAAACTAATCGAAAGGAAGAGAGAGAACATGCAAATTAACAAGATCAGAAAAAATGAAAGGGGGGACATAAGAACAGACACTGAGAAAACTCAGAGAATCATTAGATCTTACTACAAAGGCCTATATACCACAAAGTTGGAAAATGTAAAAGAAATGGACTTATTTTTAGATAAATACCATATACCAAAATTAAATCAAGACCAGGGGAACAATTTAAATAGAACTATAAGTCATGAGGATATAGAAGCTTTCATAAAAAAAAAAAAACACCTCCCAACCAAAATAAATAAATAAATAAATAAATAAATAAATAAATAAATAAATAAATAAATAAAAGACCAGGACCAGATGGTTTTAATGCAGAATTTTGCCAGAACTTACAAGAAGAGCTGATACCTATACTCCTTAAGGTGTTTCACATGATAGAAACAGAAGAGTCACTGCCAAAATCTTTTTATGAAGCTACAGTTACCGTGATACCAAAACCACACAAAGACTCAACCAAAATACAGAATTACAGATCAGTCTTACTCATGAACATTGAATCAAAAATTCTCAATAAAATACTGGCAAACCAAATCCAAGCACAAATCAATATCTTAAATATCACCATAGAATCTTCATCCAGTAACTGATGGAAACAGAGGCAGAGACCTGCATCAGAGCACTGGACTGAGCTCCCAAAGTCCTGTTGAAGAAAGGGAGGAGTGAGAATATGAACAAAAATGTCAAAGCCATGATGAATACACTCACTGAAACAGTTTAGCTGAACTAATGGAAGCTCACCAACTCCAGATGGACGGGGAAGGAAATAGCAAAAGTTCAAACTAGTACCTCTGAATGTGGGTAAGAGTTGTATGGCTGTGGCAGGCTGTGGGACCACTGTCAACAAAATTTACTTCTACAGCTTGTACTGGTTTTGTTTGGAACCTATTATTATTAAATGGATACCTCACCAGGCTAGATATGGTAGGGAGAACCTTGAACCTTATCCAAATCAATGTGCCTTACCATTTCTGAGTAGTGGCTGGATGCTGGGGGTGGGGGTATTAGGTGGAGGGATGGAGAGAAAGGGAAGGAGTGGGAACTGGAACTGGTATGTAAAATGAAAAAAAAAGGTTTGTTTTCTCTTTAAAATAAATAGAAAAGTTTAATTCTTAGTGATCACAGTGCTTCTATAACCCACATTCTTTACATCAGTGCAGTGACAGTGCAAACAGAACCTCAGAATAACAGAATCTAACAATTACAAAAGGCCAGTAAAAGAAACGAGCTGGGATACACCACTTAGAATACTCTAGGAAATTCTTTGCTAATCCTGACTTCCATAGGGTGACACAAGAGCAGGTGTCCTTTGAGCACCAGGTCAAATTTTCTGAGCTTATTTGCACATTGATACTTTAGGTGCAGTGAAAATCACTCAAAGCACCTTTAAAAGAAGTTTGCCAGTGCCCAGAAAGCAGCCTCTATTCCAGGTCTCAAGGATGGGGTCAACTTCTCTCCTGTTGTAGGTTTTGGGTTCCAGGTGAGAGGGTACATTGTTGGGGAAAACTATTGTAGACCTTGTTGCTTTTCATACCTTGATGTCCTGGTCATTGGAATTATGGCATCTAAGTAGTGCTAAGTTTCCATTTTCTTTTATGGCTTCTCAGAGTGTAACTTATGACTGTTGTTAATGTTTCTACATCCATGATGCATTTACAGCAGAATGCTTTCAATATTACTGTGCCAGCATGGTGTGTTTTCATTCCAGCCTCCACTATTGACATTATGCTTACCTGGTCTCCAGCTTTGATGTCTGTGTCTCTAAGACAAAGGGCTACTATCTCCTCCAGGACCAGCAAGAGTGTCGCTGAATATGGCATTAGTTACATGCACTGGTCCCAACAGAAACCAGGACAATCCCCCAAACTCCTCATGTATGGTGCATCTAACCTAGAATCTGGGGTTCCTGGCCAGGTTCAGTGGAAGTGGTTCTGGGACAGACCTCACCCTATACATTCTTGCTGTAAAGACTGCTGCTGCTGCAGCCTATTATTGTAAGCAGAGTTATAAGACCCCTCCCACAGTGCTCCAGGGCTAAACAAAAACCTCCTTAGGTTGCTGCTCACGGAAGTGCAGTCTCTGAGCTGGGACTTTACCCACACATCTCCACTCTGTGATTTTAGAAAGATTATTCATAAAAAGCGTAAAGATGTGAAACAGATTTCTTGAAATAATATGTGTGTTTGTCTGACCATGGGTCCTTTTCAAATTTTTTCAATCTTCTTTCTTTCTTTCTTTCTTTCTTTCTTTCTTTCTTTCTTTCTTTC
>JABTXL010017958.1:56734-108559 GCA_025134845.1 Neodon shergylaensis
TTCTTTCTTTCTTTCTTTCTTTCTTTCTTTCTTTCTTTCTTTCTTTCTTTCTTTCTTTCTTTCTCTCTCTCTCTCTCTCTCTCTCTCTCTCTCTCTCTCTCTCTCTCTTTCTTTCTTTTTTTGATTTTTTGAGACAGGGTTTCTCCGTAGCTTTTTGGTTCCTGTCCTGGTTCTAGCTCTTCTAGACCAGGCTGGCCTCAAACTCACAGAGATCCGCCTGCCTCTGCCTCCTGAATGCTGGGATAAAGGCGTGCGCCACCACTGCCCGGCTCAATCTTCTTTCTTAATAAAGATCCCACTGCTACTATTTCTAAAGCACAATTTTTAGGTTCAATAGATTGACTAGATAATCATTTAAAATGTACAGGAAATATTCCTTGGTCGCTCAAAATAAGATATTGAATATTGAAGTCTGTTAGTTGTCTTGCAGACACAAGTTGACATCTCCATCCTAATGTCAAATTTCCACTTCTATTTGCTTAAGATTTCAAAAGTACCTCTTCAACAGATCCCACAAGCCACCCTCCTGCAGCTGATTTACTGTTTAGCTTCTGATCAGTATTTCTGTGTCCATCACAGATGCTTATCTACAGGCTTAGACTACTTAGCTCTTCTTTACTCTTATCCATTCCTCGCACCTTTCTTTTTAATATCTTCTACAATGTTTCTTCCACATTTTCTTTTTACTGTCTTCAATTTTTACTATCTTCTTAGGGGGAGTAATATAATGTCTTAGTATATATCCTAGCTGAACTGGATACTACTTCGTGTATCATAACACTGAAATTGTAACCCATCAGCCTCTTCACCCTGACTGACAAATTACATGACACCACACCTAGGATCTATTTTATATTCTAGTTTATTCTCCCATTACAGGTACAGAAACTCTAAAGATCCAGGAGTGCAAGCTACTATAGTGGAGACTTTACTTTAAAGAAACTTCTACCTAATCATGAACCTTCTTTGGACTTTTATAACCTTTCCATGCGTAGTGAGAAAGCTCAACAAAATGATCCTTAGTAACATCTGATGAACATCTTTGAGTTTTTCCAAGATTACAGTCCTAGCTGAGGATAGTGAAACTGCATTTTATGGCTTTCCTTGTGTTGCACAAGAAGTAGTCACAAAGTCACATATGAGCTCAACACCTAAAATCTGACTATCGTGTGTCTGGTTATTCCTCTCAGCCCCTCACAGGTTATTCAGGATGTTGGCAAGTCTGCATTCTGTTCTGGATACTCAAAAACATCTCACTGTATGACCAGCAAAGTTGTTGGTACAACCATTTTTTAAAAAATTTCTCAAATGTTTGCATGATTACAATGACTTTGCAAATGTCTTGACTCAATTATTCATGTGTCAGGATCAGAAGCCTCATCCACCTTGTCCCATGGCTGTCACATTTACTGATGGACATCCTCAAGGGTATAGATCATCTCAAGATTACTGCTCTTCAGCCTGGACCATAAGAAGTTGGTTGAACTCTATTCCCAAACACAGAAAAAACAAGTATTATATTCAAAAACACAGTCTTTTCTGTAACAAATTTATATATTGAGCCACAGAGAAAAAATTAGCACATTAACATGATTTTTATTTTCATTATAGCTCATTCTTTTCCTCCATACTGCCATGCTGAGGACGTTGTAGCTGATAGTACTATTAAGTCTTTACCTGGGTGAAGCTGTGTTTCCCAAGGGGCACAGAACTCAGCTGTAACTTGTTGTTGTATTGTTCTTTTCACACAATTTCAGGCAATTATCTGTGATATCTGAACATGAGTTACATGTGATAACATTTGGACCATCTAAGTAGGGAGGTTTTCATTTTAGGCTACAGCACTCTTTGTCAATATTACATGACTTTTACAACATAATAAATAACAACATCCTCAGCCCCCAATATGATGATTTTGGAGAGTGAAATATGACTTCCCTAGGCTTACTTAGTGGGGTCCATGGAAGAGTATTCTATGTCTCATGAGATCAAGGTCATCAACATCAGACTTTCTGGCTCCAAAGCTGGGAGCAAAATAATCTTTGTTGTTGTCAGCCAGTATATTTGTAGTTAGTTCACTTTTAATCACAGCCCATGGAATCCAATGCCCAAGAGTGGAAACTGGATTTGTGGTAAAAGCAGTAACTAAAGATTTTCTGGATTTTTCTACTATGCATAAAAGAACATGAAACTTTTGTCCTTTTGCTCTCCATAATCTCCCCTTACATACTGTGAAAATACATGTTTAATTGCAATAGCCTTAGGATTTGTATGGCCCTGTCTCCGTGTGTTCTATTTGAATAATCAGCAGTAAATGACATGAATCCACAATGTGATCTGATTGCAGTTGTCAAAAAGCAATGTACAGTGTTCTGCAAAAATCCAGAGCACAGCACAATTTGTTAAATATTGATTGGGACAGTTACTCAACTGTCATATTCTTAGACACTGACTGGAGCAGAGTTACTCCTCCCTCATGTTTTTTATGTTGAGATCAGGAATTTCATTAATTCACATGCTGCTTATCTCTGTTTTATCATGGTGTTACAAGTTGACAAAGAGATCTGAATATGGTTATCAGAAATAGTTTAGTATTTTGTATATAAAAATTAGATTTATAAAATTATATACTCAATGCAAGTAAATGAGAAATGCATGTTACTTAAATGTATATTTAATTTGAAATAATACTGTTGGCTTAATGACAAAATATTAATGTCAGATATCTACTTGGTTTAGAAAGTAAATGCCTGAACTGCCTTGTAAACACATGATTATTAACACATATTTTGATAGGTTGTCTCCATGCACAGATTAGAGTGGCCTAGAACTTGTACCACAGGCTACCATCAAATAAATAATTCCCTGTGTATATCTCTCCAGTTCTGAGATTAAAGATGTGAATCTAAACTTCTTGTCATGATGCTTTATTTATTCATTTTTTCTATTTCTTGTATTTTTCACATGATACTAGGTTTTTAATTTACTTCTTATATATTATTTCAGAGTTCACTAACTGAAAGTCCTCATATGTTCTGTGATTTCTGTTAATTGCTTCTGATTTTCATTTATACTCAAACATACTTTTTGTATAGTATTGATCTCTGGTACTGTGGTCTATAGATCTTTATAAAATTATTGCTTGATTTATGATGACAGTGTTCCCTTCTGCGGAAATTTTTTTAGTGTTCACTATTTCAGCAAGAACATTTTCAGCCACTTTCAATACTCTAATTTGTAAATTATCTTATAAAATGCCTTATAGAATAAACACTCTTGGTAAGTATTGGTCTACATCAATGACTTTTCGAAAAAAAATAAGTTTATTGTCTTCCTCTTTATTTACCACAATTTATCATCTTGTTTCAGTTCCCTTAAATGTGCAGATGACACTTGTTTGTTTCTGCAGGTTGTACCCTTGCCTTGAGATTTAATATTCTTTCATCTCAATCTTAAAGTCCTTCAGGATTTACACAAAGTGAAACTTGGGCTGTTTTTTTAGTAAAGAAATTAGACTACAATGTCAGTGGCATTCTTCATTGTTCGCTCTATAAGTGTGGTTATATATAGAAAGAAATGAACAAAATTAACCTCAATTGTCTATCTATCTTTCTTGTTTTCTTCTCTCCACCATTTCTCTCTTTTATTGCATTTTTTACTATAAGTTTATCTTGTGATATTTTGAACATATTTTAACATTTCTATTGTAATGTTAATTTTAGACAGCTTTCCTAACATTTCTACAATTGATTTTAAAATGTTGTGGATTTTGACACAAAGCTGATACTAGAGTGTCTAATTGATTTCTGTTTGAGCACTGTAAGATGATAGCATTCAGTTATTGCTCACACTTCCAATGATGTTATTTTTGTCTGTTGATGGATACCTGGTACTCACACACACTGCACATTCGTTTCCTTATGAATTTGCTAACTGCTTTGCATGGGCCCCGCCAGCTCAGACCAACCACCTAAAATTTATCAACCAAACCTTCTCAGTGAGAACATCAGACAGGCAGAGGGAGCAACATGGTGTCTCAAACCCCGGTTCTCATGGCCCTGTTGTTCTGGGTTTCTGGTGAGAAATTCTAAAGTATTATCTTCTACTAGAGTCACTTCTTCTATATAAGATATTCATAATGTGTGCTATGAGACAATACATCTTACTCAATGCTTCTCTGACAATACCATATTACAAAGATATAAAATGACAAATTTCTACTGCTACTATATTTTTTTTATATTATGCATCATCATTTTCTATTGCTGATTGCAGGTGCCTCTGCAGATATTGTGATGAACCAGTATCCATCCTCCCTGGCTGTGTCAGCAGGAGAGAAGGTCACCATCAGCTGCAGGTCCAGTCAGAGTCTTTTAGGTGGTAGTACTAATTATTTGGCTTGGTACCAGCAGAAACCAGGACAGGCTCCTAAACTACTGATCTACTATGCATCCAATCGGTACACTGGGGTCCCTGATCGCTTCACAGGCAGTGGATCTGGAACAGATTTCACTCTCACCATCAGCAGTGTCCAGGCTGAAGACCTGGCAGATTATTACTGTCAGCAAAGTCGCAACACTCCTCCCACAGTGCTTCAGCCTTGAACAAAAACCTCTCTGAGATTCTCAACAGCTGCCTACACTACACAGCCTTGGACCTTCACACTTCCCCCTGCTTCTTGAGGCTGGTGTGTTCAAACAGTGGTGCAAAAGTTTGAGAATCCCAGAAAAAAAATAATGGGTTCAATGTCTCTTATGTCTTTAGTTATGAAAAAGCCGTTAAATGAAAATGTAAAAAAAAAAAAACCGCAGTATTATCTTTATATTCCTTCTGTAACACTTGAACAGAAGTTCTGTTGTTTGAATATGAGGAAATTTTTTTTATACTTCTGGAATTTTATTGTCCAATCATAAGACTCTATGGACAGAAGTAAAAATGATGGCAATGCTTGGAAGCTCTAGGAAAAATGTTATTTCTCTTTTACTGAATTCTGTGGTGCTTTCTTATTTCCTTACTAAAAATTGGAACTCCAGCATGTCCTAGCTAAATCCACATAAAACCTGACAGGGCTTGGAAAGGAATTCTAGACACTAAAAAACATAGTTTAGTCACATTTCTTTTTTCAGATGGGCTCTGTTTGTTGACAGCATGCTGCAGTTCCATTAAGATAGTTCTTTCTGGTTCAAAGGTGGAAGAAAAAACAAAAATAAAACCAAAAACCATAGTTCTTCAAAATGGCAGCTTCCTGGACCATTCAATAACTCTGGCTCTTTCAGGAGACCAAGCATTTAAATGGGCTTTATGAGCAACATGTTGCAAACTGCATAATACTGTGACATAGACCTACTGCATACTTGGAACTGGGGCAGGTTACAAGGCTTGCAGAGGCAATGAACATGCCTCGGTCATGCTCACTGGGCAGAACCAAAAGGAAAAGTAGCTATAGTACTAGTCAGGCTGCAGGTTTGCATTTTAAAAGCTCTCTAGAACAAACAGGATTTCAGAAACACAATACAACAGATTTAGACATAGACGATCTGTTAACAAGAATCAGTATGTTTAAAAAATGTATGCAGATTTGGGAGAAAAAGGAGAAAGAGTAACTAGAAAGTAAATGTAATATAAAAGATTACAGACAGTCATAGATTAAAGGAGTAAAGATAATAAAATAAATATTAAACTCATAGAAAAAGTAATAGACTAAAAAAATAAGCCGCATGTAGATGTAATACCTACAGAGAGTCTGGATTATGTTGATTATTGTGTTTTCATTGAATTATTTGACTGTAATGACTAAGTAGATATTTTATTTATTTATTTATTTTTATATAAAAATTTCCACCTCTTCCCCTCCTCCTATTTCTCTCCTGCTCCCCCCAACTCCCTTCCCCTCCCTCTCAAGTAGAAAGAGCAGTCAGGGTTCCCTGCCCTGTGGGAAGACAAAGATCCTCCCCACTCCATCCAGGTCTAGGAAGGTGAGCATCCAAACAGACTAAGCTCCCATAAAGTCATTACATGCAGTAGATTCAAAACCTAGTGCCATTGTCCTTGGCTTCTCAGTTAGCCCTCCTTGTCAGCCACATTCAGGGAGTCCAGTTTGATCATATGCTCCATCATCCAGATGGCCTTGGTGAGCTCCCATTAGATCAGTCCCACCGTCTCAGTGGGTGGATGCACCCCTCACGGTTCTATCTTCCTTGCTCATGTTTTCCCTCCTTCTGCTCCTCATTTGGACCTTAGGAGCTCAGTCCAGTGTTCCAATGTGGATCTCTGCCTCTAGCTTCATCTATCGCCAGATGAAGTTTCTATGATGATATGCAAGATATTCATCAGTATGGCTATAGAATAGGGCCATTTAAGGCTCCCTCTCCTCAGCTGCCCAAGGAACTAGCTGGGGACATCTCCTGATGGAGGTGGGTCTTGTATCTTATCTGTTGTTTTCATTGGTTAACTAATAAAGAAACTGCCTTGGCCCTCATAGGACAGAAAATTAGGTAGGCGGAGTAAACAGAACAGGATTCTGGGAGAAAGAAGCTGAGTCGAGGAGTCGCCATGATTCTCCCACTCCAGACAGACGCAGGTTAAGATCTTTCCTGGTAAGCCAGCTCGTGGGCTGCACAGATTATTAGAAATGGGTTAGGTCAATATGTAAGAGCTAGCCAATAAGAGGCTGGAATTAATGGGCCAAGCAATGTTTAAATGAATACAGTTTCTATGTAATTATTTCGGGCATTAGCTAGCCATGCGGGAACCAGGGCAGCCGGAACGCAGCCCCGCCGCTCCTACTACAACAATCTCCCTGGACAACTGGGAATACTTCTGGAGTCAAGTCTCTTGCCAACCCTAAAATGGCTCCCTTAATTAAGATATATACTTCCCTACTCCCATATCCACCCTGCCTCCATTCCAACTGTCCCATTCCCCCAAGCTCTCCCCATCCTCCCCTTCTCACTTTTTTCTCCCCATTTTCCCTTACCCCACCCCATCTCCACCCCCAAGTTTCTAATGTTTGCCTGGCAATCTTGCCTCCTTCCAATATCAGGAGGATAACTATATGTTTTCTGTAGGGTTCACCTTCTTATTTGGCTTCTCTAGGATCTCATATTATACATTCAATGTCCTTTATTTATGGCTAGAATCTACTTATGAGTGAGTACATACCATATTCATCTTTTTGGGTATGGGTTACCTCACTCAGGATAATGTTTTCTATTTCCATTCATTTGCATGCAAAATTCAAGATGTCATTGTTTTTTTTTATCGCTGAGTAGTACACTAATGCGTACATATTCCACACTTTCTTTATCCATTCTTCCATTGAAGGGCATCTAGGTTGTTTCCAGGTTCTGGCTATTACAAATAATGCTGCTATGAACATAGTTGCACAAATGCTTTTGTAGCATGATTGGGCATCTCTTGGGTATATTCCCAAGAGTGGTATTGCTGGATCCTGGGGTAGGTTGATTCTGAATTTCCTGAGAAACCGCCACACTGATTTCCAAAGTGGTTACACAAGTTTGCATTCCCATCAGCAATGGATGAGTTTTCCTCTTACTCCACATTCTCTCCAGCAAAGGCTATCATTGGTGTTTTTGATTCTAGCCATTCTGACAGGTGTAAGCTGGTATCTCAAAGTTGTTTTGATTTGTATTTCCATGATCGCTAAGGAGATTGAGCATGACCTTAAGTGTCTTTTGGCCATTTGAACTTCTTCTGTTGAGAATTCTCTGTTCAGATCAGTGTCCCATTTTTTAATTGGGTTAAATAGCATTCTAAAGTCTAGTTTCTTGAGTTCTTTATATATTTTGGAGATCAGACCTTTGTCTGTTGCAGGGTTGGTGAAGATCTTCTCCCAGTCAGTGGGTTGTCTTTTTGTCCTAATGACAGTGTCCTTTGCTTTACAAAAGCTTCTTCATTTTAGGAGGTCCCATTTATTCCATGTTGTCCTTATTGTCTGTGCTACTGGGGTTATACATAGGAAGTGGTCTCCTGTGCCCATGTGTTGTAGAGTATTTCCCACTTTCTCTTCTATCAGATTCGGTGTGTTTAGATTGATATTGAGGTCTTTGATCCATTTGGACTTGAATTTTGTGCATGTTGATAGGTATGGATCTATTTTCATCCTTCTAAAGGTTGACATCCAGTTATGCCAGCACCATTTATTGAAGATGCTTTCTTTCTTCCATTGTATACTTTTAGCTCCTTTGTCAAAATCAGGTGTTCATAGGTTTATGGGTTAAAGTCCAGGCCTTCTACTCAATTCCATTGGTCAATATCTCTGTTTTTGTGCCAATACCAAGCTGTTTTCATTACTATAGCTCTGTAATAGAATTTGAAGTCAGGGATGGTAATGCCACTGGAAGTACCTTTATTGTACAAGATTGTTTTGGCTATCCTGTTTTTTTTTTTCCATATATAGTTGATTTATTGTTCTCTGAAGTTCTGTGAAGAATTTTGTTGGGATATTGATGGGGATTGCATTGAATCTATAGATTGCTTTTGGTAGAATTGCCATTTTTACTATGTTGATCCTCCCAATCCAAGAGCAAGGCAAATCCTTCCATTTTCTGGTATCCTCTTCAATTTCTTTCTTCAAAGACTATTTATTTTAAAGGTATCATGTCTTCAAAATTTGAGTCAAAGTATTTATTGCTTTGGAAAAGAGGTTCTTCTTTTGTTTCCACAGAGTATGAGAACCTGTGGAATCTTTCCAGAATAATGTGGTTTGAAGGACCCTGAAATGTTGGCATAAATTACCCCCAAATTACTTTGCCCAAAAGAAGAATGAGGCAGTTTGGAGAGAACTATGTCCGACTTCCCTAAATGAGTTTGCTTACATTTAAAGGAGGATATGCCATAGAGATTTGCATTGGTATGGATCTTGGTTTACTGATGCAAGTTTAAGATCAAATTTGTTATATGTATATTTCTGCTCTTGATTAATGTATTGTGTTTGTACAGATAATTTAAAAATGTCATGTATAATTAAGAAATATAGTTTAATAGATAATCATCTATAATAGTCAACTTGTAGTCTTGTTAGTTAGGATATGTGTGTGTGTATGTGTGTATCAGTTAGATAGGTATTCTTCAAACCTTTCACAGAACTTTAGAATATGGCATTCAAAATGCTTTAAGAGCTTAAGACTTTTCATGACAATGAGACACATCTGCTGCATGCGGCACCGATCTACTTCAAGAAGATGATAGGCACCAATGATGCTCTTTATGATGTTGGCTAGCCATATGGTCAGGAAACTGCTTTGGCCTGGACTGCTTGCAATACATGCAATAACCACAAAGAAATGACTGCGGAACTTGCCCAAAGGTGAAGCAATTCTTTGAGGTTCCTGCTTCATGAAAGTGTCTGCCAGATGTTCGGCAGGACACAGAAGAAAGAGACTGACAAACTGCAAATACAAGCAGGAGTATCTTTAAATTTCCTGTTTCATGGAAAAGTATGCTGGATACTATAGGCCTGTAGGCTGAATATGGTTGCCCCCAAATTAAGGAAGAACTTTGTACAGGCAGCAAGATGTCTCTGTCAAGAGTTTTGGAAGTTGTTTACAATGCACTTCCTGTTTACTTAGGTAATATTCTATACTTCTGGAGTCTTTGATGGAATTGAAGAATATATATAGTCATAGTTTTCCTTAGTTATGATAGAAGATAAAGTAGATATAAATATTATAACTGTAATTCTTGCTTGATACCTATTTTGTTTATGTAATTTTACTGTGTTAAAACCTTCCTTTTCACTTAGACAAAAAAAGAGATGGTGTGTATCTTTCTTTCTATGTGTCGCTTTTATTAGTTAATGAATAAAGAAGCTGTTTCAGCCAGTATCTCAGGAGAATAGGACTAGGTGAGAAAAATCTAAAGTGAATGCTATGAGAAAGTATGTGGAATCAATTAGATGCCATGTAGCCACCAGAAGAGAAAATGCGAGCTGCCAGCTGGAACCTTGCCATGAGCCTCATGCTAAAATATAAAATAATAGAAATGTGTTAATTTAATATGCAAGTGCTTGCTAGGAATATGCTATAGTAATTGGCCAAGCAGTGTTTTAAATAATACAGTTTCTGTGTGGTTATTTCAGAGCTGAGCAGCCAGGAACAAACAAGTGGTCTCCATACAACAATGTCCATTGCTTCTCTTTTTTTCTCCCTTTTTATGAATTATTTTATTTTATTACATTTTACTTAATTAAGTAGTCTTTTCTGTGACCTTGTGAGTGTGGATTTGTTTGTGTGTATGTGTGAGCATTTTTCTAGTTACATATTTTACATGGCTTATTTGTGATATCAGAGAACACTTGCACATGATTGATTCTGTGTCATTGGGTCTGGGAATCAAGGTCAGGTATGACAGCAGTCTTTGTTGCAAGGGTGTTTGCCATCTGAATCATCTTTCTGCCCCTTAAAATCTTTAATTGAAATAAATTCGTTGTACTCAATTTTCTTTAAAAAAAAACCTATCTATTCTAATTTTTTATATCCACACTAGTTATCACAGTCTCCCTCCTCCTGCTCCTCAGAAATCCCCACACCTCAACCACCCATCCAATTCTCAGAGAAGATAAGGCTTCCCATGGGGAGTCAACATACTCTGACACATTACTTTGTGACAGAACCAAGGCTTCCCTGTAGTAGAAGCTGCGGGCCTCTTCCCACAGCCCGGCTCCCGCACGACTAGCTTTACACCAGAAATAACAACACACTAATTGTATTCATTTAAACACTGCTTGGCCCATTAACTCTAGCCCTTTCAGGGTAATTCTTATATCCCGATCAACCCATCTGTAATAATCTGTGTAGCATCAGTCTTACCGGGAAAGATTCAGCATGTCTGACCTGGCAGCTTGCTTCATGGCATCTGCCCGGGAGAGGGGAGCATGGTCTCTGAGCTCACTTCCTCTTCCTCCCAGCATTCTGTTCTGTTTACTCCTCCCACATACGTTTTAACCTATGAGGGCCAAGCAGTTTCTTTATTATAATTAACCAATGACCTTCCTCCATCACTCCCCCCATATTTAAACTGAGCAAAGAATCCCTCCAAAAAGAATGGGCTCAAAAAGCTAGTTCAAATAATAGGGGTAAATGCTCTTTCCACTGATAGTGGCCTCACATAATGCCCAAGCCACACAAAGGTCACCAATATTTGGAGGGCCTAGTTTGGTACTATGCAGGTTTCACTGCTATCAGTCCAGAGTCAGTGAGCTCCCACTAGCTCAGGATAGTTATTTGTGTGAGTATCCTCATTATGTTCTTGACAACTTTACTGATATTATTGTTTTTCTCTCTTTGACAAGTGTCTAGAATCTTGGTGCAGTAATTATCTGTGGGTCTCGGCATCTGCTTCTCTCAGTTGCTGGATGAAGGTAATGACAATAGTCATTAATCTGAATGCAGGGGCAGACCAGTTTAGGCAATCTCTCAACTCTTGCTTAGGATCTTAACTGGGGTTATCCTTGTGGATTCCTGAGAATTTCCCTACTGCCATGTTTCATGATAGCCACCTAATGGCTCCTACAATCAAGATATCTCTTTCCTTGCTCTCCCTCTCTGTCCTATCCCCCATCTTGACCAACCCATTCCCCATGTTCTCCTCCTACACTCTATTCTCCCCTCCTCCTTGGCCCTCTCTTCACCCCATGTTCCCAACTTTTGCAGGAGATCTTCCTATTTTGCCTTTCCATGCAGATCAATGTATATTTCTCTTAAATTTCTTCTTGTTACCTAGCTTCTCTGTGGTCATGGACTATAGGCTGGTTATCATTTGCCTTACACCTAATGTCCACTTATGAGTGAGTACATACCATGTTTGTCTTTGTCCAGTCATTGGTTGAGGATCTTCTAGGTTGTTTACAGGCACTGGCTATTATGAATAGTGCTGCTATTAAAACAGTTGAGCAAATGTCCTTGTGATATGATTGTGCATTCTTTGGTATTATGCCTAAGTGTGGCATTGCTAGGTCTTAAGGTAGATCAGTTCCCAATTTTCTGAGAAACAGTCATACTGATTTCCAAGGGGCTGCACAAGTTTGTACTCCAAACTGCAATGGAGGAGTGTTCCCTTACTCTGAATCCTCTCCACAATAAGCGATTATTGGTGTTTTTGCTCTTAGCAATTCTTATTGGAATAAAATGGTATCTCAGAGTTGTTTTGATTTTCGTCTCTCTAATTGCTAAAGAGCAATTTTCAAGTCTCTTTCTACCATTGGATATTCTTCTACTGAAAATTTTCTGTTTAGATCTGTACTCCATTTTCTAATTGGATTATTTGGTATTTTGATGTCTAATTTCATGAGCTCTACTTTGGAGATCAGTGCTCTTTCTGATGCATGGTTGGTGAGGATCTTAACCCATTCAGTTGACTGTGATTTTTTTCTTAATGATTGTGTCCTTTGCATTATACAAGTTTCTCAGTTTCAGGAAGTACCATTTATTAATTCTTACTATCTATGTCTGTACTACTGGTATTATATTTAGAGAGTGGTTTTCTTTGCCCAAGTTTCCAAAGCTACTTTCCCCCTTTTCTGTCGTGAGTTTCAGTATAGTTGAATAGAAGCTGAGGTCTTTGTACAATTTGAACTTGAGTTTTGTGCGTATGCATAGTTATGGATATATTTTTCATTCTTCTACATGTTGACATACAGTTATGCCAGCTTTTTTCTATTGTACTGTTTTTGCTTCTTTGTCAAGAATTATGTGATCATACATATGTAGATTAATATCAGGGTCTTCAATTTGATTCCATTGATCCATCTGTATGTTTTTATGCCAATACAAAGTTGTTTTATTACTTTAGTTCTACAATAGAACTTGAAGTGAGGAATGATGTTTCCTCTGGGCAGTATGCTTTTCATACAGGATTGTTTTACTTAATTTTCTAAAGCAATATTTTTTCAGTATATCACATATTTTGACTATATGCACTAGCCTTCCCCATTTATCCTTCAAGCTCCTGTTATCTCTTTTTCCCTTAGTCTCTCTACTGCTTTTATCACTCTGTCTCTCAAATATATATACATTTACTCATGTCTACAACTCTCACCACATATACTCATCAGCAGCCACACACTTATTCCTCCAGGACAAATACTACCCTCCCTTTCCCTGGTTCCATATCCCTTCTTCCTCTTCCTCTATCTCCTGTCTTTTATCTCATTCCCTGACCTATGTCCCTCTTGGGTGAAGATAACTCCTTTGTGCTGAGAATGTGGTCTTGGGGGTCCTGCACTTGTACTTTTGCTTTGACACAAAAAAAGAAATCACCATAAGACTCAATAAAGTAGAATGAAGAATATGCTGAAACATATTTGAAAATAAAGAATCATAGCAAAGAAACATCATTTGTTAAAAATTTGTCATTACTACAATGTCAAAGAATTCTAGCATATGATAAATAGAAAATACAAAGAAAGTTAACATATAAAAGATCTGATAAAAATAAAGGTCTATGAAATATATTGAGTCAAATGAGAACAGAAAAATTCAAATCTGCAAATTATTGGCAATTATAAAAGGACATTTAGTTACTTTTTTGAAATATATAGCACCAAAGATGAACATTTTCATGTCATAGATTGTGCTTACTATGTAAAAAAATAACACAGAGTAAAGAATCAGCATCAAAAAATACAATTGAAAAATACGATTACAGATCTAAAGGCAAACACATCAAAATGACATCTGAACTCTCATTCAAAAACTTAAAGACCAGAAAACTTGTAACAATATATTTCAGAAGCTGATGGTATTAAACTGCCAAATAAATTAGCTATGTCCTACAAATTTGTATTTTCAATTGAAGGAGCAATAAGATCATTACAAGATTGATATTGAAGTCTTTGATCCATTTCGACTTGAGTTTTGTGCATGGCGATAGATATGGATCTATTTTCATTCTTCTACAGGTTGACATCCAGTTATGCCAGCAGCATTTGTTGAAGATGCTTTCTTTCCTCCATTGTATACTTTTATCTCCTTTATCAGAAAATCAAGTGTTCATAGGATTGAGGGTTAAAATTCGGGTCTTCTATTCGATTTCATTGGTCAACTTCTCTGTTTTTATGCCAATACCAAGCTTTTTTCAATACTGTAGCTCTGTAATAGAGTTTGAAGTCAGGGATAGTAATGGCTCCAGAAGTTCCTTTATTGTATAAGATTGTTTTGTCTATCCTGGGTTTTTTGTTTTTCCACATAAAGTTGATTATTCCTCTCAAGATCTGTGAAGAATTTTGATGGGACCTTGATGGGGATTGCATTGAATCTATAAATTGCCTTTGGTAGAATTGCCATTTTTACTATGTTGATCTTCCCAATCCAAAAACAAGGGAGATCCTTCCATTTTCTGGTATCCTCTTCAATTTCTTTCTTCAAAGACTTAAAGTTCTTGGCAAATAGATCCTTCACTTCCTTGGTTTGAGTTACCCCAAGATATTTTATGTTGTTTGTGGCTATCGTGAAAGGTGATGCTGCTCTGATTTCCCTCTCTGCTTCCTTATCCTTTGTGTATAGGAGGGCAACTGATTTTTGGAGTTGATCTTGTATCCTGCCACGTTACTAAAGGTGTTTATCAGCTGTAGGAGTTCTTTGGTGGAGTTTTTGGGGTCGCTCATGTACACTATCATATCATCTGCAAATAACGAAAGTTTAACTTCTTCCTTTCCAATTTGAATCCCCTTGATCCCCTTATGTTGTCTTATTGCTATTGCTAGAACTTCAAGCACTATATTGAAGAGGTATGGAGAGAGTGGTCAGCCTTGTTGTCAATCTGAACACACTGAACCTGATAGAAGAGAAAGTGGGAAGTACTCTACAACATATGGGCACAGGAGATCACTTCCTATGTATAAACCCAGTAGCACAGACATTAAGGAAACATTGAATGAATGGGACCTCCTGAAATGGAGAAGCTTCTGTAAAGCAAAGGACACTGTCACTAAGACAAAAAGGTAACCTACTGACTGGGAGAAGATCTTCACCAACCCTGCAACAGACAAAGGTCTGATCTCCAAAATATATAAAGAACTCAAGAAACTAGACTTTAAAATGCTTATTAACCCAATTAAAAAATGGGACACTGAACTGAACAGATAATTCTCAACTGAAGAAGTTCAAATGGCCAAATGACACATAAGATCATGCTCAACCTCCTTAGGGATCAGAGAAATGCAAATCAAAACAACTTTGAGATACCATCTTACACCTTTCAGAATGGCTAAAATCAAAAACACCAATGATAGCCTTTGCTGGAGAGGTTGTGGAGTAAGGGGTACACTCATTCATTGCTGGTGGGAATGCAAACTTGTGCAACCACTTTGGAAATCAGTGTGGTGATTTCTCAGGAAATTCGGGATCAACCTACCCCAGGACCCAGCAATACCACTCTTGTGAATATACCCAAGAGATGCCCTATTATATTACAAAAGCATTTGTTCAACTATGTTCATAGCAGCATTATTTTTAATAGCCAAAACCTGGAAACAACCTAGATGCCCTTCAATGGAAAAATGTATGAAGAAAGTGTGGAATATATACATATTAGAATACTACTCAGCGGTAAAAAACAATGACATCTTGAATTTTACATGCAAATAGATGGAAATAGAAAACACTATCCTGAGTGAGGTAACCCAGACTAAAAAAGATGAACGTGGGACGTACTCACTCATAATTGGTTTCTAGCCATAAATAAAGGACATTGAGCCTATAATTTGTGATCCTAGAGAAGCTAAATAAGAAGGTGAACCCCCAAAAAACCATATAGTCATCCTCCTGGATATGGGAAGTAGACAAGATTGCCGGGCAAAAATTAATAACTTGGGGGTGGGGTGGGATGAAGGTAAGGGGAAATGGGGAGAGAAAAGTGAGAAGGGGAGGATGGGGAGAGCTTGGGGGAATGGGACAGTTGGGATGGAGGCAGGGTGGATATGGGAGTAGGGAAGTATATATCTTAATTAAGGGAGCCATTTTAGGGTTGGCAAGAGACTTGACTCTAGAGGGGCTAGCAGGGGTCCAGGGAGATGTCCATAGTTAGTTCCTTAGGCAACTGAGGAGAGGGAAACTGAAATGACCCTATCCTATCGCCATACAAATGAATATCTTGCATATCACCATAGAACCTTCATCTGGCGATGGATGGAGATAGAGACAGAGACCCACATTGGAGCTCCGCACTGAGCTCCCAAGGTCCAAATGAAGAGCAGAAGGAGGGAGAACATGAGCAAGGAGTCAGGACCGCGAGGGGTGCACCCACCCACTGAGACAGTGGGGCTGATCTATTAGGAGCTCACCAAGGCCAGCTGGACTGTGACTGAATAAGCATGGGATAAAACCGGATTCTCTGAACATGGCGGACAATGAGGGCTGCTGAGAAGCCGAGGAAAATGGCACTGGGTTTTGGTCCTACTGCACGTTCTGGCTTTGTGGGAGCCTAGGCAGGTTGGATGCTCACCTTACTAGACCTGGAAGGACGTGGGAGGTCCTTGGATTTTCCATAGGGCAGGGAACTCTCACTGCTCTTTGGGTTGATGAGGGAGGGGCACTTGATTGAGAGAGGGGGAGCGAAATGGGAGGCGGTGGCGGGGAGGAGGCAGAAATCTTTAATAAATATATAAATTAATAAAAAAAGAATTAATTAAAAAAAACAGGATAGCCAAAACAATCCTATACAGTAAAGGAACTTCTGGAGGCATTACCATTCAAACTCTATTAACAAGCTACAGTAATGAAAACAGCTTGGTATTGGCATAAAAACAGAGAAGTCAACCAATGGAATCGAATAGAAGACCCAGATATTAACCCACAAACCTATGAACATCTGATTTTCGACAAAGTAGCTAAAAGTATACAATGGAAGAAAGAAAGATTCTTCAACAAATGGTGCTGGATGTCAACCTGTAGAAGAATGAAAATTGATTCACATCTATCACCATGCACAAAACTCAAGTCTAAATGGATTAAAAAAAATAAAAAAATAAAATTGGAAACTTCTTTATTCCACATACTACTTGTTTTTCTCTTATGATGATATGTTAGCAGTTAAACAGAGGAGATATGAATATGCTTATCATAAGTAATATAACATTTTGTACATGAAAAGATGATGTATGAAATTATATAATTAATGCAAATTAAAAGGAAATTCATGCTACTTAAATGCTTATTTAGTTTTGAATAATACTTTTTGCTTAATGCTAAAACCTTAACATCAAATAAATATGTTGACCTGGATATGAAATGATAGGAGCTGCCTTGTAACCACTTGATTAATCACACACATTTTTGAAATATTGTCTCCTTGTATGGATTAGACTGGGCTACATCTTGTGCTCCATGATGGCCTCAAAGGCATAATCCTCCTACATATGTCTCTTCAGTCCTGGGATTACAGATGAATCTCAACTTCTTGTCATAATATTTTGTTTATTTATTTTTCTCTTTCTAGTACTTTATATATAATACTGTGTTTATATTTCCTTCTTATATATGCTTTAAGAGTTTGCCAACCGGAAGTCATGGCAGGTTCTCTGATTTCTGTTATTACTTCTGATTTTCATTCATACTCAAACAATTTTTTTCTTAGAATGTCAGAAATCTCTGGTGTTGGGGTCTATTGGTGTCAATAAAATTATTACTTGATATAGGATGACCACAACATCTTCTGGAGAGATTTTAACATGTTCATTACTACAACAGGACTATTTTCACCCACTTTCAATATGGCTCATTTTTAGACTATTCTAGAATATGCATTTCTGAAATAAACATGCTTGGCAGTGTTGCTTTACAGCTATGAATAATTGAAGAAATCCCATTCATTGTGTTTCCCTTTCCATTTTCCCAAATTTAGAGTCCATTTTCAGATTCCTGATGTCATAGGTAGGATACTTCTTTGTTCCTATTGGGTTTACCTTTGCTTTGAGGTTAAAGCTTCTCTCATGTCAATCTTAAATTAATGTTCCACAGGATTTCCTCAGAGTGAATTCTAGGTTGCTCAATATTTCTCTTTAATTTTCAATCTGGAAACTAGAGCCCAATGTTCACTCAGCATGAATGACTTCACACATGAGAGGTAGTGGACCCAATTAGTCTCAATTCTCTCTCGCATACTTTTCCTCTCTTCTTCACTCCATCCTTCCATTTTTTTACTACATGTTTTCTTACTCTAAGTTACTTTTGCTGTCATGAATTTTCACATATTTTACCATTACCCTAATACTGTTAACCTGAGATAGCTTTCTTAACATTTCTGCCAAAAAGAGCAGTTAAATATGTCTTGGATTTTAACACAAAATTGTTATTAGAGTACTGAATAGATTTCTGTTGGAGAGCTATAAGCTGATATCTTTCAGTGATCATTCATACTGCCTGTGGTGTTATGTTTGCCTGTTGATTCTCACTAGCCTCATACATGCTGCCCTTATATATTTGCTGACTGCTTTGCATGGGCCCCTCTAGGCTAGCCCAGCTGCTCAGAATTTATAAACCTGACTTTTACAGTGTGAACTGAGCTACATCAGATAGGCGGGGGAAGCAAGATGGAGTTACAGACACATGTCCTCATGTCCCTGCTGCTCTGGGTGTCTGGTGAGAAATTTAAAAGTGTTATAATCCTTTTAGAGTCACTTCTTTGTACATAAAAAATTTACAATGTGTGCTAAGGCATAATATTTGCTGCAGAATTGTGTAAGATATACATACAATGACAAGGTAACATTGCAAGGTTATTAAATGACAAATTTCAACTCTTATTATATTCTGTGTTTGCATATTATGAATCTTCTTTTTGTATTCTGTATTTCAGGTGTCTGTGCAGATATCATGATGACCCAGTCTCCATCCTTCATGGCTGTATCAGCAGGAGAGAAGGTCACCATCAGCTGCAAGTCCAGTCAGAGTCTTTTTTACAGTAAAGACCAGAAGAACTACTTGCACTGGTACCAGCAGAAACCAGGACAGGCTCCTAAACTACTGATCTACTGGGCATCCACTTGGGATACTGGAGTTCCTGATCGCTTCATAGGCAGTGGATCTGAGAAAGATTTCAATCTAACTATCAGCAGTGTCCAGGCTGAAGACCTGGGACATTACTACTATATGCAAGATTATTATGTTCCTCCCACCGTGCTTCAGCCTCCAACAAAAACTTCTCAGAGTATCAGCAGCTGTCTGCACCACATGCAGTCCTGCACCTGCACACTTCTCCCTTCTGTCTGAGAACCAGTGAGCCTGAAACTCTGATCAAAATGTAGCCAGAGATGAGGAAGATATAGTGGATTCAATGTCTCTTATATCATTTGGTATGAAAAGCCTGTATGTGCAAATGCAGAGGAAAACTCAGTATTATCTTTCTCTTTCTTTGTAACACAATGCCATAAACTCTGTTGCTTGAATAGGAAGGATTTATCTTTCTATAGTTCTGGAGTTCTGGCATCTATCATAACACTCTTTGGACTGAAGTGATGATGATGACAAACTGTATTTTGTTTCAGAAGCTGTAGGAAAGCCTGTTTCCTAAGTTTTCTGATTCTAGAGGACTTTCTTACTTAATTACTTGTGTCTGTTTCTTCTGGTTTTTCTTTTCCTTTCTACCACTTTTTAGTAGATTATGTTACTGTGTCAATTTGAATTTGTATTTGTGTTTGTGTGCAAGTATGTGCATATTTCTAGGTGCATATGTGACATTACCTAGTTGAGGAGATCAGAGAACAACTTGGACTTTATTGTCTCTTTTTCATTTAGGATCTGGACAATCAGATCGAGTTCCACAGCAGGATTGGTTTCAAGTGTATTTGACATGTGGGCCACCTTCCTGCCCCCTTTAAATCTTTATTAATGTAAATTCATTTTATACAATTTTCTCAAAAGCAGTGTTTTTTTCCAGAATATTATATATTTTTACCATATGTGCTAATCTTCCCCATTTCTCCTTCCCTTGGAAAGATTTATTCTGAGGAGTTATAGTGCTCCTACAATGCACATTATTTACAGCAAGCAGTTTACTGACAGCACACTGCCCACAAGAAACAACAACAACAACAAAAAAAACAAACAAACAGAATGTGATGTTTCCACAGGGATAGGAACAAATATCTTAGGATACATTAAAATACCCTAGGGAATTCTTTGCTAATCCTAACTGCCACAGGATGATATAAGAGAATGTGACCTTGAGCACCAACTCAAGCTTGTTTGAGCTGGTTTGCATATTGAGATATTAGCTATGGTGCAGATTGCTCAAGCCGTATTTAAGAGCAACTTGCCAGTGCCCAAGAAGCAGCCTCCAGTAATGATTTCAGAGATGGGATCTGCTACTCTCCTGCTGTAGGTGAGAGTTCTCTGAGGACCAGGAGAGAGGGTTCATGTTGAAAACATCCACTGTAACCTTCCCTGTTAAGCCTTGGTGTCCTTAACATTGAAACTGTAGAATTTAATTAAAGTTTTCATTTTATTTTATATGTCTCAGAGTATTGTTCATCACTTCTTTTACAGATTCCACATACATGATGGTTTTACATTGGGATGCATTCGCTTTACATTGGTATGTGTGCTTATAATTTCATATTCCATGGGAGACATTGTGCTGACCCAGTCCAGTTTCTTTGGCTGTGTCTCTAGGCAAAAAGACCACCATCTTCTGCACATCCAACCAGAATGTCACTATAGGTCCTTTTAATCATATATACTAGTGCCAACAGAAACCACCAAGCCCCCAAACTCCTGATCTGTGGAGCATTCAAGTTGGCATCAGAGGTTGCTGCCAGAATCAGTGGCAATGGGTCAAAACAGACTTCACCTTCACCATTCATGCTGTGGAAGTTGATGATCTTCCATCCCAGTACTGTTAGCAGCTTCTAGTGGGTTCCTCCCACAGAACTCCAGAGCTAAAAATATCTCCTGGAGTTATTGATCACTGAAACTCAGACTCTCAGTCATTTCTTATCAGTTGTCTCAACCATGTAATTTTAAGAATCTTGTTTGTAAAGATAGTGTAGTAGTGAAACAGATATTTCTTCAACTGTTATATGTTTTTGTCCCACCATGTATATTTATAAATACCCATTTGCTTACTTAAGAAAGCCCTGTCTGAGCGGGACGGTGGTGGCACACTTATTAAATCACAGCACTCGGGAGGCAGAGGCAGGTGGATCTTTGTGAGTTTGCGACCAGCCTGGTCTACAAGAGTTAGTTCAAGGACAGGCTCCAAAGCTACAGAGAAACCCTGTCTCAAAAAAACAAAACAACAACAACAAAAATAAATAAAATAAACAAAGTCCTAACTGATACTCTTTTCAAGGCTCTTTCAATGTTCAATACACTGAGCAAACAACCAATTTAAACTTACTAGAAATGTTCCTCAGTCTCCGTAAAAATCAGAGCTTGAACATAGAAGACTGTAAGTTGTATTGCATACACAAGCTAATATTCCTCACACTAATATCACATTTCCACTTTCATTTGCTTGAAATTTTAAAGGTCCCTCTTCAGAGGATCACACACCCTACTTCCTGCAGTTGATTTATTGCTTAGTTCTGATTTGCATCTCTGTGTCCATCAAGATGCTCATCAATGGGTTTAGACTCATTTGCTGTTCATTATTCCTTATACAATATTTACAACGTTCCCTATGTAATCTTTCACAATGCTGCCACATTCTGTTCTTGTCATCTTCCACCTTGTGCAATCTTATTTTGTGGGTTGGGTGAAAATTTTCACAGTATATCCAGAGCTGACGTTGGCATTGCGATCTAGTGCCCAGTGACCCTGAACTTACAACCCATCTATAATTCCCTTCACTGCTGGATTACACAACACCAGGCCCAGGTCCTTTTTATTTCCTAGTTGCTCTACCATTGCAGTAGCTTGAATTCTAAAGACCCAATGGTGCACAGATGTGATCATCTAGGGTTTACTTCCAGTTCTGTATGATTGTCTCTTGGACTTCACCATCATCTACATGTGGCATGGGAATGCTCAAGATAGTGATTCTTAGTACCTTTTTTCAGATGCACAACTCTGAAATTTTCAAGTGACTGTAGTTTAATACCACTGTACAATAAGTTAACACAAATATAGTGACCTAAATGTATAGTATCTATAACTTGGGGCAGGTACATCTCAGTCTTCTGTTCAGGGTCATAGAGGATATAGTGAAGATGTGATAAAGGCTGCACTCTCATTTGAATACTCAGAGAATCTTGTCACAATGCCAGTGATGATGTTTAAACCATCACCTTTGGAAGTGTCCTTCTGTAAAGACAGCACCCATGAAATTCACATGGAGCTGAGTACTTCCCAGATATCTACACCTATTCTGTGAGCCCTCACATCATTCTTCCCCTTGAAATTGATCCGTTACATTTCCTCTCCTTTATCATATTCTCTGTTGCTATAACTGACTACCAAAACCTAGTTATCTTATAAAAAAATACATCTATTTATTTTAGCCCTGGTCTTGAGAAATCCTAAGATCATTTTGCTGGGATTGGATCATATCTACTGGGGTTTTTTTGGCTCTTCATGACATGATTGAAAGACATCGAGGGAAAGCATTAGTGTTCCAGATCTGCTATTTTGTCCTCTAGATATAAATCCAATAGTGCCTTTACAGGGCCTTCTGCTGTGGAATATAATGATTCAAGCATGTATTTCATTCTTTTATATTGCATTTGTTTAACTCTGTAAAGCTGTCTCATTTTGCCTGCCTAAAACACCCGAGTGGTTTTTATAAAAATCAGAATGACCAATAGCTAGGTAGGGAAAGATAAGCAGGGCTGCTATGCATAGAGAATAAATAGAAAGAGAGATCTAAGAAATAAAGAGAGAGGGGAGAGAAAAGGAGAAGAGGAGGACAGCAGGGTTCAAAGATATATGAAACTGATATGTGTATGATGAGGAAAAATGATAGGTGTACAAATTACTATGAATTTATCAGGGCAGAAAACCTTATATGTCAACAAAATGACTGTAATGCATAACACAACATACACTACTCTGAAATCTTAGATGAGGCCTTAGTTGTAGTATTACATGATGTGTTTTGCAGGCATAGTGAAAACTCTGTGTTTCATGTTTAGAATCAAGGCTGCAGTGATGTCCAACAATGCAATAGAGGTTCACATTGCCTGAACATTTTAAATTCAATCTGTGTCTGCTTTTCAATTAATATTTGTGGATGTGCTTTCATAATCTTTTATTATTTTTGCCAATTTTCATGGTCTAGGTCATAATTTATAAGACCCAAAGATTTTCAACTGAAATCTAGGACATTCATCTGGAAATGGTGAAAAGTTTGTCAGTGCTATGCTTTAGTGTTGGATTACAACATGACTTCCTGAGGAGTTCTTCTTTCTTTTTTACTCTATTACCCCATTTTCTGCTGTTTCATACCTCTCTTTTCAGTCTCAAATATTTGAAAGGGCAGAGTCAGTTTCTGTTTGACTTACATTTACAGTGACATTAAAGATCCTTTTAGCTCTACAGCTAAATGAGGATGCCACATAAATCCATGCAGTGAACTGTGTCCCTGCCTTTGACTGTCTGATTTATACCAAACCTAGAAGTTATCACTTCAAAATGTGTAGTGCTCTCCATTGACATCAGCATATGAGTGACATTAGTGCTCAAATACTTTGGTTCTATGTTATAAAAACTTGGCCCAATTTTTTCACTTTTGCTTTCTGGCTTTCCTTTTTTACCTCTCTATTTTACTTACTCCTCCCCTCTCGTTTCTCCATCCTTCTCATCAAATTTCCTTTCTTCTTTCCTTCCATCTTCTTCTCTTTTTCTCCAGTCCTTCTTCCTTCCTTTCTTCCATTCTTGTCCTTTCATTCCTTCTGTAATTTCTCCTTCATTACTTTTTAGATCCTTCCATCCCCTTCCTCTATGCTGCTTTCTCTTGTTGCCCACCATGTTGATTATTTCCAAAGGATTGTTATGAGGTAGGTACCTCTATAATTAGATTGATGAAGTATTGTAAATATGTCTTTGTTTGTGAACTGAAGCCTGCCATTAGAGCATCCAGACATTTTTGATTTGCCAGCTCAGAGTTGGACCTTTCTTCCCAGTAAGTGCTTATTCTCTCTGATGATATTGGCTATAGACTGACATCAGCTGCTCTCACATGCTGTCATTCAGTTTGCTTCCTCATTTGCTGAGTGGCATGTCTGGGCCACTAGGGGCAGTCTAGTTTCTCCAATTTTGTAAATAATGCCTTTGCTCTGAGAACTGAGCTGAACTTGTGCAGGGGCAGCACAAGCTGGGATCATTAGGACTCTATGTCCCTGGTGCTTTGGTATTTGGCTGACAAATTTAAAAGTATTATAATCACATCAGTAATAATAGTTTTACAGAGAAAGACCATGTTGTTTTAGAATATATTGGGAGATAATTTTTAAATCTTTTTATTAAGAATTTTATTACAAATGAGAAGCACAAGGAGGGAGAACATGAGCAAGGAAGTCAGGACAGCGAGTGGTGCACCCACCCACTGAGACAGTGGGGCTGATCTATTGGGAGCTCACCAAGGACAGCTGGACTGGGACTGAAAAAGCATGGGATGAAACTGGACTCTCTGAACATGGCAGACAATGAGGGCTGCTGAGAAGCCAAGGACAATGGCACTGGGTTTTGATCCTACTGCATGTACTGGCTTTGTGGGAGCCTAGCCTGATTGGATGCTCACCTGTCCTAGACCTGGATGGAGCAGGGAGGATTTTGGACTGCCCACAGGGCAGGGAACCCTGACTGCTCTTTGGACTGGAGAGGGAGGGGGAGGAGAGGGGGGTAAGGTGTGGGGGAGAGGGAGGGAAAAGGGAGGTGGGGAGGAGGCGGAATTTTTAATAAAAATATGCAAAAAATGAATTTTATTTCAATTTTTTCTCACATGAACCCTATATTTTACATACATTATAAAAAACTCCTTTGAGCAATACAGTTTCTCTAGATAGTCCTGACTATTCTGGAATTCTCTATGTGGACCAGGCTGTTCTCTATATGACGAGACAGTTCCCTGCAGAAGCTTTCATCCTGTTATCCAAATGGTAATTAGACATTGTGCTAGGAGATTTTTGATAGGACTTTGCTTCCACTTTGCTATGATAACCTAGACTTGTACTAGAAAATTTATGATAGGATCACACTGTTTAATACAAATTATATCATGGCTCAACCACTATTCCTATCCTTTTTATCTTCATTCACTTTGGAATAAAGTTGTTCTGCCTCACTGAAATGATCTCCCATAAGGATATTTACCTAATGTTCATTGGACATCTAATGCTCTGTGTTACCACTTCTACCCCTTTGTAATAGTGAACTTGTGGCCAAAGCACCAAAATGTAGAAGGGGGACCCACAGATATAATGGACAAAACGGTAAGATTTTTGTGCTACAAAGAAATAGGCAATTTTAGCACAGTGCTCTTTTCTTTAGATTCAAACTCAATACTGCCAGAGAAATTTAAGAATTGAGCTATAGGAAAAATGAAATGTCACCATTAAATCTAAAATATATTCCATTTATCATGAATACATGTTTTGAAATATAGCTTTTGTCATTCCACCACCCATCTACAAAAAAGATTTCATTTTAGGCCACATGTAAGCCTTAAAATATAAGAGAATGCAAACAAAGAAGCAACTAATACAGAAAGAAATTACAGTGGCTGAATAATTAATTGGAGACTTCCCTGTAGCCTCTTGAATGACCATTGATTTATTGAATGAATAAGTAAGGGAGAGAAAATAAACAATTCATAGAATCAAATGAAAATGACAGCACAGTTACATAGAGTCTTTGAGAGGCATATGCTGCTATGAGGAAAGTTTATGGCTTTGAATGCCTACATTCAAAAAGCAGAAAGTCCTCAAGCAAATGACCAAATTCAGAGTGATCTCATATAAACATCAAATGACAACCCTCAAGGTGTAAGGGAATGATCAATTCAAACTCAGAGGAAGTCAGTGTTAGGAGGTGATAAGTATAATGGCAGAAATTAAGGAAATAGAAATTATAATAACAGTATATAAATGTATTTCATGAGTTTGTTTTTTTTATAATTTGTTTTTTACTATAAAAAGCAACAATGTTTGCTAATGAATTAAATTTACCAGCATTTAAACTTTATTTACAGTGACCATTGTAACCCTGATTTATGATTTCCAAAATGTAACAAATGTTTTTCCTTAAATTCTCCCTTAAGTTTTGCAGTAGAATAGTTTATTTTTTAATATTTAGCTGAGGTCAGGACTCTTCCAGACCACAGTTTAATAACCAGCTTGAAATGTTATTTTTTTTACTTTATTTTATTGTTGCAAGCCTCTGTCTTCTATCTATGATATTATTTAGATATTTTTCTCTAGATTAATTTGCATGCTATTGTTCATAAAGCATCTTCTTAGAGCTAAGGAAGCTGTGTGGGTGACAGCTGAAGAAGCATGATCTAGGTACCAAACCCTGGATCTGCATTATTGATCCAGGGACTAGGACCTTGTAGCAGAAGAGGTGGTGGAGCATGAGAGAATGACAGATCCACACAATTCTGAATTAGGCTTTTTTTTACTGTGTTTATTAGATACTGTTGTAGTTGACTGACAAGCTAGTTCAAAATGGGATTAAAAAACAATAATGACTCTATTTAAACTGTTCATCTGGTCTTGATTTAATACGCTCACCTTTCCCAATAGAATTGAATTGAAGACCCAGATATTAATCAACACACACCTATGAAGACCTGATTTTTTGAAAAAAAAGAAGCAATAATTTTACAATGGATAAAAGAATGCATCTTCAACAAATGCTGCTGGCATAACTGGATGTCACCATGTAGAAAAATGAAAATGGATCCATATCTATTCCCATGCACAAAATCCAAGTCCAAATGTATTAAAGACCTCAATATAAATATGACCACAGTAAACCTGATAGAATAGAAAGTAGGAAATAGTCTTCATTGCATGGGCCCAGGAAACCACTTCATAAATATAACCCCAGTAGCACAGACACTGAGAGCAACAATAAAGAAATTGGACCTGCTCAAACTGAGAAGCCTTTGTAAAGCAACAAATAGAGTCAATAAGACAAAATGTAGGCAGCCTACTGAGTGGGACAAAATCTTCACTAATCCCACATCAGACAAACAACTGATCTCCAAAATATATAAAGAACTTGAGAAATTAGACATCAAAATTCTAAATAACCCAATTAAAAAATGGGTTATAGAACTAAGCAGAAAATTCTCAACAGAAGACTAGCAAATGTACAAATTAAGGAAATGTTCAACATAGTTAGCCATCAGAGAAATGCAAGTTAAAACAACTCTGAGATACCATTTTACACCTGTCAAAATGGCTAAGAACAAAAACACCAATGATAGTTTATGCTGGAAAGGATGGATAGTAAGGGAAATACTCATCCATTGCTGGTGAGAATGCAAACATGTACAGCCACTTTGGAAATCAGTATGGCAATTTCTCAGTAATTGTGAATCAAAGTAATTCAGTATCCCCAATACCCCTCTTGGGAATATGCCCAAAAGTTGCTCAATTACAAAGGCATTTGTTCAACTATATTCATAACATCACTATTTGTAATAGCCAGAACCTGGACACAACCTTGATGCCCCTCAACTGAAGAATGAATAAATAAAATGTGGCACATTTACGCATTGGAGCACTACTAAGCAGTAAATTAAAGTGACATCTTGAATTCTGCATACAAATGGATGGAATTAGAAAACACTATCAATAGTAAGATAACCCAGACCCAAAGAGATAGAGATTGTATGTACTCACTCATAATTGGATACTAGCTATAAACAAAGGGTATTGAGCCTATAGTTTATGATCCTAGAGAAGCTAAGAAATAATGTGAACCCTAGGATAAACATATACAGATCCCCCTGGAATGTCAAAACAGACAAGATCACCTGCCAATTTGGGAGTATGTGGTGGGAGTAAAAGAAAGGGAAGTGTGATGAGAACTTGAGGAAATGGATAGTAGAGACAGAGGATGGATAGAGATGAAAGCAAGGGAAGAGATATCTTGATTCAGGGAGCCATTATGCAGTTAGCAAAAAACATGGCCCTAGAGAAATTTCCAGGAATCCACCAAGATGACCCCAGCTAGGACCCTAAGCAACACAAAAGAGTGTGCCCGATCTCAACCTCCTCCCATTCCCTTCCGCTCCTCCACTCCCCCTTTTCCCTCCCCCTCCCTCCTTAAGAGAGGGCAGGGTGCCCTTCCCTGTGGGAAGTCCAAGGAACTCTTCCCTACATCCAGGCCTAGGAAGCTGTGCATCCAAATAGACTAGGGTCCCAAAAAGCCAGTACATACAGTAGAAACAAGTCCCAGTGCCTTTATCAATGGCTTCTCAGCCAGCCCCCATTGTCAGCCACATTCAGAGATTCCGGGTTGATCACATGCTCGTTCAGTCCCAGTCCAGCTGAATTTGGTGAGCACCCATTGGAACTGGCACATTGCCTCAGCAAGTGGACCAACACCTAGTGGTCCTGACTTCCTTGCTCATCTTCTCCCTCCTTCTGCTCTTCAACTGGACCTTGGGGACTCAATCCCTTGCACTGATGATACCTCTGTGGAATGGCTGAAGAAAAACATTTTGCACCCAAATGGGGAAATGCAAGCTCTTTTCCTGGAAATCTCCATGCCAAACTGTTCCATCACCATGTCTTTACTCATTTCTAAATATCAAAGGTTCTATGAAAAAACTGCAAATTGAGAAATAAATTAGACAAATGGATTTCAGAGAGAAATAAAGTGAGGACATAATCTGAAACTTTAAACAGCATTTTTTTTAAACTAAATGAAAATGGTTGCATGTGACTGTAGTGGCATTTCAATTGTATTTTAACAAATTAAGCTTGCTTGGTGTTCAGGAGAGTGAACAGCCACATTGGTCACCCTCACAGCAAGGCAGTGGTAACACACATCTTTAATTCCAGTATCCACATTAGTTTAGTTGGCATAGAAATCAGGCAGTGCTTGCCTTTAATCCCAGAACTAGAGAAGATTATAAAATGGAAAGAAACATCTCTCAGATACAGTATCATTCCGAGATTTCTGAAGGCAGGATTGCCATTTTAGGACTAAGGTTGAGGAAAGAGTCAGTGGCTGGCTGCTTGACTTTTGTGGTCCTCAAGTTTAAGCACAATTTCTTTCCCTGAATTTTTATTATATCGTGCATTAGACAACATTGCTGCACACATTGAATGCCACAGAAATCTCCTCAGAGAGAAATAGAGAAACTCTTTTACCAAAATGTCTTAGAAAAAATCCTCTTCCAAAGTAGCCAAACTGAATCACAAAATCAGAATTCAAGAAGTACTTACAAAACATTTCCAGGGTCAAGTAAATGACTTGCAGTGTAAACAAGAATCCTTGCATTTCTCAAATTGGAAAAGAAATTGTACAGGACAAGTTACAAAACTCTTGGGGGAATCAAAAGAAGTCAATGAAAACCATACACCAGGGATGAAACATTTCATGGCCATAGAAAGGATGATCAAGCAGATGGAATATAAGCAGAGAAAATAAGAACTGTTGCAGCTCATGGAGCATACACAGCAAGTAGTAGAACCTGAGTAAAATAAGAAAGCTGAGCAATGGAAAAGACTTTCACCCTTAAAGAATCAGGAGCTGGAAAATTCTGCACAGAATTATACTCCATACTATATGCACAGCGGGAAATGCAATAATAGTTTCAGGTGTGCCAGTTGTTCTTGCAGATGCAGTGAATACAGCAAGAATATTGGTTGGAACTTGGATTTGAGTGACCTTATTGGAGGGGAGATGAAAATGGCTGCAACCTGAGATAAGAGCTCCCAGGACTGTACTCAGAGTGGCAAAAAGAATGTCTTCAGAAAAAAAAAATGTCTTCAGATTAGCTGGGACTTACAACAAGTTCTTATTTATCTGAGTGCTAGACTTTTATTTCTGTGAGTAAACAATCAAATATACATATTTTATGATGGTACCCTTTTACTTCATTTATAAAAATCTATTTCTGAAAATCTCTCTGTCTCTATATAGTTATATCACTTTACAGACAGCTACATATCCATTTTTTTTAAATATTTATTTATTTTTTATTATGTATACAATATTCTGTCTGTGTGTATGTGTGCAGGCCAGAAGAGGGCACCAGACCTCATTACAGATGGTTGTGAGCCACCATGTGGTTGCCGGGAATTGAACTCAGGACCTTTGGAAGAGCAGGCAATGCTCTTAACCACTGAGCCATCTCTCCAGCCCTACATATCCCTTTTTACATATATACAATTCTCTCCTACACAGCAATGCATCTCTAGTTACTTCTATTTTCGGAGTTACACCCCCTCCATACATTCTCCATATATTCTCCTCAGAGCTACCTACATTCACACTTCTCCTTTACACAATCACATCCTTTTCCACACAGTTTCATTCTCCACACTGTCATATACTTCTTCCTTCACATGAATCTCTCCTACAAACATATCTGTCTTTGAAACAGTTACATCTTCTGTATCTCTCTATCTACTCAGCTACATGTCTTCATACTTCTCTCTCTCTCTGCACATAAAGCTATATTTCCCTTTCAGCATTCATGCATACACACACACACACACACACACACACAAAGAGAAAGAGACAGAGAGACAGAGAGAGTCTCATTTCTATCACATTTTTCTCCTTTCCCAGCAAAGCCTCTGGACAAATATGAATCACATTTTTAGGGTCACACAGAACTTCTTAAGTAAGCAATAAGAAAGAGAGCTATAGAGATTACATAGTTTCTCTCAGGCCAGGGAGGTTTGCTGACTGGGAATGGTGAGTAAATTAAGCACGTAATTCTGAGGTATCAGTGTTCCCAGACAGAAAGTGACATTGAAATAAAGGACTTGAACAATAAACAATTAGTTGTTTTATGTTTAAGGTTAGGAGTATGTGCAGAAGTCCTTTACTACTGGCTGTTATGTCTACCAAAGCTGCTTCATGCCTGACCTTGAAACCACAGTAAACACCTGGAAATATCTCCTTGTGTATTCATCTCCAGAGACAACCATTTTTTTTAAATTTGTTCTAAAGTCTAAAATTAGCTATCTTTGTGACTGAGAATACTATTACTTTCAGTAATAATCAGTCCATGTAATGAAAGATATCCTAGTATAATTTCTATTCACCAGAATTATTCATATAAGCAGAAATAATCTTCTTGTTCATCCCCAGGCATATTTGTGCCTTGTAGATGGAATATTTTCAAAGATAAAAAAAACAATGGGAAAATATCCATAGTTGTTATTAGGGAAGGAATATGTGCATGTGAAAAAAATACAGACAGATACAGTTATTTATATGCAATAGTCTTTTAAGCCTTGCTTTATGAGATTCTCTATCAGATAGTTTCTCATCTTTTGGGTAGACCTTGAATAATAACTGCAATCTGCTTGATGAGGAATCTCCTCCAGCCAACGGTCTTTGAGAGGCTGGACCAAGTTGAAGCATGGCTTTGGGGTGTTCAAGGCCACCCACTCTTCTTCTCCCCACAAGTTACACCTAGATGTTGAACCCCATTCTTATTTACTTACTATTATTTGTAAGTTCCCTTCTAATAAAGAAAAACCTTAGAATACTCTATTTGGAGTTAGCTTGGGATCATTTGATGTGCTTTTGCCTCATTTACTGGGTTTTGCACCATCTGATATATATTTTCAGTGTCCTCTGGTAAAGTCACTGAAGCCAGAAACTCTCAGCAAAATGATGACACTGTTGGCACAGCTTTTCAAAAATCAGGATCTACTGCAAGTAATATATAAATACTAACAAAGATCTTCATAAAATAATATATGACAAACATAAAGTAAGGCACTTCATTAGCGTGAAGACAGATGTTAGGGGAAGGGGCTTGTTCTTCCTGCTGCCCAGCAAGATTAGACTCAAAATAATAAGTGCCCAGGTCTACCCTTGTTCTTGGGGTGCATCTTGAGGACAGTTCCTGGTCATCTAACTAAAGCATTCTGTTTGTTCCTGTGCTCCCCCTGCTCCCCCCCAGTGATTAGCTGTAGGGCATTGTTGACTCCATCTTTGGTATGGTACTTTCCCACCTGCCTTGGCAGAAATCCTTGTGCAGCAATGAGGTATTTACGGATTTTCCCAAAGTTGAATAAATGGCATTCGGCTGATCTCCTTTCGAATGACCCAGGTCTCTTTGTGTGTTCTTTCAATCTCCAGGCCCTTGCCCGACTCACGTATGGTACAGTGGCTCAGGAACTGTACCAAGAGGGTAACACTGAATCGGGTGTTACAAATTTTAGTTTGCCATGTGAGCACCAATCTGTTCTATGGCGCCTGCTTGGTTGTTCCCAGCTGCCAAGCCACGAAATAAAGACACAGAAACTGTATTAGTTAAATCACAGCTTGGACCATTAGCTCTAGTTTCTTATTAGCTAACTCTTATAGTAATTTGACACATTTATATTAATCTGTTTATCACCACAAGGTTGAGGACTGCCAGAAAAGTTTCAGAATGTCTATCTCTGGTGGAGGCTCTATCACTTCTCTCTAACTCTGCTCTTCTTCCTCCAAGCATTCAGCATAGTGTTCTTTACCTACATAAGTTCTGCCTTGCTATAAGCCCACAGCAGCTATTTTATTCATTAATGGTAATCACAGTACACAGAGGGAACTCCCACATCACCTCCAGTTTTCTGTTTAAATGAAAAGAAAGGTTTTAACTTTAACATAGTAAAATTAATATAACAAAACGGTTATCAAGTGAGAATTACAGTGATGAATACTTGAAGAAATCCATTCTGTTTTGTTTCCCTTCAATCTTTCCAAACTTAGAGTCCTGTTTCAATTTCCTGATGTTGTGGGGAGGATACTTATTTGTTCCTGCTGGGTTTACCTTTGATTGAGATGAACACTTTTCTCATTGCAATCTAATTTAATTTAACATTAATTTAAATGTTCCCCAGGATTTCCACAGGGTGAATTCTGGGCTGCTCTTTGTATTTCAATTCCTCAATTAGTCTGGAAACTGTAGCCCAATATGCAATCAGCATAAGAGTGACTTTACACATGAGAGATAACAAACTCATTTAGCCTCATTTTGCTCTTTCATGCTTTTCCACTTTTCCCATCTCCAATCATCTCTTCTTTTACTTCATGTTTTCTTATTCTATGTTTCTTTTGCTGGTATGGATTTTTGAGCATATTTTATCATTTCTCTAGTGTTGTTAATCTGAGATAGCTCTCATAACATTTCTGTAAAAGCAAACTGGTTTAATATGTCTTGGTTTTAAGATAAAGTTGTTATTAGAGTACCTAATAGATTCTGTTGGAGAGCTATAAGTTGATGTTTTTCAGTGATCATTCATTCTGCCTGTGGTGTTATTTTTGTCTGTTGATTGTCACTAGCCACTCACACACAATGCTCAGACATTTCCTTATGTGTTTGCTGACTGCTTTGCATGGGCCCCTCCAGGCCCGCCCAGCTGCTAAGAATTTATAAACCAGACTTTTACAGTGTGAATTGAACTGTATCAGATAGGCAGGGGCAAGATGGAGTCACAGACACAGCTCCTTGTGTCCCTGCTGTTCTGGCTGTCTGGTGAGAAATTTAAAAATGTTATAATCTTTTCAAAGTTACTTCTTTGTATATAAGAAGTTTACAATGTGTGCTAGGACATACTATTTTTTAAAGTATTACATAAGATATACATTGACAAGGTGACATTCCAAGGTTATTAAATGAAAATTTCAACTGTTACCATATCCTGTGATTGCATATTATAAATCTTCATTTTGTGTTCTTTTGCAGGTGCCTGTGCAGATGTTATGATGACCCAGTCTCCATCCTCCATTGCTGTGTCAACAGGAGAGAAGGTCACCATCAGCTGCAAGTCCAGTCAGAGTCTTTTATACAGTAAAGACCAGAAGAACTACTTGAACTGGTACCAGCAGAAACCAGGGCAGGCTCCTAAACTGCTAATCTACTTTGCATCCACTCGGCACACAGGGGTCCCTGATCGCTTCATAGGCAGTGGATCTGAGACAGATTTCACTCTCACAATCAGCAGTGTCCAGGCTGAAGATCAGGCAGATTATTACTGCCAGCAGTTGTATAAATCTCCTCCCACAGTGCTTCAGTCTCCAGCAAAAACTTCTGGGAGTCTCAACAGCTGCCTGCACCACAGGCTGCCCTGCACCTGCACACTTCTCTCATCTGCCTGGGAGACAGTGAGCCTAAAACTCTGATCAAAAAATTTTCAGAGATGGCCAAGATATAGGGTTTAAATATCTCTTAATTCTTTTGGTATGAAAATCCTGTATGTGAAAATGCAGAGGAGAATTATTCAGTATTATCTTTCTATATCTTTTGTAACTCAATACCACAAACTCTGTTGCTTGAATATGAAGGATTTATCTTTCTGTAGTTCTGGACTTCTGGTATCCATCATAGGACTCCCTGGGCTGAAGTGATGGTCATGACAAATTGTGTTCTGCTCTGGAAGCTGTGGGAAAGGGTTTTTCCTACTTTTCCATATTCTTTAGAGCTTTCTTACATCCTTAAGTGTTACAATCTCTTCTGTTTTTTTTCTTTAAACTTCTATTATATTTTTAGTAGATTAAGTAATTTTTTGTCAATGTGAATGTGCATTTGTGTA
Source organism: Neodon shergylaensis (assembly GCA_025134845.1). Taxonomy (NCBI): domain Eukaryota; kingdom Metazoa; phylum Chordata; class Mammalia; order Rodentia; family Cricetidae; genus Neodon; species Neodon shergylaensis. The sequence goes on from JABTXL010017958.1 coordinate 91,410, forward strand.
TTGTGAGCAAGTATGTGCATATTTCTAGGTGCACATGTGACATAACCTTGTTGTGGAGATCAGAGAACAGCTTGGACTTGATTGTCCCTTTGTCATTTGGGTTATGGTAATCAAATCATATTTGATATCAGGATAGGTGTCAAGCATCTTTGGTATGTGAGCCATCTCACAGTCCTTTAAATTCTTTTATTAATGTAAATTCATTATACACAATTTTCTTAAAGCAACTTTTCCAGTGTATCAGATACTGTGGGCCCCAAACCAAGCTGTCACAGCTCTGTTGATACCTGTTACATTAGAATATAAACAATGTTGAGTCAAACAGATAAAGGCAGCCATAAAGGAGGTGATTCACCAATAACAATTCCAAATGCATACACATCAAACTTTGGGACACAAGGCTTACATAACAAACCTGGAAAGATGATGAGAGGCCCTGCTGGTTGGAGCTTTCATCTCTCTCTGAGCTTGGCAACATGGAAGATTCCCTCCAACACACCTGCCTCCCTAGTGTAAGGCACCCTATTCTATCCCTGACCTTATTTGGAACTGTATCTTGTCCCAAATGTCTAATTGGTCTTTAATGTGACCATTAACAGAGTTCTTTGCAGACAATGTATTTGTGTTGCCAAAATGGTATTTAGAAAGTGTACTAGGACCTATTTGATAGGACTCTCCTGCAATCAATGATAACTAAGACTTGTGCTGGGAACTTTATAACAGAATTGTGCTGTATAATGCATATTATGTGATGAGAAAGCCACTGTCCCCATCCTTTATATCCCCCTTCTTTGTAAACTGAAGCTCTGAAGCCTCCCAGAAACTTCTTCCCAGAAGACTATTTCTGTCATGCTCACAGGCAATCCAAATCTCCAAGTTGCTGCTTCTGCCTCTGTCACTTTTAAGTGGTGACCAATGGACTGTAAGAAAATGCCCTGAACTAACAGGAAAAAGAACATTCATGATGGTGTATTTTAACAAAAACCATTAAGGAATCACATTTTAGCTGACTCATGAACAGGTTCCATGATATCAGAAGACCATGATTAGCAAGGTTTACCACAAAAGTTCTTTGTCCTAGGTTACAGTGGAAAAAGAGAAGAATTTATCTTCGGTCACATTTTGTACATTAGATGTGTACATTACATTTTCAATATGAGAGAAAATCAGCCCTTTTCATGAAATGGGTGGAGTAATGTGGGCTTCCTAGTGTGAACAATTTCAGGAACTATCAGCTGAGCTATAGAACATCCTCAGTAATTTAGATGACAGTTGTAATTTCTGTACAGGGAAACAGTGAGTTCTCTTGGTCTTTTTGGACTTGATATAAAATGACAAGTAATGGAGTAGATTAATGTATCCAATAAGGTAGGCCAGGTCTAGTAAATGATAGTCCTTATTTTAGGCAAGTCTAAAGTAGTAATTAATATAAAAAGCTTTAGCTTTTCCACTGAAAAAGGAATATTCTGTCCAATTGAAAAAAAATAAAAAATATATATTAAATAGCTGGTCTATTTTATAATCACATTTTTAAAAGTAGAGAACATAAATGTATGATACTGCCCCATCAAAGCTGTATCCTGCTTGTTTTCAAGCGTCTCTCCCAATCTCTCTTACACCCCCTTGCTGGAGAGGGCACTGTTCATGGAAGCACATTTGGTGTCTGCACAGTGTGCTGCTGCTGTGGAAGGTGCAGGTGATATGATGACACCTGGTTCCTCTTAGCTCCAGACAGTGTGATAAGAGCTGCATAGTAAATTTAAATTTTTAGCCACTTTAAAATGTAAAAGAAAAATCTGTGAGTAAGTCTTTATAATATATTTTACTTTAATAGCACATTCTGGTTGTAATACATTCCTACTGTACATAAAAATAAATGCAATTCAAAGGCAATCCTTGTAAAATGGAACTTTTCATAAGGGACAGGTGATTGAGTCTTAGTGAGCTCATAAGCAAAATTCATGAAGAATAGCATATTTTAAATACAGGACATATGACTGATGGAGGAGTTAATTTCATTGGTTAATAAAGAAACTGCCTTGGGCCATTTGATAGGTCAGCCCTTAGGTGGGTGGAATAGACAGAACAGAATGCTGGGTAGAAGGAAGTGAGGTAAGATGCCTCGGGCAGACGCGATGAAGCTCCAGCTCAAGATGGATGTACACTAGAATCTTTCTGGTAAGACACCACCTCGTGGTGCTCACAGATTATTAAATATGGGTTAAGCAAGATATGAGAGTTAGCCAAGAAGAGGCTAGATATAATGGGCCAGGCAGTGTTTAAATGAATACAGTTTATGTGTTGTTATTTCGTGTGTAAAGCTAGCGGTGCGGGAGCCAGGCGGGATGAAAAGCAGGCCTGCTCGCAGCTCCATCTACATATAACTATTGTCTTAATGTCAGCATTTTGTAATGTAGTCTCTTTCTGGGAGTGGAGTAAAAATCATTATTTTCATTTTTTGTGCAACATTCTAAATTTATATTATAAATTATTTATTTAAAAAAAGATTGAAGCATAAGACTTATGGATATTTAAGAATTCAGACAGATCTTTAATGAAGAGTTGACATTAACAGTCCTGGAACTCATTCAGGCTACTAAAAGAAGGAACAACACCAAACTCATGGTATGGAGGAAGCACTATACAGAAAATAAAGATTTAAAGGGGAAAAGCCAGAAAGGAGAGACCAATTTCTCTGATTATCATATGGATGTCCTAATACTTGTAATGGAAATCTAAGAAAATATGAAAAGTCCTGTTACACTTTAACCATGATGGTTTCAATTCAGATATGAAAGGTTGGCTCAAAACCAGAAGTATCTATTGTAATCCATCATTAATCTTTGGGAATGTAGAACACTCATTTGAACTCATATAATCCCTGAATGGAGCAGAAGTAGAAGGATCTTTCTTGAATATAACTAATAACATAGGGCACAGTTACTGGCATGTGCAACTTCTGCTGAATAAAGACTGAATACTTGGTTTCTATTGTCAGCACCAAGACAGACAAAGTCAACTGTTCATTTGCTTTCAAAATGGAGCTTGACATCATGGAGACAGATATTTTCAGTTGCACAATAAACTGACTCATAGCCAGACCATATTGATTGAAAACAATAAACAAATCCAGAATCAGTGCACAGACAACTGATAGTTCACAATGATCTGTGAGTGGCATGGAGACACAGGAGCACTGTGATGTGTTATTTGACAAAGTCTCTACTAATGTTGATCGAAAGTATTGGTTGAGATGAACATCTACAACTATGTAAGAGCCTACTCTGTTAGAATATATGTGTCCAGGTTCTTCTTGAAGAGGATACAGAGAAGGCTTTGAAGAATTTGAATAACCTTGGTTTAATACACATGCAGTCCACACACAGTTTTCCTGGGTGTCATTTCATTAAATTCTAGAAAAGCCTGCTCCCTCCATTTTGAAATGGGAGAGTGAACAGGAGAGGCTTCTAGTGTTTCAGCATCTAGAACATCTCCTAAGGGATCTGTGTGGGTGCCAGATCAAGAAGCATAGATCTAGGTCTCCATCCCTGGAAGAACATTAATGATCCAGAGACCAACGGCCTTATAGCAATAGAAGTGGTAGAAGATGAGAGAATGACAGATATGGGCAGTTCTGAGCCAAAACATTTTTTATCATGTGTCTGCTAGACAGTGTTTAGTTCATTGACAAGCCATTTGACAATGGGATTGAATAATAATAATAATGAATCAAAGGTTTTCTGAAAGAAATTTGTAATCATACAGTAAGACAAGATAAAAACAAAGATTATGAATGATAAAAATAATTGTAATTATCCTAAGGGGGGAAAATCAGAACTTTGCTTCTTACATCTTGAAGGAGAAAAAGTTGCATGTCTGCTCTCTCTCTCTCTCTCTCTCTCTCTCTCTCTTATTCATTGTAATTCTCAAACATGAGTCATAGGAAAGAAGCAAGAGGGATAAACAAATGGATATATAATATTATATCATGAAGTCAAATTACCACAAAAAGTTCTTATAATTAAAATACTCTGAACACTAGACCAAATAATTCTTAGATCTAAAAATACTTTCAGGAAACAGCAGGATATAAACAAAGATCATGATATAAAGTCAACATTCAACAATCAATAGGTATTCTGTGAAATAGAAATAAACTTACAAAGAAAAAAGTCAGTGTAAATTCCATTAACAAATTCAAAAACCATATCTAGAAACCAGTTTAAACAAGAAAGTTAAAGATCCCTACAATGAAATTGTTGGGACGTCGAATAATGAAGTTGAAGAAAATCAAGGAGGGAAAAAAATCTTTGACACCCCTAGTTAACATAACCATGCAGGCTGTGGTAACAGTATGATTAAAGAATGTAATCTATGCCAAATTCCCAGGAAGATTAATCACAGAGTTGGAAAATGGTCATGCAAATAATCTCACTATCATACAATGAAGTTAGTGTTGCAGTGTTCATTTGTGCATTAATTTAAGCATCTCTTGCTTTGAATTGCATTGAAAGGGTAAAACCTTGTGTTTGCAATCAGGAGAGGAAAAGGAAATAATGAGTTTAATGTTAGCTTAATTTTGAAAGCTCTGCTACATGGGAGTAAGGCCCTATGTGAGATTGTTGTGAGGCAGAAAATTAGGACAGGAGTGTGTGGATCAAAGCTGAGCATCTTGTGGAAAGGAAAGAGATCACTGACACTGTTCTCCCCATAAACACAGCATTAGTGACCTCAATCTTTCTCAGTGGCCCTGTATTCATCCATGTTTCTTCACTAAACAAAATAACAGCCTAAAGACCAATGTTTTCCTTCACGACCTTATGGGGACAGTCAAGCTGCAATGTACTGCAGTTTTTGATTAGGGAGCACTGAGCTTCACTCACTCCCTTGAGTTATAATGATATTATGCGAGGTTGCCAGGGTCTGAGACATTTCTATCTGTCAAATACCTGCAACAAATTTTCCAACTTGTCCTCACATTGTCAGTACTTCCAGTTCAGGTGCCATAGAGTATGGAAATGCTGATTATGAGAGTCACTTCCCAGCTGATCTGAGGTTTTTATTAAAAACTGTAGTTCTATATGAAATTGATAGTATGCTGAGTGTCCAAAGGGCCATAAAGCTCAGCATCATTATCTTACATGGGTTTCATCATAGGGACATTAACAGAATGTCTGTCATTCTGTCCACAGGACATGCTGGGGCTCCTAAGCTGGTAGCTGATTGACAGGAAATGTGAATTCTAAGGATATGTGTCTGGTTACAGGGTAATAGCTTCCTCCATTTGTTAAGACTTCATGGGGACTCTGCATTGACTTTGGAGTGAGGAGACGGAGAGACCTGCTTCACTCTCAGTGATACTTTTTCATTATAAATTTACATTTCCAGCCCCATTCTTTATTCTATCCTCACAGCTCACAGACTCTTTGGTTCCTGATGACATTTATTTAAAGCTTCTTATTGGAGCCAAATTCTTCTTCTAATCTGAACACAGAATACATTCTTCTTTTTTTCTCAATTTTATTGAGTCCAATGATTTTCTCTTATTGAGAAGTATCTACTCAAATGCAAACTAAGATGTTCTCTTTTTTTAGTTTTTTATTGAGAAAAAGAAAAAAAAGTTTCCGCCTCCTCCCAGCCTCCCATTTCCCTCCCCCTCCTCCCACCCTTCTCCTCCTCTCCCCAATCCTCTCTCCCTCCCTCTCCAGTCCAAAGAGCAGTCAGGGTTCCCTGCCCTGTGGAAAGTCCAAGGTCCTCCCCACTCTGTCCATGTCTAGGAAGGTGAACATCCAAACTGGCTAGGCTCCCACAAAGCCAGAACTTGAAGTAGGATCAAAACCCAGGGCCATTGTCCTTGGCTTCTCATCAGCCCCCATTGTTCGCCATGTTCAGAGAGTCCGGTTTTATCCCATGCTTTTTCCGTCACAGTCCAGCTGGCCTTGGTGAGCTCCCAATAGATCAGCCACACTGTCTCAGTGGGTGGGTGCACCCCTCGTGGTCCTGACTTCCTTGCTCATGTTCTCCCTCCTTTCGCTCCTCATTGGGAACTTGGAAGCTCAGTCCGGTGCTCCAGTGTGGGTCTCTGTGACATTCTCCATCCATCACCAGATGAAGGTTCTATGGTGATATGCAAGATATTCGTCAGCATTGCTATAGGATAGGGTCATTTCAGGTTCCCTATCCTCAGCTGCCCAAGGAACTAACTGGGGACCTTGCCTTAAGATGTTCTTTAAAGATACAAAAATTAGTTTAGGATGAAGAGATGGATACGTGGATAAGAGTCATTCCTGGTCTTGCTGTGAACATAAGTTCAGTTTCCAGCACCATATGATAGTTCACAGCCATCTGCCAAAATAGGTCCAAGGGATACAATGACCTCATTTAGAATCCAAGTACAAGAACCACAAATGTGATACATGCAGAAAAAAATCACCATATAAATATAGAATAAATGAGCTGGACAGTGGTGGCACAGCCTTTAATTCCAGCACTCAGGAGGCAAAGGTCAGTGGATTTCTATGGGATTGAGGCCTGCCTGGTCTACAAGAGCTAGTTCCAGGACAGGCTGCAAAGCTACACAGAAACTCTATCTCGGAAAACCAAAATAATAAATATAAAGATATCTTTTTAAAGATTTTATTTCTGAGAAATCACAGTGCTTCTGCAACCCACATCCTTTAGAGCAGACAGAGTAATTTCAATGCACTCCTCACCTGGTATCTCAGAATAACAGAAAGTGACAATTCCAAAAGACCAACCAAAATGTCACCTGGGATACAGTACTGACAACACTCTAGAGAATTCTTTGCAAATCCTAACTGTCATGGGGTGACACAAGAGCAGCTGTCCCTTGTCAAGCTTTTTCTGAGCTGATTTTCATATTGAGACTTTAGTCAGGTGCTGAGTGTCTTTAAAGGCAACTTGTCATTGCCCAAGAAGCAGCCTCTAGTCCAACTTGCAGATGGAGTCATGTGTTCTTCTCCTTTGGGTACTGCGACTCTGGGTTCCAGGTGAGGGCCTGAAGTGCTGGGAGCAGCCTCTGTGGCTATTATTGCTTTTTCATGCTTTGGTGTTTTGACAATAGAAATTAAAGCATCTAAAGAGTGTTAAGTTTCCATTTTCCTTTATGGCTTCTCAGAGTGTAGCTCATGACTGCTGATATAGATTCCACATACATGATAACATCATATTGAGGTAACCCAGACACAGAAAGACAGTTATTGATGAAAGAAGGTCATTGGTTAATTATAATAAAGAAACTGCTTGGTCCTCATAGGTTAGAACATAGGTGGATGGAGTAAACAGAACAGAATGCTGGGAGGAATAGGAAGTGAGGTAAGACTCCTCAGACAGACTCCATAGCTCCTCTCAGAGCCAGATGCGTGATGAAGCTCTGACCCAAGATGGACGTAGGCTAGAATATTCCCGGTAAGTGCACCTTGGGGTGCTACATAGATTATTAGAAATGGGCTAGTCCAGGTGCGAGAGTTAGCTGAGAAGAGGCTAGATATAATGGGCCAAGCAATGTTTAAAAGAATACAGTGTCCGTGTAATTATTTCGGGGCATAAGCTAGCAGGCGGCCGGGGTTCTGGGGACGCAGCCCCGCTGCTTCTATTACTACAAGTTATCACATGTACTCACTCAAAAGTGATTTTTAAACATAAAGCAAAGAAAAACAGCCTGCAAATAAAAATCCCAGTGAACCTGGACTGCAACAGGGAACCTAAGAGAGACATATATGGATCTAATCTACATCAGAAGTAAAAAAAAAAAAGACAAGATCTCCTTAGTAAATTGAGAGCATGGGGGACTATGGGAGGCACTTGAAGGGAAGGGTAGGGGAGGAGAGGGGAACAGAGAAAAATGTATAGCTTAATAAAATCAATAAAAAATAAGAACCACATACATGATGGTTTTATACTTGGATGCTTTTAGTAAATATGACAGCAAGGGGTTTATCATTTTAGGTTCCCTGGGGACATTGTTCTGCCCCAGTCTCCCACATCAATACCTGTTTCTCTAGAGCAGAGGGCCATTATCTCCTGTAGGGCCAGTAAGAGTTTCACTAAATATGACATTAGTTATATACATTGGAACCAACAGAGAAACCAGGACAGCCCACCCCCAAATTCTTCATCCCTTTTGCATCTGACCTAGCATCTGAGTTCCTTGCCAGGTTCAGTGGGTGTGAAACAGACATTACCCTCACCCTCCATCCTGTGGAATCTGAAGATGCTGAAAACTATTTCTGTCAACAGAGCAATGAGCTTCATCCCACAGTGCTCCAAGGCTAAATAAAACTTCCTGGGGTTCCTGCTCACTGAAGTTCAGTATCTTAGCTATATCTGCCACACATCTCAACAATGTTATCTGAAAAATCTTGTTTTTTTGAAAAGGGTAAACCTGTGAAACAGAGATTTTAAAATAATATATGTGATTATTTATCCATGTATGCCTTATAAATTTTCAATTTGCTTCTTTAATTAACATCTCCATGATACTATTTTCAAAATGCAGTTTTTATGTTTAGTATATTGACAAGAGAGAAAATCATTTAATATATACAGGAAATTTTTATTAGACACTCAAATTAAGAACCTTGAATATTGAAGATTGTTAGTGGTCTTGAAGATACAAGTTGACATCCTCACATCTTTTTGATATAGCATCTTCAACAAGGTGGCAACATTCTCTCTTTGCCTTCCTTCACTTTTTGCCAAATTCTTAGGTGGAGGAGTATAAAGTCAGACCATATATTTTAAGCTGACCTGGAAATTACTATCTAGCACACAATGACCCTGAATCTGCAACCCACAGCCTCTTCACCCTTCCAGGTAAACTACATGATTCCCCACGCAACTCCACTTCATATTTTATGTGTTGTTCCATTGCAGGTGCATAAAATCCAGAGACTCAATGTGTGGGTCATGATCATGGTAGCTTTACTTCATACAAACTCTGCACTTCTTCATGAACCTCCTTTGGACTTTCATACCATTCCAAGGTGGAGTGAGAAACCTCAGTAAAATGATCCTTAGCACCACTTTGTGATGCACATCTTTATGTTTTTCAGGTTTATGGTCATATTTCAGGATACTGAAACTGTACTTTAGGACTTTCTTCATGGTGTATAAGAAGATATCACAAATTCAGTGATCCAAAAACCTATGATCTGAGCAGGCTGTGTCTGGTTCATTTTCTCAGGCCCTTACAGGTTACAAAGTATTATTAAGGCTGAATTTCATCTAGGCATTAAAAAACATCTTGTTATAAGAGCAGCATAAATATTTTTCTTTTTTATATTTATTTATTTTTTATTAAAAATTTCCACCTCCTCCCATTTTCCTCCCCATGTCCCCACTCCTTTAATTTAGTCCAACTAAGTTTCATAAGATTACCTTGACTTTAGAAATGTCCTGAATCAACTACTCATATACCACCCTTCCACGCTGTTCAATGACTTTTACAGTTATTGATGGGACATGCAGTAAGGAAAACTTCAAGGATATAAAAGACTTCAAGGCTACTCTTAATCAGCATGAACGAGAAGCTGGCTGAATTGCATTCACAAAAACAAAAAAATGTTTATTCATGTATGCAGGGAGTCTTTTCTGAATCAAATGTATATATTGAGTCACAAAGGAAAAGTTAACACACTTATGTGATTTTTATATTCATTATAATTGAATAACCCTCTTTGTACATTTGTCCCTTTTTATTATCCATTCATCTGCTAAAAGAAACTGGGTTGATTTAAATTCTGACTAATGTGAGCAATGAAGTTAAAAACATGTATGTAGAAATATGTCTCTTCTAAGATGACTTACATCTGTTTCAGAAAATTACATAGTGCAGAAGTAATTAAATCATATGGTTATTTGATGTTACCCTGAGAAGCCTCTATACTGAAGTTTGCACCAGTTTGCAGTCCCTCCAGCAGCATATACTACTTCCTCTTTCTGCTGTCTTGCTATAATTTATTGTCACTTTTATAATTAATTTTAATTTATTAATATTAATTTATTTTAATTCACCATTCAAAATAAATGATTTTATATTTTTACTTTGGTTTCTAACTCACTGTCAAAAATAATAAGAATTCACAAATTACAAAACCATGTAGAAATCACTAACCAACTTCACAAGAACCCAGGTTATTGATACTTGGAATCAACTTCCTTACCTTCAGTCAAACCCATTTATTAAGAAGAGATTGGAGAAGGCTTATTAGTCTGCTTCACAAATCTCTTCTGAGGATGGTGGAGCTAAAAGCACAATTAAGGTTTTGTCTGGGTGAAGCGTTTCTTCTCATGGTGTATAGAACTCATCTGCAATATGTTGGTCCATCATTTTTACTCTCATACAATTTCAGACAGTTTTCTATGATGGTCCATTGTAAAGTAGCATGTAATAGAAGTTACTATTTTGGGAGTTTACATTTTAGGATTTTGTACTGTAGGTGGAGATAGCATTAATTTTACACCATTTTAAATGGCAACTTCCTCATTTTCTATTATGCTGATTTTTAGGATGAAATATGTCTTCCCTGGAACTTCATTCACAGTGGCATTCATGGAAGAGGGTGCTGTGTGCCATGAGCTAATATCATCAACATCAGACTTTCTGGATCCAAAGCTGGGAATAAATTAATCTTTGTTTTCTTCACCCAATAGGTTTGAAGTTAGTTCACTTTTAATCAAAACCCAAGAAATCTAATGCACAAAGGTGGAAACTAGATTTGGGGAAAAAACAGTAACTAAAGGTTTTATGGCTTTTTCTACTATTCACAATAGAACACGAGAATTTTGTCCTTTTAGTCTCCATGTTCTTCCCTTACATATTGTGAAAATACATGTAACTGAAGGAGCCTCTGGATTTATATAACCTAGCCTCCAAGTGCCCTATTTGAATGAGCAACAGTAAATGATATGAATCCTTAATCTTATCTCATTACAACTGTCACAAAGCCAAGTATAAACTTCTCCAAAAATCCAGAGCACAGCACAACTTAGACTCTGACTGGAGCAGAGTTACTTATCTGTTATATTTTTGACCTTGAAATTGGGTACTTCTTGAAGCCACATGCTGCTTACCTCTTTCTTATGATAGTGTTAGAAGTTGAGAAATGAGATCAGAATATGCCTATTAGAAATAATTTATCATTTTACATGAAAGATGCATGTATAAAATTAGATAATTTATGCAAATAGATGGAAAATGCATACTACCTAAATCCATATTTAATTTCTAAGAATATTATTTGATTAATTTCAAAATGTTAATGTCAAATAGATACTATGATTTCTATATCAAATGTCTAATCTACCTTGCAAGTACTTGATTAATAACACATATTTTGAAAGATTGTCACCATGCACAGATTAGATTGGCCTAGAACTTGAACCCTAGGTTGTCTTCTAATGTATAATCTCTTTATGTCTCTCCAGTTCTGAGATTAAAGATGTTAATCTTAACTTCTTACCTTAATGTTTTATTTATTTATTTTTCTGTTTCTTGAACTTTACACATAATACTGGGTTAATAGTTTACTCTTTATATATTCTTTCAGAGTTCACCAACCTAAAGTCCAGGTGTGTTCTGTGATTTCTATTATTGCTTCTAATATTCATTCAAACTCAAATATTTTTTATCTATAGCATCAATCTATGGTATTATGGTCTATTGATCTCTCTAAACTTATTACTTGACTTAAGATGACTCTGTTCCCTTCTGGAGAGAATTTTTTAGTGTTCACTATTTCAGCAAGACCATTTTCACCCAGTTTCACTATTGCTAAATTGTAAGTTATTTTTAAATATGCATTTTTCAAATAAACACTCTTGGTAAATATTAGACTACAGCAAAGACTTTTTGAAAAAAAAATCACATTTGTTTTCTTCTTCTTCTATTTCCAAAGATTTATCATCTTCTTTCAGTTCCCTTCGTTGCGCACGTGATACTTGTTTGTTTCTGCAGGGCATATCATTGCTTTGAGATTTAACATTATCTCATCTCAATGTTAATAAGGTTCTCCAGGATTTACACAGAATGAATTCTGAGCTCTTTGTTTATTCTGGAATCTGGAGCAAAGTGTCTGATTGTCCTCTATATAAGAGTGGATATACAGATAGGAAAAAATAAATAAGTTTGACCTTAATTCTTTCTCTTCCCCACCTCTCCCCCCCTCTCTCTCTCTTCCTCACTCTGCTTTTTTTCTTTCTCCTTCCACCATTTCTTCCTTTCATTGCATGTTTTTTACTCTAAGTTTCTTTTGTTGTGGTTTTTTGAGCATAATTTATCATTTCTTTTGTTAAACATTAATTGTTATTCTTAGGTAATTTTTATATATAACATTTCTTCAAAACAAACAGATTTAAAAAATATCATGGATTTTAAACCAAAGTTGTTTTTAGAGTGCCTAATTGATTTATATTTGAGTGTTGTAAGATGATCGCAATCAGTGATTGCTCACACTCCCCATGATGTTATTTTTCCCTATTGATTGACACCAACTACTCATACATACTGCCCAAGCATTTCCTTATATATTTGCTGACTGCTTTGCATAGGCTTCTCCAACTCAACCCAACCTCCTAGAATTTATAGACTAAGTAAGCCCTTTGAGTGAGAACTGAGATACATCAGAGAGACAGAAGGAAAAAGATGGTATCACAAATCCAGGTGATCATGTCCCTGCTGCTCTGGGTGTCTGGTGAGAAATTCTAAAGTATTATAATCTTTCTAGAGTCACTTCTTTGCATATAAGAAATTAACAATGTGTACTATGACAGAATATTCTTACACAATAATACTCTGACAACATGACATTAAAATGATATTAAATCACAAATTACAACTGGTAGTATATCTTGTTTTTTCATATTATGCATCATCATTTTTTGCTGATTGCAAGTGCCTGTGTAGATATTGTGATGACTCAGTCTCCAACCTCTCTGGCTGTGTCAGCAGGAGAGAAGGTCACCATCAGCTGCAAGTCCAGTCAGAGTCTTTTATACAGTGGCAATAACTACTTGGTTTGGTACCAGAAGAAACCAGGACAGGCTCCTAAACTACTGATCTACTATGCATCCAATCGGTACACTGGGGTCCCTGATCGCTTCACAGGCGGTGGATCTGAGACAGATTTCACTCTCATCATCAGCAGAGTTCAGGCTGAAGATATGGCAGATTACTACTGTCATAAGGATCGCAGTAATCCTCCCACAGTGCTTCATCCTCCAACAAAAACCCCTCTGAGATTCTCAGGAGCTGCCTGCACTACACAGCCCTGGACCTACATACACACTTCCCCCTGTTGCCTGAGGGTGGTGTGTTCAAACAGTAATGTAAAAGTTTGAAGAGCCCAGCAAAACATGAAGGGATGAATGTCTCTTATGTCTTTAGGAATGAAAATACCTTTAAATGAAAATGTTGCAAAGAACTCAATACTATCTTTCTATTCCATAAACTCTGCTGTTTGAAGAGTAGGGATTTATCTTTTATAGTGCCGGTCTTTTGGTGACAGTCACAAGATGCTATGGGCAGAAACAATAATGATGGCAAGGGTTTCGAAGTGTAGGTAAAATGTTTTTGTTCTTTTTCTGGATTCTGTGGTGGTATATTATTATTTTACTGGTCTCCATTTCTTTTTTTCTTTTCCTTTCCATAGATTATTTTAGTTTTATTACATTTTAGTTAATTAAGTAGTCTTTTCTGTGTCTATGCGAGTGTTCATTTGTTTGTCTGTATATATGTGTGGGCCTGTCTCTAGGTACATATTTGACACAGCATAGTTGTTGAGGTTTGAGGACACTTGGCCATGATTGTGTCTTTGTCCTTTGTGTTTTGGGATCAAAGTCAAGTTTGACATCAGGTTTGGTGGCAAGTGTCTTTGCCATCCAATGCATCTTGCTGCCCTTTAAAAATCTTTACTTGAAATAAATGCATTGAACTCAGTTGCTTTTTTGTGTGTTTTAGCCTATTTATTTAAATGTCTTTTTCTTATTTTACATATCTATCCCAGTTCTTGGACTCCCTCTCTTCCTCCTGCTACACCCACAATTGTCCTAGTCTAACTACCATCCATTCCTCAGAGAAAGGAAGGCTTTTCTTTGGGAGTCAACATAGGCTGACACATCACCTTGAGGGAGGACCAAGGCCTTCTCCCTATATTTAGCCTGAACAAGACATCCCTTAAAAAGAATGGGCTCTAAAAAGAAAATTCAAGCACTAAGGAAAAATCCTCATTCCACAGCCAGTCCCCACAATCTACCCAAGACACACAAAGATCATCAACATTAAGAGGACCTACTTTGGTTTTATGCACGTTTCCTTGCCATCAGTCTAGAGTTAATGAGCTCCTACTAGCTCAGCTTAGATGTTTTTGTGGGTATGCCCATTATGGTTGTGACCCCTTTACTAATATTATTGCTTCTCTCTCTTTGACTGATCTCTGGAAACTCAGCCTAGACTTAGCTGTGAATACTGCTAAGAAGTACTGCTTCTATCTGTTGCTGGATGAAGGTTCTGTGATGACAATAGTCGTTAGTCTGATTACAGAGGAAGGCTAGTTTAGGCACCCTCTCCAATCTTATTAAGGGTTTTAGCTTGGGTCATTCTTATGGATTCCTGGGAATTTCCCTGGTTCCAGGTTTTATGCTACCCAATAATGGCTCCCACAATTGAAATATGTCTTTATTTTCAGTCCCTCTCTGTCCTTTTTTCATCTTAACCAACCCGTCCCCTCATGTTCTTCTTATACCTTCCATTCTTAACTCTCCCCAGACTTCCCTTTATCCCTGCCCCATGCTCCCAGTGTTTGTAGTAGATTTTGTGTATTTCATCTTCCCAGATCCATATATGCCTCTCTTTGGGTTCTACTTTGTACCTAGCTTCTCTGTGGTCATAGACTTTAGGTTGGTTGTCCTTTGCATTACATTTAATGTCCACTTATGAGTGAGTACATAGCATGTTTGTCTCTCTGAGTCTGAGTTACCTCACTCAAGATTTTTTTTTCTAGTTCTATTCATTTTCAAGCAAATTACAAGATATTACTTTTTTTAATCACTTAGGAATACTCCACTATATAAATGTACATATTGTCTTTATACATTCTTGGACACCTAGGTTGTTTCCAGGTACTGGCTGTTATAAATAATGTTGCTATAAATGCAGTTTAGTAAGTGTCCTTGTGATATTAATGTGCATTCTTTGGAATTTTAACTGATAGTGGTATTTCTGGGACTTGAAGTACAATTTTCTGAGAAAGGGTCATACTAATTTCTAAAGTGACTTTACAAATTAGTACCCTCACCTGCAATGGAAGAGGGTTCCTCTGACTCTGAATCCTCTCCAAGATAAGCAATCATTGGTGTTTTTGATCTTAGTCATTCTGACTGGTATAAGATGGTATCTTGGAGTTGTTTTCATTTGCATCTTACTGATGGCTAAGAATATCAAGCAATTCCTTAATTGTCTTTCGGTCATTTGAAATTCTTCAGCTGAAAATACTGTGTTTAATTCTGTATCCCATTTTCTAGTTGGATCATTTGGTATTTTCATATCTAGTTTCATGAGATCTATATTTTGGAGATCAGTGTTCTACCTTATGTGTGGCTGGTAAGGATCATTTTGTCCATTCAATTGGCTGTAATTTTGTCTTGATGACTGTGTCATTTGCATTACAGAAGCTTCTCAGTTTCAGGATATACTATTTCTTAATTGTTGCTCTCAGTATCTGTACTACTAGTGGTATATTTAGGAAGTGGTCTTCTGTGCCCATATGTTAAAGGCTACTTTCCCTTTTCTGTTCTATGAGTTTCAGTATAGTTGAAATTATGTTAAAGTCTTTGATCTATTTTGACTTGAATTATGTGCATGTGAATTGATATGGAACTATTTGCATTCTTCTACATGTTCACATTCCATTATGCCAGCATCATTTGTTGAGAATGCTTTCTTTTATTCATTGTATCATTTTAGTTTCCCTTTTCAATTTTCTAAAGCAATATTTTTTCAGTATTTCACATATTTTGACTATATACACTAACTTTCCCCATTTTTCTTACTCTCTCCTGTTTTCTGTTCTTCCTTTAGTCCCTCTTCTCCTTTACTTGCTCTGTCTCTCATACATCTACATTCACTGAAGCCTACATCTCTTGACACACATACCCACCATCACCCACATATACACATGTGCACATAGTTACACATAGATACAAATTATGTGTACACAGAGACACACATGCATCATACAGAATTATTTAGATTCTTCAAAGAAGGGGAATTGTGATATCTGTTGCCATTTTGTCTTGGGCCACATCTCCTTCAGAATTTTTTATATCTGATTTCCAACTGTGGAGATTGACTCTCTTCATCCACCCTAATGGTGGATGGTGTGGTAAGTCTGTCTGCATATTGCTTTTATTGGTTAATGAATAAAGCTGTTTTGGCTAGTGGCTTAGCAGAATAAGGCAAGGCAGGGGTTCCACGTAGATAGAGGAGGAGAGGGTAGGAAGAGTCAGAGAGAAGCCATATAGCCCCACCAGAGTCTGATACTGTATGGACCTTTACCCAAAAAGGCACAGCCATGTGACAATATGCAAATTAATAGAAAGAGATAGCTAAAAATATGTTTGTAGTATTGCCCAAACAGTAACACAATAAATACTGATTTCTGTATGATTATTTTAGTAGACTGTGTGGCCAGGAAATGAACAAGTAATCTTGCTCAACATGTGGATATAACTTTGTGCCAGCAGATGCTCCCTTTCAGTGTCATATAAGTTAATAGAGGCTAGTGTTTCTTGAGGGGAATATTTTGTGTTCCTATACAAACCATACAATTGCTAATCATGTCCATATTTTCATTAAGAATCATATTGACCACCTATTTTGGAGACATGACAGGAAACAAGTGTTACAGGCTACATAATATTGCTGGAGATCTCCCAGTTCCTTAAAATGGCTGTCTGAGTGATTCTGGGTAGTGATCCCTTGAGTCTAAGTTGGCAGGTTTCCAAAAACCTCACATAAATTCAAAAGGTACTTAAGCAAACAAATGTGAATCATACAATAAGACATAAAGTAATTAGAAGTCAATATGAAAGGGAAGCAAGGAAGAAAACACAAACTGAGCACCAGCTGGATA
>JABTXL010018003.1:0-19757 GCA_025134845.1 Neodon shergylaensis
GTTGGTGAAGATCTTCTCCCAGTCAGTAGGTTGCCTTTTTGTCTTAGTGATAGTGTCCTTTGCTTTACAGAAGCTTCTCAGTTTTAGTAGGTCCCATTTATTCAATGCTGCCCTTAATGTCTGTGCTGCTGGGGTTATACATAGAAAGCGATCTCCTGTGCCCATTTGTTGTAGGGTGCTTCCCACTTTCTCTTCTATCAGGTTCAGTGTGTTCTGACTAATATTGAGGTCTTTGATCCATTTGGACTTGAGTTTTGTGCAAGGTGATAGATATGGGTCTATTTTCATTCTTCTACAGGTTGATATCCAGTTGTGCCAGCACCATTTGTTGAAGATGCTTTCTTTCCTCCATTGTATACTTTTAGCTCCTTTATCGAAAATGAGGTGATCATAGGTTTGTGGGTTAAAATTTGGGTCTTCTATGCGATTCCATTGATCAACTTCTCTGTTTTTATGCCAGTACCACACTGTTTTCATTACTGTAGCTCTGTAATAGAGTTTGAAGTCAGGGATGGTAATGCCTCCAGAAGATCCTTTATTGTATAGGATTGTTTTGGCTATCCTGGGTTTTTTGTTTTTCCATATAAAGTTGATTATTGTCCTTTCAAGATCTGTGAAGAATTTTGCTGGGATCTTGATGGGGATTGCATTGAATCTATAAATTGCCTTTGGTAGAATTGCCATTTTTACTATGTTGATCCTCCCAATCCAAGAGCAAGGGACGTCCTTCCATTTTCTAGTATTCTCTTCAATTTCTTTCTTCAATGCCTTAAAGTTCTTGTCATATAGATCTTTCACTTCCTTGGTTAGAGTTACCCCAAGATATTTTATGCTGTTTGTGGCTATCGAGAAAGGTGAAGCTTCTCTGATTTCCCTCTCTGCTTCCATATCCTTTGTGTATAAGAGGGCGACTGATTTTTTAGAGTTGATCTTGTATCCTGCTACATTACTAAAGGTGTTTATCAGTTGTAGGAGTTCTTTGGTGGAGTTTTGGGGGTCGCTTATGTACACTATCATATCATCTGCAAATAACGAAAGTTTAACTTCTTCTTTTCCAATTCGAATCCCCTTGATCCCCTGATGTTGTCTTATTGCTATTGCTAGAACTTCAAGCACTATATTGAAGAGATATGGCGAGAGTGGACAGCCTTGTCGTGTTCCTGAGTTAAGTGGGATGGCTTTGAGTTTCTCTCCGTTTAATTTGATGTTAGCTGTCGGCTTGCTGTATATAGCTTTTATTATATTTAGGTATGACCCTTGTATCCCTAATCTCTCCAAGACTTTTATCATAAAGGGATGTTGAATTTTGTCAAATGCTTTTTCAGCATCTAATGAAATGATCATATGGTTTTTTTCTTTCAGTTTATTTATATGATGAATTGCATTGATAGATTTTCGTATGTTGAACCAGCCCTGCATCTCTGGGATAAAGCCTACTTGATCATAATGGATAATGTTTCTAATATGTTCTTGGATTCGGTTTGCCAGTATTTTGTTGAGGATTTTTGCGTCAATGTTCATGAGTGAGATTGGCCTGTAATTCTCTTTCCTGGTAGAGTCTTTGTGTGGTTTTGGTATCAGAGTAACTGTAGCTTCATAAAAGGAATTTGGTAATGACTCTTCTGTTTCTATATTGTGAAATACATTAAGGAGTATAGGTATTAGGTCTTCCTGGAAGTTCTGGTAGAATTCCGCATTGAAGCCATCTGGTCCTGGGCTCTTTTTGGTAGGGAGGTTTTTGATAACAGCTTCTAATTCTTCGCGACTAACAGGTCTATTTAGATTGTTCACCTGGTCTTGGTTTAACTTTGGTAAATGGTATTTATCTAAAAAAGTGTCCATTTCTTTTACATTTTCCAGTTTTGTGGCATACAGGCTTTTGTAGTAGGATCTAATGATTCTCTGAATTTCCTCTGTGTCTGTGGTTATGTCCCCCTTTTCATTTCTGATCTTATTAATTTGCATATTCTCTCTCTGCCGTTTAATTAGTTTGGATAGGGGTTTATCAATCTTGTTGATTTTCTCCAGGAACCAACTTTTTGTTTCATTGATTCTTTGGATTGTTTTCTGCGTTTCTATTTTGTTGATTTCTGCCCTTAGTTTGATTATTTCCAGTCTTCTACTCCTCCTAGGGGAGTCTGCTTCTTTTTTTTCAAGAGCTTTCAGGTGGGCTGTTAAGTCTCCAATGTGTGCTTTCTCTGTTTTCCTTAAGTGGGCACTTAGTGCTATGAACTTTCCTCTTAGGACTGCTTTCATAGTGTCCCATAAGTTTGAGTATGTTGTTTCTTTATTTTCATTGAATTCAAGGAAGTCTTTAATTTCTCTCTTTATTTCTTCCTTAATCCAGGTGTGGTTCAGTAGTTGACTGTTCAGTTTCCATGAGTTTGTAGGCCTTCTGAGGGTAGCATTGTTGTTGAATTCTAACTTTAGTCCATGGTGATCTGATAAGACACATGTGGTTACTAATATTTTTTTGTAACTGTGGAAGTTTGCTTTGTTACCGAGTATGTGGTCAATTTTCGAGAAGGTTCCATGAGCTGCAGAGAAGAAGGTATATTCTTTCCTATTTGGGTGGAATATTCTATAGATGTCTGTTAAGTCCAATTCATTCATTACCTCATTTAATTCTCTAATTTCTCTGTTAGGTTTCTGTCTGATTGACCTGTCCATTGGTGAGAGAGGAGTGTTGAAGTCTCCTACTATTAGTGTGTGCGGTTTGATGGCTGCTTTGAGTTTTAGTAATGTTTCTTTTACGTACGTGGGTGCTTTTAAGTTAGGGGCATAGATATTTAGGATTGAGACTTCATCCTGTTGAATTGTTCCTGTTATGAGTATAAAATGTCCCTCTCGATCTTTTCTGATTGATTTAAGTTTGAAGTCAACTTTGTTAGAAATTAGTATGGCCACACCTGCTTGTTTCTTAGGTCCATTTGCTTGATAAGCCTTTTCCCATCCCTTTACTCTGAGTAGGTGCCTGTCTTTGTGTTTGATATGTGTTTCTTGTAAACAGCAGAATGTTGGATCCTGTTTTCGTATCCAATCTCTTAGTCTGTGCCTTTTTATAGGTGAGTTGAGCCCATTGACATTAAGTGATATTAATGACCAGTGGTTGTTAACTCCGGTCACTTTTTTAGTAGTAGAGTTTGTGTGTTTCCCTTCTTTGGGTTGCGCTGGTGAAGGGCCTCTAGATGTCTGAGTTATTGTGGTCATTGTTGGCCTCCTTGGTTAGTGATTTTCCTTCTATTACTTTCTGTAAGGCTGGATTTGTGGCTACGTATTGTTTAAATTTGTTTTTATCCTGGAAAATTTTGTTTTCTCCATTTATAGTGAACGAAAGCTTGGCCGGGTATAGAAGTCTGGGCTTGCATCCATGGTCTCTTAGCTTTTGTAGTACATCTATCCAGGACCTTCTGGCTTTCATGGTTTCCATAGAGAAGTCCGGTGTAAGTCTGATAGGTTTGCCTTTATAAGTAAGTTGGCCTTTTTCCTTTGCGGCTCTTAATATTCTTTCTTTATTCTGAATGCTTTGTGTTTTGATTATTATATGGCGAGGGGATGTTTTTTTTTGATCCAGCCTATTCGGAGTTCTGTATGCTTCTTGGACCTTCATAGGTACATCCTTCTTTAGGTTGGGAAAGTTTTCTTCTATAATTTTATTAAATATATTTTCTGGACCGTTGAGTTGCACTTCTTCTCCTTCTTCTACTCCAATTATTCTTAGGTTTGGTCTTTTTATTGTGTCCCATATTTCCTGAATGTTTTGTGATGAGAACTTGTTGGACTTGCTGTTTTCTTTGATCATTGCGTTTATTTTCTCTATGTTATCTTCAGCATCTGAGATTCTTTCTTCAATCTCTTGTATTCTGCTGGTTATGCTTGTTTCTGTAGTCTCTATTCGTTTACCTAATTTTTCCATGTCCAGCCGGCCCTCTGATTGTGTTTTCTTCTTTGCCTCCATTTCAGTTTTCAAGTCTTGAACTGTTTCCATTATCTGTTTGATTGTTTTTCCTTGGTTTCCTAGGGTATCATTCACTGATTTATTCAATTCTTCAAACTTTCTGTTATACTTCTCATCCATTTCTGCCAGGGCATTTTTTACATGCTGTTTAAGGGCGTCAATCACTTTCATAAAGTCAAATTTTTCTGCTTCTTCTTGGTTAAGGTGTTCCTGTCCTCCTGTTGTGAGGTCGCTGGGTTCTGGTGGTTTCATGTTGTTCTTCAGATTGCTGGGTGAAATCTTGCATTGGCGCCTGCCCATCTCTTCCTCCGAATGCTCCTCAATGGATCTTCTTTTACAGGATCAGGTCTCCTTGCCCACTGTTGTACCTTCTCAGTGATGTCACTACCCAGTGATGGCTCTCCCAGTTCCCCAGTGATGACTCTCCTGGTGCCGGGAATGGGTCTCCGTGCTGCTTGTGCTGCTTGGGTAGCTCGTAAACAAAGGGCCTGCCTTGCTTGCTGCAGGCAGGCCTTCCAGATGGCACTTCTCAGCACCTAAACCGGGCCTCCTGGTGGCTCAATGCTCCGTCCAGAAGGCCGCAGCTCCGGGGACAAAAAGCTCAACCAGTCTTAAAATAACAAACAGCTTAAATTTTTAAAAGCTAAAACAACCACAACAAACCAAATAGGTAGGTTGGAAAACTATACCACGATTGAGGAAAGACATTCACCCAACATACCTTTACAAAGTATTTAATGACAAGCACATTTTAGAACCACCATCAGGCATTCACTGTGGTGAGATGAACAAATAATAAAGAAATCCATTTCACATTGGGAGAGGTGGCTCAGCTGTTAAAGAGCATGGATTGCTCGTGTGGAGGTCCCAGGTTTGATTTCCAGCACCCGTATTAGGCGGATCACAAACCACCTGTAATTTCAGCATCAGGGGATCTGACACTCTGGTCTCTGTGGCAACCAGAATACATACATGTGGCATGTGTACATGAACTTATGTAAATAAAAGTAAATAAATACAGGAAGGTAGGAAACTAGGAACTCGATTTTAACACTGTATATAATGTGCTTATGGGTCTTCCGGGTTAGACATCTTATTGTTGTAACCATAGAGCTAATGTAAATGATTTAAGGGAGGAAAGATATCATTTAGTCCAGGTTTTCAAAGGAGTCAGTCCATGGTTGCTTGGCCACATGTGTTAGGACAGAACATTACGGTAACAAGAGTGTGATAAAAGGCATTCTAAGCCGGGCGATGGTGGCGCACGCCTTTAATCCCAGCACTCGGGAGGCAGAGGCAGGCGGATCTCTGTGAGTTCAGACCAGCCTGGTCTACAGAGCTAGTTCCAGGACAGGCTCCAAAGCCACAGAGAAACCCTGTCTCGAAAAACCAAAAAAAAAAAAAAAAAGACATTCTAATCTCAAGATAGAAACAGAGAAGGCCTTGCAGAGGCAGGCTTCCCCCTTCTGTGATTTAATTCTGCCAGTAGTTTCAGCACATGGGGTGGCACTATCCACATTCAGGACAGGTCATGACACCTTTGGTAGTTCTCTCTAGAAATGCCCCTATAAGGTGTTTTACTCAGAGGTGCTCTACTAATGTCCTTAGCAATCTCATCCTAACCAAGTTGATCCTCAAGATGAGCCCTCACAACTCCCAAGTGGAAGGCTAAGTATGCAATGAAAGGAACAGGTCCAGGTAAAGGGATGGGTATCAACATGGAGACACACGTTTAACCTAGAGAGCAGATGAAGTTATCCCAGAAGAGAGTCAAGGCTGAGCTGACACTGGACCTACTACCTGGGGGTCAGTTAATTGGGGGGACACTACCAAAGAGATTGAGAAACTGTGATCAGAAAGAGGAAGAAAATCAGGTAAGCATGGGCTTCTAGGAATTAAGAAGGAAATGACTGACTGTGGATTCATTAGTTTCTTAAACGTGCTTCTATACAAATGAACAAGGATCTAGAAATTAAAGGCCAATAAAATCAGAACAAAAAGTAAATGCCAAAAACCTAATACAAGGGATTAAGTAGAATATCTAAAAACATACATGCAAGTCAGAAAGTAAGCTACAATAAAATACATCAGAAGAAAAGAGACCAGTGAAGGATATGGAGCAATTAGGTAAAAATGTAAGAGAACATACTGAAATTAAAAAAATAGTCATCATGCTAAATATACAGAGAAACATTATATTAAATACACTTCAGTGAGAAGTTAGAGCTTGCTATGTTGAACGATGGCAAAAGAAACTCAAGAAAAAATGCAAAACAGAAGAGTTCCTTTATTTGTATTCTGTAAGGGAAAAGTAACCAAGTAAAAAATAAATGGACAAGATAAACTTACCATGAAAATATGAGAAATCTGACTCTAGAACACATAGATAGCATCACAGAGAGAAGGAAAGCTTCACAATAATAAGAATATTAATTTAGTATAGTGATATAATTATAGTTTAAAACCATATGTTGTCCCTTTGAATGAAATGTGTAAAACTGGCAATGTCAGATACATTTTTTAAAGATTTTATTTTTATTGATGTGCATGTGTGTGTCAGAGAGAGAGAACACAGGCACATGAGTACAGTGCCCACAGAGGCCAGCAGAGGGCTTCAGACATCCGGGTCCAGAGTTATATCCAACTTGAGTGCCAGGAACAAGAGCCGTTAAGTGCCCTTAACTGCTGAACCATCTCTCCAGTCCAACATCAAGTGTTTTTCAGGAGCTAAACAACTCAAACTCTCTTGCACACTGATATCACTTCAAAATAATGTATCACTTTGAAAAGCATTCCCATGGCTCCTCATAAAGTTAAATTTCAACTTCTCATGACCCAGAAACTTACTAATCAGCATAGAACCCAACAACATGAAAACATATGGTTATAAAAATGCACATAGCATTATTTATGGCATCTTCTTCATACACTTGTAGAAAGGAGAACAGAAAATATGATATGATGTGAAATAGTAGAAGTTTAAAGGAATGAACCACTGATGCACATAGCAATGGGAATGAGGCTCCAAAATACTTTTCTTACCAAACAATTTGCACAAATGTATACTGCTTTGCTAAGTTTATGTGAACAGGCAAACATAATCTATGATGGTAACTCAGAAGGGTGTATTGTGGGCTGTGATAACTGGGATAGAACACAAACTTACTTTCTGGGATGATGAGAGATTTTCTGTATCTTAAGCTGGGTGTGGACATAGGGAATCAGGTCGTTTTTATTGATATCATAGCTGAGTAAAAATAATTACAAAAAATAAAAGTCTTAATTAAAAGCACTATTTTTAAAATAGATAAATACCCAATGATAGTTTTTATGTATTTGTTGTTTTAGTAGGGGTTTTCTGTTGCTGCAATAAAATGCCATGACCAAAAGAAAGTTGGAGAGGAAAGGGTTTATTTCACTCACATGTATGAAACAGTTCATCAAAATCAGTGAGGGCAAGAACACTCAAGCAGGGTAGGAACCTGGAGGCAGGCACTGATGCAGAGGCCATGGAAGAGTGCTGCTTACTGGCTTGCTCCTCATGGCTTGCTCTCCCTGTTTTCTTATAGAGCAGCAGCCCAGGGATGGCACCACCCACAAGATGCTGTGTCCTCCCCAATCCATCATTAATTAAGAAAATGCTCTACAGGCTTGTCTATAGCCCAGTCTTATGGAAACACTTTCTTAATTGAGATTCTTTTCTCTCAAATGATTTTAGCTTGTATCAACCTGGCATAAATCTATCCAGCACATATCTGAAAGATAAAAATATATTTATTTCTATTGATACAAATGTGTATTCCCATATAATTAATAGTGGTGCCTTCCATTAAATTAATCTGACTCAACACTCAATAAGTAAGAGTAACAAACCTCATTCAACATTTACAATGGCCTCTTTATAACAGTTTATTGTGTCTGCTCTCTTTTCCACAAAAACCCACAAACAAACAAACAAAAAACCTTAGCATCAGAAACATGCCTGGACTGTGTCAACATTGAATGACAAAATTAGAACTTGTCCCCACATCTGAATTACTCTGGAGTCTGTATTTGCATTGCAATGTGAGGCCACTCACATCCTAAAGAGATCACTAAGATACTCAGGACCTCATATAACCTCCCTGGGCAGTGGCTCTGACCTCTTGCTTACTCTCTGCTGGGGCTTCCTGATTCTTCTGTATCACTTCTTCCTGGCTCCTGCCTTCCTACCCAATTTTCTCCCATTCATCTTTATTCAGAATCTCGGCTTGGCTTTTGCTCTTGATTTATCCTAAGTGGCCTTTCTCCTACGGCTTCATGGCCTCTAAAAAGTATGCAAGCCTTCAGGAATCCCCCCTAAGTTCAGAACCCCAGAGCTGGCTTTTTCAAGAAGAAACATTAGACAGGTCATCGCACCTCATGATGAAAGGACACTGAGTTAAATCTGCTGCTGGGTTTGATTATTAAGACTAGCCATGGAGGTCCTTTCTAACAAGGAATTTTTAGTTACTGCCTGTACTGTTCACCAACCAAACCCTCTGATGTGTTGGATTTTAGAAAAAAAAAAAACAAAAACAAAAACAGTCCTTACCTAGCCGTTTTTTTTTTCTTAGTTTCTCATAATTCACTCACCTTCTGTTTTCCAACAATTAAAAATGATACCAAATTCTAGAACTACATCTGGCTAAGAAAGCAAAAGAAGTCATAGGTTAGAATGTAGAACACACCTCCTTTCAGCAGATTCTGCCTCCTAGCCCCAGAGAATACTCTGGTGCCGTGGAGAACACGGGTCAGTGTATCGGTCTTCTGCTTTATTAAATTATTAGTATTAAAAAATAACTCCGAGCAAGCAGCAAAACATAGCAATGTGCTTTCTACAAATACAATTTAATTTGCTCTTGCAAGAGCTGCTGGCTTTTATCGCCAAAGACTAGAGCACGGAATTTTCAGGGGAAAAGTTCCTTTTATTTCCCCCTCCTTTTTATCTAGTTTAGAGGAAACATGGCCAACATTAGTTCCAAATACTTTATTTCAAACATAAAGCACACGACCAATACTAATAAACAACAGGGCTCTTCTGCCAGCATCGGTGCATGTTTTTGTTATTGCATTATATTCCATTGGAGTTATTGTGCATAATTAAATAGAAAAAAAACCTTGAACTTGGAATTATAAAAACCGTCACCGCAAACCAACAATTCCACTTGATGTGTATTAAGTCATTAAGTTTATTATTTTTCAAAAAAAGAAAGGAGGAGGAGGGAGACTCTCTTCTTTGTAATCATTAAAAATGCATAAGGGTTGAAAGCCCAGCAAACAGCCCATACGTTAGCTTAGGGAACGACTGCGAAGAGAAGCACAGCAACTCACTGGTTTGAAGCCAGCATGACCTGTTATCAAAATGACTACCACATGGGCCACGGTAGAGAAAGGACTCATAAATCCCAAAACTGGAAGCAGTGGTCCCAGCGTCCCAGGGAAAAGAACACATGGAGGGTGACTGTGGCCTAAGGGAGCCCTCTGTCCCTCATCAAGATAGGATGAAGTAGAATCAAGGAGTCAAGACCATGTCGAACTGGGTACATGATGGTGATTCCAGTACTAACACGGATCAACCCAGTGGACGCCACGCTCACACCAGTGGCAGAAGCATGGTCCGTCATTTAACCAGCACAAGTGAAGTCAGCTTGTTCACACTGGGGGAGTGACGTCGTGCAGACCATGAACCAGTCTGCGCTGAACTGCTCTGGGAAGTTGTTTCTCAATGTGGTATAACTGAGGCAGTAAGGAGAAGGACCAGGGGGACAAAAAAACAGGAAACTCAGCTGCCGTTGGGCATCCACCATGGTTCCTTTATAGTTGTCAGGGAGATATACGTGTGTATGTGTGCATATGTATGTGCCTGCATGCGTGGGGGTCCATGTGTGGACAGGTGTGCAGACACATGCATATTCATGTAGAGACCATGTGTATCTTCCTTGATCCCTTTATCCTTTGTTTATTGAGCTTGGGTCTCTAACTGAGCACAAAGCTCTTAACAGTTCCAGCTAGTCTATCTAGCCTGCTTGCTCTGGGGCTCCCCTCTCTACCTTCAGAGTGCTGGGATTACAGGGAGGCCAGCCCACCTGCCCTGCTTTTATGGAGTGCTGGGGATCTGAACTCTGATCCTCACTCTTACCTGCCAAGGGCTTTATCCACCCAGCCACCTCACCACCCTACTCTACTTTGTTAATCCATGAGAGCTCTGTTATTTTGCTGATGGCCTTGCAGATCCTTTATGATTTAGGCTCTCTGTGGCACTGATTTGCTGTGGCCAAATGCTGGTCCCAACCCAATGTGACCTCTCATCTCATTGACTCTGCCCTTGTCCTTAAAAATTATCTTCCCGCTCCTTTGGTTTCTCCTTCGCCTGCCACTCTGTCCTCTCCTTAAATAAAATGAACTTATTGGCCTAAGTTGGGCCACATATTTAGTCCTGGGTTCAGTCAGTAGCAGTCAGAGGAACAGGTCAACTTACTACAATCAGCGACCAACATGGGAGCATAAACTCTAGAGAAGGAAGGAGGCCAAGTCCTTCAGACTGACTTGAGCATTCATAGTCATGCAGGCTACACGGTCTGCCACGGGAGGCACACAGACATGCACATGACACCATCTGCCCTAGGCAATTCACAGTGCGGCAGGATGCAGGATGCAGGATCCACTCTAGAGCATCCACAGTCGTGTGGGCTATAGGAGTCACCATAGCCTGCAGAAAATACATTTTTTTCCATGGGGCTGTGTATGTATATTAAATAATTGCTGCTGCTCTTTCCTTCTGAAATAAATGTTTTTCCCATTTTCCCATCTCTCCAGTTGGGATGTAGATTACCATCAACCTGTACATTTAATGCAGTGTTTTAACCTTCTACATAATGGCTGCTATTAAACTGATGATGCATCTTAAAGTCAAGTTCCTCTAAGAATTAAAGGAACATGGGAAGTGTGAGTCTACTGGCTCATAACTTTGTCAAAAGGTAGAAGTTTAATCTTTTTATGTAAAAATTGCTATTAAGCACCATTTCCCTAATTGTTCTGTTTTTCTCTCACTTTCATTTGGAAGATGACAATGTCATCATTTCAACAGGTAATTCCCCAATCCCATCCTGTTATCTGATATCAAGCCTAAATCATCTCTCCCTGGATTAACTCATTACTCCAATTAAAGTCCTTGATGGATGTCAAAGACATGCCCTTATTTGTAACAGAGACATAAAAAATGTGTTGCTTTAATTATTTCTATAAATCAGTTTCTCGACTCCATTCCCTTAATTATGTGCTGTTTTTCTCTGGAATAACTCCAATGTCTGGCTTTTTTTTTTAACATTGTAGTCTAGCAAACCTGGTTTTCTCCTTTTATGATATTCCTTTACACGCAAGTCTATGTGAGTCCTTTAACCTGGCTAGATGACACAATGGTGAACTAAACTAACTAGATTTACACAGCAGGCATAGCATAGGATGTTTGCCTCCCTACAAACGTGGACTATTTGGAATAATTCTTGTACAGAGAAGTAACTTTTAAATTTCTTCTCCAATGAATGTTTCTTCTACTGCTTTTAAACTCTGAAGTTATCTTTTTTTTTACTCTGTGTATGTCAGATCTATGTGTGCATGCCTGTGTATGTGCGTGCTTGCATGTGTGCATAAGTCCTTGAGCATCCATAAAGGTCAGGTGTCAGTACTGCTTTCCCATCTCAGAGCTACTCCTTTGCCCTCCTAGTTAGCAGAGGTGCTACGAGCAATGCTCTAAATATGTGGGGTGGTATGATCGGAACAACACCCTCCCAGGGCACACGACAATATCAGGCGTGATACTCACACCCTGAGTGTTGTTAGGTAGGGAGTTAGTAGTATCTTACGCTCAAACAAATGTTTAGGCAGATCATGGGAATCAGTGATTTTCTAAGATGCTTTCAATCTTATTCCTAGGCTCTAAAGCATACTAAGTCTTAGACCAACACTTGTAATATCTTGCTAAGTCGACCAGCTTCATTCACACTGAACGTCTGTCACAACTTTGCAAGTTCTTAAGTTCAATAACACACTCAATATACATGTCTGTTCAGGTATACACACGCTCCCTACACACACACACACACACACATGAACACACACTCTCCTATGGAAGTGATCTCGACCTGGCTCAGTTGGGCTCTGTGACTTTCCCTGATAAACGCAGAAGCTGAAACAAAGAAGGTGCTTATCATCTGCTCTGCTAAAAGGACAGACAGCTCACTGCCTTCCCCGTTGACAGCCCCGAAAAGGAGCGCTTCATCTTCAACCATGCACACTACCTTCTGATGACCTAATGCTACAAACTGGTTGAGCTGGGACACTGAATCCTGTGATGTATACCAGCAATCCCAGAGTGTCAGAGGATGAGGAAGCAGGGGTGGAAAGTTGGAAGCCAGTCTGGGATACAGACAACAACAATGCCTTAGAGGAAACAAAGAAAGAACTAGCTTATACAATGCAAGTTTTTCTGGTCTGCCTTCACATTTATTTGATTGGGGTTTAGGTCATCTTTCCTTTGGGCCCAGTTCTTTGTTTAGGCCTAGTCTTGTCTAGACTGAATAATCACTGTGATCTGTTCTCTCCATGATTTTGAGGTTGAGAATCCCTATTTCCATGTCCTCTGGGTTCATCTCTGATCAGAATTCTGCTTGCTAAATGGAGAAATAACTGGTGAGGAACTGAGCAGGCCTCGTACCAACCCCTTTAGTCTCAGAGGAGGCACACCATGCTGACCTGCTGATTTGGACAGTGTGTGTTACACTCAAATTACTCAAGAATTCCCTTGCTGGCCTTTTGTCGATAGTTTTTTTTTTTTTCTTTTTGCAAGGTCTTCATTACTTTCTAATTGACCAAATTTATTTTCTTCATTTCTCCCATTAAGGACGGGTTTAGAAGTAACCTCAATTGCATTGCCTTCCTAATGGCTTACTTCCTTCATGATTGCCCTCATTTTTAAAGAGGACTCTCTAGTCTCCCCTCAGCTTATACCTTACAATCTAGCTATCCATCTACCTATTTAAGGGCAAGGGGAGTTTGGAAAGTCTCTGGCAACTGGCTCTCTAACTTTATATCCTTTAGTATGATATAATAGTATCTGCCAACACTGGTCACACACACCAACACAACGTAGAGTACTCATAGAACTGCACGGCTAGGTTGGTGGGAACCCAGTTTCACCATATCCTGACCGTGGCTCCCACAATCTAGACTTCTGAGCTCATCTTTTGTCTTTCTTGGTTAGTGAACCCAAAACTCTAATGAGATGAGAAAATCTTCCTATTGCTACAAAGGGTTGGTAGGATGAACTACATCTACTGGGGACCTGGTTGCGCTGGCCCTTACCAGTGCAAATTCCTGTTGAGGATTCTTTAACGACAAGGTTGCACTGCCCACAATGTCTGGATTATAGATCTCCCCTCTTCCCCCTCTCTCCCTTCCTCTCCTCTGTGCCCCTCCTTCTTTTTCTCTCCGTCTCTCTCTGTGTGCGTATGCACGTGTGTTTGTGTGTGCGCATGTGTGTTCATTTGGACCCAGAAAATCCAAAGCAGCACATGTTCCGGAGGTTTGTGCCATTTCAGTCCCATTTACCATGAGAGATGAGTTGCTCAGGTTCTAGATCCATGTCTCACACACACACACACACACACACTCGTCATCTATTGCAGGGATCTCAAGATCTCCCTTCTACCCAGTGAGTCAAAGCTGCCCAGCCTGCTCCACTGGACTCAGGACACTTAAAGCTGAGAGGGACAGTAGAGCCCACAACCAAGGCTCTCCGCGAGGGTCTTCCTCAAATGCCTTCCCTCATCTATGTTTGTGTCTTCATGGTTCCAGACTCTTTAGTGAACACTTTAAATGTTCCCCACAGACATCGAAGCCTTTCACTAACGGCGATTTCTGTATCACCCTTGGAGACGTTATCTACACCTGGTTGACTATTTTAACTGTCTACTTGGCAGGCTGGCTTGGCCCAGCAACCACAGAGAGAGTGTGGGCGTTTTTCCCTGAATAAAATACTTTTCCTGTTTTTACTGGCTTGGTCAGTCAAGCAGATGAAAAGAAGTTGTGTGCGCTTTTAAAATTTTAAACCCTTTGTGGCACTTTGACAAGTGGTTTGATGAAATCTAACTGGTATTTACCGAACTTGCATCTGACACAAACTGAGGCAGAAAATTTCTCTCGTTTCCTGGCACCATCTACTTTGCATATATAACCCATAGGACCCGGGCGGCCAATATTGACTGTTAGTTAACCATTTCCCATGTCCAACCTGAGAATACAACTAGACACTTCCATTACTTGCTTCTTCACAGAAAGAGCTTTGAATTTTGTGGGGTCCCCATGATGCTTACCCTGATTTTTGCCCTGTACTAACTCCATGGTCTTTGGTTTATTACCTCATCTTCCTTGGGCCTCGGCTCTCAACTCTGAAGTAGGGGTGTTAATGTAATATGTGATAGGTGAGAAATAGATAAAAGATTTCACAAGATACCACAGTGATCAATGAATGGTAATGGGGATTAATACTTCAGGGGGGTGGTTTTCTATGAGCTGAGAACTGTGCCAAAGTCATGCATGGTGGCTCACATCTGCAACACCTGCACTCATAGGACTGATGCAGACTTGCCACATGTTCCAAGCCAGCTTGGACTACATAGTAAGTTCCAGACCAGCCTGGGCTACAGCTTGAGACCCTATCTCAAAAAACAATTGTGTTACTTTTCTGGTTTCCATGGTAGAACGCCGGTGGCCAGCTCCAGGACCCCAGCCTGAGAGACAATACCTCTACAATTTGACTGCCCTAGATTAAACTTTCATGAAGACACCTTCAAAGACACACCCAGAAGCCTTTTCCATGCTGACGTAAATCTAGTCAAACTAACAATGAAAATTAGCTGTCTCACTCTCGCAAGTACCCCTAACACTGCCATATTCAAAGGCATTTACTATCACCTTTATAAGCTATTCAGACTCCACCAAAAAACACTTGATTATTGCTTCCTCTGGAGTGAGTGCACTGGTGGATAAAAAAAAAATTATCAAGGTAACATCATATGCTCACTTAATTTATATTCTTTATCCAATAATAATACAAAAATATAAATAAGTATGTTGAATGGGGAATTTGTGAGAGACCTAGGAGATATAATGGAAAATAAATGAAGGACAGAGTCTGTGTGTGGGAGCAGGCACTGTTGGGAAGCCTTCGTGAAAGGGGATTTTAGGGATTTTAGTGATGGGCGTGTTTAAATAGGCATTGAAAATAACAATGACGGACTGGGGCGATAGCTCAGTGGCTAAACACCTAAAACAAGCATGAGGACCCAAGTTCAGGCACCCCCAAATCTACACAAATGTTGGCCATGCTAGCGTACATCTGTAACCCCAACACTGGAGGGACTGATAAGAGGTGGGTTCCCCAGAGCTCATGGGCTAACCTGGCTAGGTCAGTCAGTGAGCCCCAGGTTCAGCGAGAGAGCCTGCCTCGGAAAGTAACATAGGAATGATAGAGAAGGACACACAATGTCCATTTCTGCCTCTATACAAGTACAAGCACACACCTGCAAACACACATACACACCACTCCCACACACAATAATAGCAATGCAAAGAAAAAATCCATAACAAGAACACCTAAGGCTCATTAAGTGGTTGTTTCGGAGACTCCGTGCTAAGCAGTTAACTCATTACTTCACATAATCCCTCCTAAAAGTCTATGAATCATCACTCTGCCCCCCTCACTCACACACACACACACATGCACAGAGTCTTATTTACAAGGCTGAGAGAGGTTCAATAACTTGCTTAAGAACACATCTCTTATAAGAGTGAATGGGGATCTGAATCTAGAGCCTGTGCTCTGACCCCTAAGGATGGACCTACTGTTTGAGGTCTTGGGAAAGGCGACCAGCACTACCACTGAGGACAAGCTAGCAGACTTACAGGGAAGAAGGCTGCAGCAGGGCTCAAAGAGCATGGAGTTAGGATGGTTGGCTGAAGGACTGAGGATGAAGGGCAGACACACAGAGCAGGAGCAAGTGAAGATGGGACTACTAGCCCCTGTCCTCACAGGAGAGCTAGCCTGCCTCTATGAAATCTACAAGGTAAGTTCATCACATAACCAGAGATGTACCTGGGGGAAAGGAATTTGCAAAGGGTTGAACTAATGAGACTCAGTGCCCAGCTGGATTCAAAGCGATAAAGATGAGGTAAGAGTGAACAGGAGTCTCAAATTTCTACCAGGGGGGTAAGCTAAGGGAAGTATATTGATTATTCTGGACTGTCAGTCTGGGGTAAGATTTCACTTTCCTTGTATTCCTTTTGATGGAGCAAGTGTATGGGCTTACTCTCTCCTTTTCCTTTCTTTTCTTTTTGCTTTTGGATACAGGGTCTCCTGTACACAGGCTAGCACCCTATGCAACTGAAGTTGGCCTTGAACTCTTAAACTTCCTGGCCCAACCTCTCAAATGACAGGATTATTGGGATGTATCTCACTGTTCTTTTATTTGACCATAGACTAGTAAGATAACCCAGGCCGTCTCCCTTTGTAAACTAAGGAAGGAGGAAGCTCTTGACTATAAATTCTGGAAATCATATCTCCAAACCACATTAACAGTACACATACAGTCACTGGGTCACTCATCACCTCTGCACTTCTGAAGGACATAAGTAAAACAGAAATGTATGGGGCTGAGGGGCTGGAATTTGAAAACTGTCCTTGTCACTTCCAACAAATAACTCATTTGGGGCCAGATTGTCCATTAAATTTTTAATTTTTAAAAGTATTTATTTACCTATTTGGTGTTTTGTGTGTGTGTGTGTGCCCACCCACATATGTGTTGATGCCCTTGGATGCCAAAAGAAGGCGCTCAGATCTCCTGGAGCTGGAGTTACAGTTGTGAGCCTCCTGACACGGGTGCTAAAAGCCAAACTCTGGTCCTCTGTAAGAAGAAGTCACTCAACCACTAAGCTTCCTGGTAACTCATTTCTGCAGACCAATGCCTGTCATTGGATCCTCTTAATCACTCCACAAGGCAGGTATAAAAACTGACGCTCTGAGCTTTTCAATGAACAGAGCTTTGTGCTCAGATCAATCACGCTCTAAAGACTGGGGGTGATCAGTTCCCTGACATCTTAAAAACTGCAACACTTCCTTCTTCATAGCGTTGTGGTCTCTGTTTAAAGGATGGTGAAGCATTGCTCTCATTTCCACAGCTGAACTCGCAGTCCTTCTTAACCTCACAGCATTCAAGTTTTCAGAGCAATTTCCTCAAACATCTTAGGTTTTGCTGAAAGTGGCTCACGCATAATTCCCACCCCTGGCCAAACTGTCTTAATGATGCTATTTCATACCCTATGCAATGAGGCTGACCTGAGTCAGCCATTTTTCTCAGTTTTGATTTTCTTTTCTCTCCCTATCCCCTTCTCCTCGGGTCAATATTCATTTGAAATGCAAGAAGTCAGCCTCCATTTTAGCTGACAGGGCTGCTTGTTCCCACACCTTTCGGGTGTATAACCGACAACTGTCCACTTAGGCGTGGGGCTGACTCTAAACAGGGCCTCTGAAATGTCAGAGGAGAAAATGCACTGGAATGCAAGGGGCTGCCGGATAGCGGAAAGGCTGGAAATCAGAGTTGTCGTGATCTCCAAATACCACTGTAAAAAGACTCGTGAAAGCTAGTGACTGCCGTGGCCAAGAGTTCTAAAATGGCTATGTTCCTCCTTGCTAGGTATTTTCTAAACAAGAGAAGTGTGCCCACCTAAGGCAACAGCACCATCAACACAGCAAGAACAGAAATATTGTAAAGAGTTACACTTCTGCCCCTCTCGTTGCCTCTCAGACTATGGAAACAATAGAGCACAAGCAATTGCAGTTTCCCAGGGAGTCTCAGGCTGGAGGAAGAATCTGAAGGGGGTACCAGAAAGATGAGAAGCTTGACTGGCCGGAAGAATTTTTGCACAATTTTGCTGACAGTTTGTCAAATCACCTTATAGGAAAGGCCACAGCTATGATAATGACAGACAGGACCACACCCTTTCTAGGACTAGGTAGTTACGCATACCTACTGCCCTCTATGCAAATCTAAACACCAACAATAGTACCCTGGAAATGGATTTCCAGATGTGTCTGGGGATCACTGTACCCCCCTTTTTTCCCCTTGACCCAATGTGGCCACATCAAATTAAACTTCTTTCTCTGCTGCTTATGTCTTTGTCATCATGAGGACAGGTGGCTGAGCCTGGCTTATCAGAGCTGCCAGGGCAGATTCTACTTTAAATATTCCTCTAATGGCAAGAGTCCTCCCTCTAGATCAACTCTTTATTCAGCTTCTACCTTATTCGCCTTCACTTCCTTTTCCTTCTCTAGGCACAGTGCCTACTCAATGATGTTTTAATCCTTGCCATACAGTGGAATGCCCACCAGAAGCTAAAAAAAGATTTCCAGTACCTTGAATTCTCTCAAGACCATCGGTGACTATGGTAGGTTCTGGGTGCTAATTCTTTTGTAGTCTCCCAGTTAGTCTAATGCACAACCATGCTCAGATGTACTGTTTAGAGGATTAGAGCTCTGAACAGGAATGATCTAGAAAAAGAAGGCCTGAGAAAGGTCTATGTGTGGATCTCACTGTCTGTCCTTTTCAAGATCGAAACACATTGTTCAAATGAAAAAAAAAAAATGGAACCTTGTATCCACATAGGAGTCAATGACAAAGAGCCTTCAGAAAACAGAGAGCAGCCGGGCGGTGGTGGCACACGCCTTTAATCCCAGCACTCGGGAGGCAGAGGCAGGCGGATCTCTGTTAGTTCGAGACCAGCTTGGTCTACAGAGCTAGTTCCAGGACAGGCTCCAAAACCACAGAGAAACCCTGTCTCGAAAAACCAAAAAAAAAAAAAAAAAAAGCACTAAAAGAAAACAGAGAGCAAAGACAGATCATAAATTCCAAAAGGGTAGACCCCACACCACTATGCAAAAAGTTCTGTCATTGTAGCTTTGGCTTCTCGATCCCCTGGCCCATCCCAAGCAGTCTGTAAGCCCTCTGGGAGGAGGGCCGCCTGACTTGTCTTGCCTTTTTTTTTTTTTATTAATTTTTTATTGAGAAAAAAAAAAACGTTTCCCCCGCCTCCCCGCCTCCCATTTCCCTCCCCCTCCTTCCACCCTTCTCCCCCTCCCCCCACTCCTCTCTCCCTCCCTCTCCAGTCCAAGGAGCAGTCAGGGTTCCCTGCCCTGTGGAAAGTCCAAGGTGCTGCCCCCTCCGTCCATGTCTAGGAAGGTGAACATCCAAACTGGCTAGGCTCCCACAAAGCCAGAACTTGAAGTAGGATCAAAACCCAGGGCCATTGTCCTTGGCTTCTCATCAGCCCGCATTGTTCGCCATGAACAGAGAGTCCGGTTTTATCCCATGCTTCTTCCGCCTCATTCCATCTGGCCTTGGTGAGCTCCCAATAGGTCAGCCACACTGTCTCAGTGGTTGGGTGCACCCCTCGTGGTCCTGACTTCCTTGCTCATGTTCTCCTTCCTTCCGCTCCTCAATGGGAACTTGGGAGCTCAGTCAGGTGCTCCAGTGTGGGTCTCTGTGACTATCTCCATCCATTCCCAGATGAAGGTTCTATGGTGATATGCAAGATATTCGTCAGCATTGCTATAGGATAGGGTCATTTCAGGTTCCCTATCCTCAGCTGCCCAAGGAACTAACTGGGGACCTCGCCTTGGGCCCTGCAACAGACAAAGGTCTGATCTCCAAAATTTATAGAGAACTCA
>JABTXL010018007.1:0-15382 GCA_025134845.1 Neodon shergylaensis
ATACATTAAGGAGTATAGGTATTAGGTCTTCTTGTAAGTCCGGGTATAATTCCGCATTGAAACCATGTGTTCCTGGGCATTTTTGGTAGGGAGGTTTTTGATAACCACTTCTAATTCTTCACGACTAACAGGTCTATTTCTATTGTTCACCTGTTCCTGTTTTCACTTTGGTATATTGTATTTATCTAAAAACATGTCCATTTCTTTCAGATTTTCTAGTTTTGTGGCCTACAGACTTTTATAGTAAGATCAAATGATACGCTGAATTTCCTCTGTGTCTGTGGTTATGCCCCCATTTCCTTTCTGAACTTATTAATTTGCATATTGTCTCTCCTTTCTTGATTAGTTTGGATAGGGATTTATCAATCTTGTTGATTTTCTCCAGGAACCAGATTTTTGTTTCATTGATTCTTTGGATTGTTTTGTGTGTTTCTATTTTCTTGATTTCGGCCCTCAGTTTGATTATTTCCAGACTTCTAGTCTTCTTAGGTGAGTATGCTTCTTTCTTTTTTCTAGAGCTTTGAGGTGGGCTGTTAAGCCTCCAATTTGTGCTTTCTCTGTTTTCTTTAAGTGGTCACTTAGTGCTATGAACTTTCCTCTTAGGACTGCTTTCATTGTGTCCCATACGTATGAATATGTTTTTTCTTTATTTTCATTGAATTTCAGGAAGACTTTAATTTCTTTCTTTATTTCTTCCTTAATGCAGGCGTGGTTCAGTAGTTTACTGTTCAGTTTCCATGAATTTGTAGGCTTTCTGGGCGTAGTCTTGTTGTTGAATTCTAACTTTATTCATGATGATCTGATAGGACACTTGTGGTTACTCATTTTTTTTTGTACTTGTGGATGATTGCTTTGTTACTGACTATGTGGTCAATTTTCGAGAAGATTTCTTGAGCTGCCGAGAAGAAGGTATATTCTTTCCTATTTGGGTGGAATGTTCTATAAATGTCTGTTAAGATTATTTGCTTCATTACCTCCATTAACTCTCTTATTTCTCTGTTAGGTTTCTGTCTGATTGACCTGTCCATTGGTGAGAGTTGAGTGTTGAAGTCTCCTACTAGTAGTGTGTGCAGTTTGATGGCAGTCTTGAGTTTTAGTGATGTTTCTTTTACATGCGTGGGTACTTTTATATTAGGGTCATAGATATTCAGGATTGAGACTTCATCCTGATGAACTCTTCCTGTTATGAGAATGAAATGTTCCTCTCCATCTCTTCTGATTGATTTAAGTTTGAATGCAACTTTGTCAGAGTTTACTATGGCCACACCTGCATGTTTCTCAGGTTCATTTACTTGATAAGCTTTTTCCCAGCCTTTTACTCTGAGTAGGTGCCTGTCTTTGTGGTTGAGGTGTGTTTCTTGCAAACAGCAGAATGTTGATTCCTGTTTTTTTTTCCACTCTCTTAGCCTGTGCCTTTTTATAGGTGAGTTGATTCCATTGACACTAATTGATATTTATAACCAGTGGTTGTTAACTCCTGTCACTTTTTTATTCATAGACTTTGTTTGTTTCCCTTCCTTGAGTTGTGCTGGTGAAGGGTCTCTAGATGTCTGAGTTATTCTGGTCATGGTTGAACTCCTTGGTTACTGCTTTTCCTTCTATTACTTTCTGTAAGTCTGAATTTGTTGGTACATATTGTTTAAAATTTTTTTAATCCTGGAAAGTTTTATTTTTTCCATTTATAGTGAACGAAAACTTGGCTGGGTATAGTAGTCTGGGCTTTCATCCATACTTTCTTTTTTTCTGCAATACATCCATCCATTACCTTCTTGCTTTCATGTTTCCATGGAGAAGTCACGTGTAAGTCTGACAGGTTTACTTTATAAGTAACTGGGCCTTTTTCCTTTGCAGCTCTTAATATTCTTTCTTCATTCTGTATGCTTTCTGTTTTAATTATTCTATGGTGAGGGGATTTATTTTTGATCCATCCTATTCGGTGTTCTCTATGCTTCTTGAACCTTCATATGTATATCTTTCTTTAGGTTGGGAAAGTTTTCTTCCTTAATTTTATTAAATATATTTTCTGGATCATAGAACTGTACTTCTTCTCCTTCTTCTACTCCTATTTTTCTTAGATTTGTTCTTTTTATTGTGTCCCAGATTTCCTGAAAGTTTTGTGATGAGAGTTTGTTGTAGTTGCTGGTTTTTTTTTTTTTTTTGTCAGTGTGTTTATTTTCTTTGGGTATCTTCAGAATCTGAGAGTCTTTCTTCTATCTCTTGTATTCTATTGGTTATACTTGTTTCTCTAGTCTCGGTTTTTTTTCTTAAATTTTCCATATCCAGCCGACCCTCTGTTTGTGTTTCCTTCTTTGCCTCTGTTTCAGTTTTTAAGTCTTGAACTGTTTCTATTATCTGTTTGATTGTTTTTCATTGTTTTCCTAGGGTATCATTCAATGATTTATTCAATTCTTCAAACTTTCTGTTATATTTCTCATCCATTTCTATAAGGGCATTCTTTATATGTTGTTTAAGGGCATCAATCACTTTCATAAAGTCAATTTTTTATACTTCTTCTTGATGTTGGTGTTCATGTCCGCCTGTTGTGAGGTTGCTGGTTTCGAGTGATTTCAGGTTGCTTTTCAGATTGTTGGGTGCATTCTTGCATTGGCGCCTGCACATCTCTTCCCGCGAATGCTCCCCTATGGAACTTCTTTAACAGGATCGGGTCGTCTTGCCTACTGATGTACCTTCTCAGTGATGGCTCTCCCCAGTGATAGCTCTCCTGGCACCGAGATAAGGTCTCTGTGCCCAGTGCTGGCTCTCAAGTCGCCCGTGCTGTCTCTCCTGTGGCCGAGATCAGGTCTCCGTGCTGGTTCCGTAGATCGTAAACAAAGCACCTACCTTGCTTGGTACAGACAGGCTATTGAAGCAAAGGAACTCCCTCCCACATGGGTACCATGAGGCTTCGGACCCAGTGCCCAGACAAGCTGAACTGGGTGATGTTACGTGCCCAAAGTGAAGAGAGGGGCCAAAGCAGGGAGGTTTCTTGATGCAAGCTAAGTAGGATAGAAAGAAAGAGGCAGTATGCATGCCATAGAGGCCATGCAGAGAGCCCAGGATGGAAAGGGGTTTGAGGAACTTCTGAGTTCCCTGTTCCGGGCTGATGCCATGGGGTCAGCAACTCACCCAGTGACGAGAGTGTTTCGTATTCAAATCTAATGACTTCAAAGTCTCCAACCAAAAGTAAAGCAACCCAGGTGCTTAAAGTTCTAGAGCATTACAACATCTAGCAGTGCTGTAAACAGTGCGTGTACCTTAATTTGATAAAAGAAATAAAGAAAATAAAGAAAACATAATCAGAAGGTGTTAACTGAATTGGTCTGGAACCTAGCTGAGAATTTCCTCCTAGCATTTGGAGATTGTTCACACTGCTTCCTACCCTGCACAACATGATATTGGAAATTCCCTTGAAGATTTGATCAGTAAAATGTTCAGGCTTCTCTAATTTCTCAATTGAGCCTTGATATACCATGTGCCCCACAAGAGTCATTGACCTTTCTGCATTCCCCAAAGCATAAGAATTGCTCTGTCTGAAGAAAGAAAATTTTGTATTCAAAATTCCCTCTTTGTCTTTGGATGCAACATTCTCATTCTGTACAGAGGTCTCCAGTTTTTTTTAACAAAGATTCCTCAGAATTATTCCTTCAGGCCCAGGAGGACTCATCATTTTCTGCAGTAACTGAAGTTGACCTCAAAATATTTTCATGGACTCACTGGGTTCTCAGGCACATTTCTTCTGAACCAGGATGCAGAATGAACTCCACTAATTCTCAAGCAGGCTATAATCCAACCATGACATTATAAGAGATTTTCCAAAGAGATGTAAAGGTGAAGGGAGCTTCTGACTACTTCTTCAGAACAGGGGGCTTCAGATCTTCCTGAATCGCCCAGTTTGCCTCAATCTTTACTGTGTAGAACCAAAGTAACTCAAAGCTTTTACCAATAAACTAATAACCTGACAACAAGAAAGGCTTCAGCCATTACCCTGTCTTTAAAGGAAGACTGACACACCTTTCTTTGAGAATCAGGAAAACTCATCCTTTTATTGTTCTAAGGGACCTCATACTTACAACTTCAGAACAAGAGTGTCATGCAACATCTTCAATGCTGAAGGGCTCCTGAAATATAACTTGAGAAGCAAAGGCATGTCTTTCTGTGATGTACCATCCACAAGACACAATCAATCATTGACCAAACAACACAACATGTTCGCAAACCTTTTATTTTTAGAGCAAGAATATTCCATTGGAAAAGATACCAGGATTAATAGAAGACCTGAAGTATCTGAAAAAAAATACCCAAACACAGTTTAAGTGTGTCCCTCAAAATTTGAGAATTTCACTTTAACAGATTTTCACCAAATCATAGACATAGATATGGAAGTCATTATCAAACTTGATGAAATACACGGATGGTTTGATGGGAACTTGGTAAATAATTTTACCTATCTCTTGGGTTCCATCTTGTTTGTTGTACGGCACACTTTTGCCTGCAAAGGAATCCCTTCCTAATTCCAAAGTCACCTCTACTGGAGGACATTCTGGCACGATATTGAAGTTGTCTTTTATGTAGTCATCTAGATGGTGGTAAAGGTACAGGACTGGATCTTCCTTGTAGATCATGTAGAAACAGGTCATCATGGTCTGCATCTCGTATGGGACCACCCCACTCAACTCCTCCTTAGAGACCGGCATGATGTGGAGGTTGTCTTCAAGGTAGTCTTCCAGGAGGTGGTAAATGTACAAGACTGGATCTTTCTTGTAGGTAATATAGAACCAGGTCTTCATGATGGGCACCTCCTCTAGGACCATCCCCTTCCAGTCATTCTTAGAGCCATTTGGGCCCACGAATGTATGTTTCACTGCTCTGCCAACTATGGTGTTTGAGAGATGAGTGTCTCTTACCCGAGGAAATGGCACGTTATTAGGCAGGAACTTAAGGTTTAAAATCCTTTCATTGCTGTGAAGCTCCAAGCCATAGACACAATCAATCCCATCATATTTCAACAAATAGAGAGAGGGATTTGTTGGCAGTTGATCTAGAATGATGGCTTTCCACTGGTTGACTGGTTCATTGGCTTCCTTCCAGCCATGAGAAATTCTGCATCCTACAACATTCTCCATGGGCTCAAAAGGCCTACTCAGGTTTTGCTTCTGGAGAGAAGGCAAATTCCTCTTCAGGAGAGGTTGCATGGATCTCATACTAAGAGGCATTTTTATCACGGGGGCAGACTTACTGAGGTAGGCCACAGTACTACTGGTCTGCAGTCTCTTGGCTATCTTTCTGTGCTTGGCTTCATAGCTGCCCACTCTCTAGGTTGGAAAAACTCTTCAGTTTAAATCAGACACAAAGTACTGTCCTCCACCATGAGTGCCTGCAAGGATAAGAAGGGGAGAATGTGAGGTCAAGGCTCTTTTTTGGAAGAACTTTGAGGCAGGTGAAAAAGGCAGTTCTGAATATGTTTGGATACCTAAATGTAATTTTGTCTTAAGAAACTAATAGGAAAATTATCAAACTATTGTCTACAGCTCAGTATATCTGTATCAGAGACACATTGCTGCTGCCCAAAGGCAATTGACCTCTGCTGAGAAACCTACTTCCTGACTGACTAAGACAGGTATGCCTATGCCCAAATTGAGTAAGAAAAATCTGAACAGATGGCAAAGAATTCAAAGGACAGCCACTTCTCCTTCCTCCTCAAGATACTAGTTAGTTGCCTGATTCAAAACCACCTGCCCAAGGTCATGGCACTCTAGTACAATGGCTATCTGTGTTTGGTCCTCCTGATCCAGTCCCAGCTTAATTACATGAAGCCATTCTGTGTCTTCATTAGACAAGGTGTATTGTGAGACCCACTGCAACAAGAAAGACTCACTAGTCTGGGCAACAGCACCATTTTGAAGTAATTAATATCTTCTAAAACATATAGGTACAAAGAAGATCTGTGCCATTTTAGTGGACTGATGAATTGTATATTGTTAGCAAAGATAAAGTGGGAAGAATAGCTGGCATTCCCCATCCCCACAGCTATCAAATATAGGAGCTGGTAACCACATAAATGGTGGACCAGCAGGAGATTTGAAGGAAAACTTTCTGGACTACAGAGGTACCAGTTGCTTTCTAAAGATATTTACCAAAAGAAAATGTCTGGCTCTCCATATTCCATCTTCTGGAAATATTCAGCTGCCAAATCCTGTTGAACAGTTGTGGAGCTCAGGAGCTGAACTAAGCTCCTGACCCACCGTGAAGATAGTCAACCCACCTTCACAGAAGTCTAGTGCTTCAAGTGGAACAGAGTTGCCACCCCCAACCACGGCTTTGTGACATCACCATGGCTCTACTTTTGTCATAAAACCCCTCATAGGCTGGTCTCTTCCCTATTTACCCACAGAAACATCCAGCATACAGGTCCTAAAGTGCTGCTTATACAGACCCCTGAAGACCTAAAATAAAAAAACACAATCTTCCCAATTACATGAGTCATACTCTTGCCCAAGTAACTCAATCACTTTATCTTTTTTTTTTTTGGGAAAAAGTCTTTGGTGTCTGAGTCAACAACTCTCATCAAAGTTTTTTTCCTGTCTCCTATCTCTCCATTGATTATCTTCTATAGATATTTTATTTCTTCATCAATAATATATTTCAAATTTCCACTTTTTTTCCTCCTCCCACATTCTTCTCTCTGCCCCACTCAACCTCTCCATTCCAACTCCAATCCAAATAGAGTTCAGGGTACCATGACCTGTTGGAAGTCAAGCCCACTCTTCATCCATCCATATGTAGGAAGGTATGTATCCACATAGAATTGGATCACAAAAAAACTTTCTATGCAGTGCAGACAAATGCCAGTGCCATGATCATTGGCTTCTCAGTCTGCCCCAACTGTCAGCCACATTCAGAGCTGCCAGTTTGATCCCATGCTTTTTTATGCCCTGGCCAGCTGGTTTTGTTGAGCTCCCATTAGCACAGGCACAGCGTCGAAGTGTGTGGATCATGCCATGGTTTTCCTTACTTCCTTGATAGTATTCTCAGTCGTTCTGCACTTCACCTGGAGCTTGGAAGCTCCATTTAGTTTTCTGATGTGGGCCCTCTCTTTAACTCCATAGACTGCCAAACAAAAGTTCTATGGTGATATTCAAGGTAGTCATCAGTCTGAATATAGGACAAGGCACCCATAGTTCCTAGGGACATGGCACAGTGCAGGCACCCTCTCCTCACCTGACAAAAGTCTTACTTGGGGTCACCTCATGGCCTTCTAAGATCCCCTCTAAAGATAAGGCTTTTGACAACCCCAGAATAACCCCCTAAGTTGAAATATCATCAGTGAGTGTGCATTAACTTGTATGTGTTTGTTTAAATCACAGTAAAAACAGATGGATTGTAATATTGGAATTTCTTTTACTACTGAGTAGTACTCCAACATGTATATATTCCCTACTTTCTTCATCCATTCTTCAATTGAAGGGCATCTAGGTTTTTTCCAGTTTCTGGCTATTACAAACAATGCTGCTATGAACAGAGTAGTGCATATACTTTTGTTGTATAATTAGGCTGTCTTGAGTGTATTCCCAAGAGTGGTATTGCTGGCTCCAGGAATAGGTTGATCCCGGATTTTCTGAGAAACCGCCAAACTGCTTTCCAAAGTGGTTGCACAAGTTCGCATTCCCATCAGCAATGGATGAGTGCACCCCTTTCACCACAAC
Source organism: Neodon shergylaensis (assembly GCA_025134845.1). Classification (NCBI taxonomy): domain Eukaryota; kingdom Metazoa; phylum Chordata; class Mammalia; order Rodentia; family Cricetidae; genus Neodon; species Neodon shergylaensis. The sequence goes on from JABTXL010018007.1 coordinate 7,704, forward strand.
CTCTCGAGCAAAGGCTATCATTGGTGTTTTTCATTTTAGCCATTCTTACAGGTGGTAATGGTATCTTAAAGTAGTCTTAGTTTGCATTTTCCTGATAGATAAGGAAGTTGATCATGACCTTAAGTGATCAAGGACTTCTTGAAATTTGCATACAAATGGATGGAAATAGAAAACACTCTCCTGAGTGAGGTAAGCCAGACCCAGAAAAAGGAACATGGGATGTACTCCCTCATATTTGGTTTCTAGACATAAGCACAGGACATTGAGTCTATAATTAGTGATCCTAGAGAAGCTAAATGAGTAGAACTCAAAGAAAAACCTATAGGCATCCTCCTGAATATTAACCTTCATCAGGCGATGAAAGGAGACAGAGACCGACCTTGGAGCACTGGAAAGAAATCTCAAGTTCCAAATCCGGAGGAGAAGGAGAGAGAGCACGAGCATGGAACTCAGAAATGTGAGGGGTGCACCCACACACTGAGACAATGGGGATGTTCTATCGGGAACCCACCTAGGCCAGCTGGCCTGTGTGTGAAAAAGCCTAGGATAAAATTGGACTCGCTGAACATAGCGAACAATGAGGACTACTGAGAGTTCAAGAACAATGGCAATGTTTTTTTATTTTTATTTTTATTTATTTTTTATTGAAGAGAAAAATCCCTGCTTCCTCCCAGCCTCACATTTCCCTCCCCTTCCTCCAGCCCCTCTCCCCATTCTCCCCACTCCTCTCCCCATCCCGCCCTGTCTGAATAGCTGTCAGGGTTCTCTTCCCCAATGGAAAGTCGAGGGCCTTCTCCCCTCCATCCAGGTCTAGGAAGGTGAACATCCAAACTGGCTAGGCTCCCACAAAGCCAGAATATGAAGAAGGAACAAAACCCAATGCCATTGTCCTCGGCTTCTCATCAGCCCTCATTTTCTGCCATGTTCGGAGAGTCAGGTTTTTTCACATTCTTTTTCAGTCACAGTCCAGATGGCCTTGGTTAGCTCTCAATAGATCAGCCCCACTTTCTCGGTAGATGGGCGCACCTCTCGGGTGGTACTGATTTCCATGCTCATGTTCTCCCTCTTTTCTGCTCCACATTGGGACTTGGGGAGCTTAGATGCTCCAGTGTGAGTCTCTGTCTCTATCTCCATTCATTGCTACATGAAGGTTCTATGGTGATATGCAAGATATTCACCAGTATGGCTATAGGATAGGGTCATTTCAGGTACCTTATCATCAGCTGCCCAAGTAACTAACTGGGGACATTGCCCTGGGCACCTGGGCGCCACTCTAGGATCATGTCTCTTACCAACCCTATGGTGGTTTCCTTAATTAAGTTATGTGATTCCCTCTCCTCTATCCAACCTTGTTTTATCCCCAATCATCCCGTTTCCCCAAGTTCCCCCATCCTCCCCTTCTCACATTTCTCTCCCCATCTCCCCTTACGCCTATCCGACCCCACCCCCAAGGTCCCAATTTTTTGCCCAGCAATCTTGTCTATTTCCCATAGCAGGGATAATAACTATATGTTTATCTTTGGTTTCACCTTCTTATTTAGCTTCTTTAGGACCACAAATTATAGACTCTGTGACCTATATTCATGGCTAGAAACTAATTATGAGTGAGTACATCCTGTGATCCTCTTTTTGGGTCTGGGTTACCTCACTCAGGGTAGTGTTTTCTATTTCCATCCACTTACATGCAAAATTCGAGAAGTCATTGTTTCATATGGCAGAGTAGTACTCTAATGTGTATGTATTCCACATTTTCTTCATCCATTCTTCCATTGAAGGACATCTAGGTTGTTTCCAGGTTCTGGCTATTACAAATAATGCTGCTAAGAACATAGCTGAACATATGCTTTTGTCATATAATAGGGCATCTCTTAGGAATATTCCCAAGAGTTGTATTGCTCGGTCCATGGGTAGGTTGATAGCAAATTTCATGAGAAACCGCCACACTGATTTCCAAAGTGATTGCACAAGTTTGCATTCCCACCAACAATGGATTAGGGTACACCTTTCTCCACAACCTGTCCGGCAAAGGCTATCATTGGTGTTTTTGATTTTAGCCATTGTGACAGGTGTAAGATGATATCTCAAAGTTGTTTTGATTTTCATTTCCCTGATCGCTAAGGAAGTTGAGCATGACCTTAAGTATCTTTTGGCCATTTGAACTTCTTCTGTTAAGAATTTTCTGTTCAGTTCAGTGCCCCATTCTTTTGGGGTTGATTAGCATTTTAAAGTCAAATTTCTTGAGTACTTTATATATTTTGGAGATCAGACCTTTGTCTGTTGCGGGGTGGTGAAGTTCTTCTCCCAGTCAGTAGGTTGCCTTTTTGTCTTAGTGACAGTGTCCTTTGCTTTACAGAAGCTTCTCACTTTCAGTAGGTCCCATTTATTTTATGTTGCCCTTAGTGTCTGTGCTGCTCGGGTTATACTCACGAAACGATGTCCTGTGCCCATCTCTTGTAGGGTACTTCCCAATTTCTCTTCTATCATGTTCAGTGTGTTAGGACTGACATTGAGGTCTTTGATCCATCTGGACTTGAGTTTTGTGCTTGGTGATAGATAAGGGTCTATTTTCATTCTTCTACAGGTTGACATCCAGTTGTGCCAGCACCATTTGTTGAAGATGCTTTCTTTAGTCCATTGTATACTTTTAGCTCCTTTATCGAAAATGAGGTGTTCATAGGTTTGTGGGCTAAAAACCGGAACTTTTATATGATGCCATTGTCGAGTTCTCTGTTTTTATGAAAGTAAGATGCTGTTTTCATTACTGTAGCCCTGTAATAGAGTTTGAAGTCAGGTATTGTAATGCCTCCAGAAGTTCCTTTATTGTATAGTTTTGTTTTAGCTATCCTGGTTTTTTTCGTTTTTCCATATAAAGTTGATTATTGTCCTTTCAATATCTGTGAAGAATTTTGATGGGACCTTGATGGGGATTGCATTGAATCTATAAATAGCCTTTGGTAGATTGACATTTTTACTATGTTGTTTCTCCCAATCAAAGTGCAAGGGACATCCTTCCATTTTCTGGTATCCTCTTCAATTTCTTTCTTCAATACCTTAAAGTTTGGTCAAATAGATCTTTCACTTCCTTGGTTAGAGTTACCCCAAGATATTTTATGCTGTTTGTGGCTATCGTGAAAGATGATGATTCTCTGCTTTCCCTCTCAACTTCCATATCATATGTGTATAAGAGGGCGACTGATTTTTTGGAGTTGATTTTGTATCCTGCCAATGACTAAAGGTGTTATCAGCTGTAGTAGTTCTTTGTTGGGGTTTTTCGGGTCGCTTATGTATACTATCATGTCATCTGCAATTACCGAAAGTTTCCCTCTTCCTTTCCACTTTGAATCCCCTTGATCTGCTTATATTGTCTTATTGCTATTGCTAAAACTTCAAGCACAATATTCAAGAGGTATTGAGAGGGTGGACAGCCTTGTCATGTTCCTGATTTTAGTGGGATGGCTTTGAGTTTCTCTCTGTTTAATTTGATGTTATCTGTGGGCTTGCTGTAAATAGCTTTTATTTTATTTAGGCATGACCTTTGTATCCCTAATCTCTCCAAGATTTTATCATAAAAGATGTAGAATTTTGTTAAATGCTTTTTCAGCATTTAATGAAACGATCATTTTTTTTTCATTCAGTTTATTTGTATGATGGATTCCATTGGTAGATTTCCATATGTAGAACCAGCCCTGCATCTCTGGGATGAAGCCTACTTGATCATAATGGATAATTTTTCTAATGTGTTCTTGGATTCTGTTTGCCAGTATTTTGTTGCGGATTTTTGCATCGATGTTAATGAGTGAGATTGTCCTCTAATTCTCTTTCTGGTTGAGTCTTTGTGCGTTTTTGGTATTGGAGTAACTGTAGCTTCATAAACAGAATTTGGCAATGATTCTTCTGTTTCTATATTGTGAAATACATTAAGGAGTATAGGTATTAGGTCTTCTTGTAAGTTCGGGTAGAATTCCGCATTGAAACCATGTGTTCCTGGGCATTTTTGGTGGGGAGGCTTTTGATAACCACTTCTAATTCTTCACAACGCTCAGGTCTACATCTATTGTTCACCTGTTCGTGGTTTCACTTTGGTATATGGTATTTATCTAAAAAAGTGACAATTTCTTTCAGATTTTCTAGTTTTGTGGCTACAGACTTTTATAGTAAGATCAAATGATACGCTGAATTCCCTCTGTGTCTGTGGTTATGCCCCCATTTCATTTCTGAACTTATAAATTTGCATATATAGTTTCCTTTCTTGATTAGTTTGGATAGGGGTTAATCAATCTTGTTGATTTTCTCCAGGAACCAGCTTTTTGTTTCATTGAATCTTTGGATTGTTTTGTGTGTTTCTATTTTGTTGATTTCTGCCCTCAGTTTGATTATTTCCAGACTTCTAGTCTTCCTGGGTGAGTATGCTTCTTTTTTTTTCTAGAGCTTTGAGGTGGGCTCTTAAGACTCCAATGTGTGATTTCTCTGTTTTCTTTAAGTGGGCACTTAGTGCTATGAACTTTCCTCCTAGGACTGCTTTCATTGTGTCCCATACGTATGAATACGTTTTTTCTTTATTTTCATTGAATTTCAGGAAGACTTTAATTTCTTTCTTTATTTCTTCCTTAATGCAGGCGTGGTTCAGTAGTTTACTGTTCAGTTTCCATGAATTTGTAGGCTTTCTGGGGGTAGCCTTGTTGTTGAATTCTAACTTTAATTCATGATGATCTGATAAGACACTGGTGGTTACTCATTTTTTTTGTACTTGTGGTTGATTGCTTTGGTACTGTCTATGTGGTCAATTTTCGAGAAGATTTCTTGAGCTGCCGAGAAGAAGGTATATTCTTTCCTATTTGGGTGGAATGTTCTATAAATGTCTGTTAAGATTATTTGCTTCATTACCTCCATTAACTCTCTTATTTCTCTGTTAGGTTTCTGTCTGATTGACCTGTCCATTGGTGAGAGTTGAGTGTTGAAGTCTCCTACTAGTAGCGTGTGCAGTTTGATGGCAGCCTTGAGTTTTAGTAATGATTTTTTTACATGCGTGGGTACTTTTATATTAGGATCATAGATATTCAGGATTGAGACTTCATCCTGATTAACTCTTCCTGTTATGAGTATGAAATGTTCCTCTCCATCTCTTCTGATTGATTTCAGTTGGAAGGCAACTTTGTCAGAGTTTAGTATGGCCACACCTGCTTGTTTCTCAGGTTCATTTGCTTGATAAGCTTTTTCCCAGCCGTTTACTCTGAGTAGGTGCCTGTCTTTGTGTTTGAGGTGTGTTTCTTGCAAACAGCAGAATGTTGATTCCTGTTTTTTTTATCCAATCTCTTAGCCTGTGCCTTTTTATAGGTGAGTTGATTCCGTTGACACTAAGTGATATTTATAACAGGTTATTGTTAACTCCTGTCAATTTTTTAGTCATAGACTTTGTGTGTTTCCCTTCCTTGAGTTGTGCTTGTGAAGGGTCTCTAGATGTCTGAGTTATTCTGGTCATTGTTGAACTCCTTGGTTACTGCTTTTCCTTCTATTACTTTCTGTAAGTCTGGATTTGTTGGTACATATTGTTTAAAATTTTTTTAATCCTGGAAAGTTTTATTTTTTCCATTTATAGTAAACAAAAGCTTGGCTGGGTATAGTAGTCTTGGGTTGCATCCATAGTTTCTTATTTTCTGCAATACATCCATCCATTACCTTCTCGCTTTCATGTTTCCATGGATAAGTCACGTGTAAGTCTGACAGGTATACTTTATAAGTAACTGGGCCTTTTTCCTTTGCAGCTCTTAATATTCTTTCTTCATTCTGTATGCTTTCTGTTTTAATTATTATATGGCGAGCGGATTTTTTTTGATCCATCCTATTCGGTGTTCTCTATGCTTCTTGAACCTTCATAGGTATATCTTTCTTTAGATTGGCAAAGTTTTCTTCTATAATTTTATTAAATATATTTTCTGGATCATAGAACTGTACTTCTTCTCCTTCATGTACTCCTATTATTCTTAGATTTGTTCTTTTTATTTTTTAATTTTTTTTGTTTTTTTATTGATTTTTATTTTTTTTTCAATTTTTTTTTATTGAGAAAAAGAACAGAAAAAAAAGTTTCCGCCTCCTCCCGGCCTCCCATTTCTTTCCCCCTCGTCCCACCCTTCTCCCTCTCCCCCCCGCTCCTCTCCCCCTCCCTCTCCAGTCCAAAGAGCAGTCAGGGTTACCTGTCCTGTGGAAATTCCAAGGCCCTACCCCCTCTGTCCATGTCTAGGAAGGTGAACATCCAAGTTGGCTAGGCTCCCACAAAGCCCGAACTTGAAGTAGGATCAAAACCCTGGGCCTTTGTCCTTGGCTTCTCATCAGCCCCCATTTTTCGCCATGTTCCGAGAGTCTTGTTTTATCCCATGCTTCTTCCGTCACAGTCCTGCTGGCCTTGGTGAGCTCCCGATAGATCAGTCACACTGTCTCAGTGGTTGGGAGCACCCCTCGTGGTCCTGACTTCAATGCTCATGTTCTCCCTCCTTCCGCTCCTAATTGGGAACTTGGGAGCTCAGTCCGGTGCTCCAGTGTCTGTCTCTGTGACTATCTCCATCCATCAGCAGCTGAAGGTTCTATGGTGATATGCAAGATATTCATCAGCATTGCTGTAGGATAGGGTCATTTCATGTTCCCTATCCTCAGCTGCCCAAGGAACTAACTGGGGACCTCGGGCCTTGGGCTCCTGGGAGCCACTCTAGGTTCAAGTCTCTTGCCAACCCTAAGGTGGCTCCCTTAACTAAGAATTGAGCTTCTGTGCTCACCTATCCAACCTTCCTTTATCCCAATCATCCTGTTTCCCCAAGTTTCCCTCATCCTCCCCTTCTCACTTTTCTCTCCCCATCCCCCGATACTCCCATCCCACCCCACTCCCAAGGTCCCAAATTTTCTCCCCTCAATTAATCTACTTCCCATATCCAAGAGGATAATTATATGTTTTTCTTTGGGTTCACCGTCTTATTTAGCTTCTTTTGGTTCACGACTATATACTCCGTGACCATTATTTATGGCTAGGAACCAATTATGAGTGAGTACATCCAATGTTCCTCTCTTTGGGTCTGGGATACATCACTAAGGATAGTGTTTTCTATTTCCATCCATTTGCATGCAAAATTCGAAAAGCCATTGTTTTTTACCGCAATGTAGTACTCCAATGTGTATATATTCTACACTTTCTTCATCCATTCTTCCATTGAAGGGCATCTAGGTTGTTTCCAGGTTCTGGCTATTACAAATAATACTGCTATGAACATAGTTGAACCAATGCTTTTGTCATGTGATAGGGCATCTCTTGGGTATATTCCCAAGAGTGGTATTGCTGGGTCCAGGAGTAGGTTGATCTCGAATTTCCTGAGAAACCGAAACACAGATTTCCAAAGTGGTTGCACGAGATTGCATTCCCACCAGCAATGGATGAGGGTACCCCTTCTGAGTTCCCTGTTCCGGGCTGATGCCATGGGGTCAGCAACTCACCCCGTGACCAGAGTGTTTCGTATTCAAATCTAATGACTTCAAAGTCTCCAACCAAAAGTAAAGCAACCCAGGTGCTTAAAGTTCTAGAGCATTACAACATCTAGCAGTGCTGTAAACAGTGTGTGTACCATAATTTGATAAAAAGAAATAAAGAAAATAAAGAAAGAAGATAATCAAAAGGTGTTAACTGAATTGGTCTGGAA